>VXBQ01002188.1:709018-868666 GCA_013400175.1 Phainopepla nitens
GTTGTTAGATTTTGTACTGGAACACTTGGTGCAGTTTATCATGGGAGGATGATATCTGTAAAAGACCAGCCTAAGCCTCTTCAAGACAGCTGTGGTAAGCAGCCTTCTGATTGTCCCCAGAACTTCCAACTGCCCCTTCACCTTCTTCCTTAGGTGCCCACTGTGGTACAGAACCAGCTACTGCCTTTGTCTCACTACACTGGCACTTTCCAGTCAACAGGCCTCTTTGGATACCCATCTGTAAAGCAAGTTTTCAGATATTTCTCTTAAAAACAACTGTTTTGATGACACTACCTTACAAGACCCTTGCAAGTACCAGTTGGGCCTGTTGGAGTGGGTCCAGAGAAAGGCCACAAAAATGACCAGAGGAATGGAGCACTACCACTGTGAAGACAGGCTGAGACAGGCAGGATTGTTCAGCCTGGAGAAGAAAAGGCTCCAGGGAAGCTTTATTGTGGCCTTCTGACACTTAAAGAGGAGTTATAAGAATGATGGGGACAACCTTTTTGGTAGGACCTGTTGTGACAGGACAAGGGGTACAATTTTTATACTCAAAGGGGGTAGATTTAGACTAGATATGAGGAAGAAATCTTTTACAAGGGTGATGAAACACTGGCATAATTGGTACCACTAGAGAGGTAAAGATGCTCCATCCCAGAAAAAATTCAAGGTCAGGTTGGATGGGGCTCTGAGCAACCTTATCTAGTTGAAACTGTCCCTGCTCATTGCAGGGGGTTGGACTAGATTAGATGCCTTTAAAAGTCCCTTCCAACCTGAACTATTCTATGATTCTAAGTAGTCTGTCACTCATGAATACTCAGTGGATTTGTTTGTAAGAAAGGGAAGACTAATCTTCTATCATTACAGGTTAGTTCACACCTGAGTGAGCAGGTAAAAGGATCAATAAAATCCTGACTAATTTTACACTCTAATTTCTGAGCACCATACCCTTTCTCCTGTCAGGTGCCTAACACCTATTTCTGTCCTAGAAACTGGAACCTGTTCATCTCATCCTATGAGATCTGGTCTGGAAAGTGCCGATATGCTCAGTATGGCCAGTATCACAAAGAAAAAGTTTTGTGGACACTCAACAGGAAATAGTTCAGATTTCGGAGTGTATGACTTGGCATGAAAGAATTAATCTTTGCTTTGTCTTTGAGCATTTAGGTTTTGCTTTCTTCTTTTCTTTGTGTATCTGCCTCTATGATTTAAAAGAGGGATGTTAAAGGCATTGCTATTTGCAGCCATGGTATTTTTTGATTATATTAGCATGTTCCTCCTCTTTATCAATCTAAATTCTGCATGAAAGGGGCTTATAAAGTGAAGTTTCTTGCATTGCATTCAGAAGGAATCAAGGTGGGCTTGCCCTTATCTTGAGTTGCAATTCAGACTCCATCAGCTACTGTCCTTGACAGCAAATGTTAGGATGGCTTGCAAATGGAGAAAGAGACAGAGAAAGAAAGGCATCCAAGCAGGCTCAAGGCCACTCACAGGATTCAAGACTAGTGCTTACAGCACACGCAGTCTTAGAAGGAGAATGGCTGGACAGGTACCAATGTGCTCCCACTGAGTTAATTTAAATACTGTTTACTATGTGATAGACTAGCTCCATTTTTTACATAATCTTCGTAGCAGTCCAAGAGTGTTTGAATAAACTGTGGAAAGCATACTGTGCATGGTGTACTCGACTGGAAAGGGGTTGAAACAGGACACTTAGCGGGCTTTCTTATCTCAGTGTTTAGGTGCAAGTAACCTCTGAACATGCGTGAAACCATCTGTGACACTGACAGTCAGAAAAGACATATCATTAAAGATGAAGAACTCCTGCAAGCCCTACGAAAAGGTAATTGGTATCAATTCCAGCTCTTTATCTAGCCTGAGCATGAACAAGCTTCCCCTCTTCCCCTCCCCTCCCCCGACTAACTAGAAAAGCATTTTTTTCCCTGTCTCCCATTCCTGAAACATTTAAGGTATCTCAGAAGACTAATGTCATCAGAGTGTTTGCTATCCAGATACCTTTGATGTGCATGCACTGCTTGTGAAAATGATGAGAGAATATAGGAAGTAATCAAAAAACACCATTTATACACCTGGCAGCCAATGGGAAGGGACACTGGGAGTGCCTGTGGACATCTGGAGGGATATTGAGGAAGACAAAGCTTTCTTTCAGCTACAGTGAAGGGAAAATATTAGGTGGGTGTGGACAGGAGAAGGTATGATTGTTTTCTCTATGTGACAGGAGGGGTTAGGTAAATTGTTTATTTCTTTGTACCAGTACAGGAAACGCCTTTGCTTATGAACATCTCTGTGGCACTGGAAGAGGCAAAGACATGGATTTATTTGATTTTTTTTTGCTTAGACATAGGGAAAGGGGAGATTAATTTTTCTGTCTTTTCTGTGGAAGGGGATGAAGGGAGGTCTGTCTATACACCTACCATCTGTTTCAAGAAAAACCTGTGAGGTCTGTATGGACTTCAAAAAGGGCTGAGTATGGGTAGGACAGTTCAGTTCAACGCTGTTCCAGCGGGGCAGATGTTTAGTCTTCTATTTTTGGCAGTAATGACGTTCGAGCTGACAAATCAGGAATTCAAAGCATTGTACTCCACAAAACCCGTCCTGCAGTTTGGAAAACAAGGCAAATAACGCCCCAGGCACTCTCATCCTAGGCTGAGGCACTTGCACCTCCAGGGCAATCCCAAAAGTTTCTTTTCTTTTTTTTCCTTTTTTTTTTTTTTTTTTTTTTTTAAGTTTTCACTTAAACACTACGCGTTACAAGTTATCTATCCTTCGTCCCACGGGGCCACCTTTGTCTTTCCGGTCGGACGGAGCGGTCCCCGCCGCCTGACGAGCTGGCCATCCCCCGGCTGCTCTGCCCCCACACACGATTCCCACACACGCCGACCTCCCCGCGGGCATCGCCCCCTCCCCCTGGCGCCCACGAGCGCTGCCAGGGCGGCGCTGGCCGGGCGGCCGGAGCCTGTCCCCGCCGCCGTGCCCCGGCCTCTCCTGCCCGGGGCCAACATGGCCGTGCCANGGCTGCGGCGGCGGCGCGGCTGCTGCGGCTGCGGCGAGAGGCGACGGCGGGCCGTTGGAGGGTCTGTCCGGACGGCCCGGGGCCAGGGGGATGCAGCGCAGGACGTGTCTGGGTCTGGGTGTAGCTGATCGGAGAAGAGAGGCAGACGCCGCCCGGAGAGGCCGAGGAGCAGCGGAGGAGAGCCACCCTGACATGCCTTTTCCTCTCCCTCCTCTCCAGCGGCCATGTTAACCAGAAAACCCTCGGCTAGCGCCGCCGCTGGTGCTGCCTACCCAGCCGGTAAGGAGATCGAGCGAGGGCCGCCGCGATCGCCACCGCTGGGCCGGGCTGCGGAGGCCCGGCGGAGGGGGACGGAGGCGGGGGGAGCTCGGGGGCCCCGCGGCTGCCGCCGCAGAGGTGCCGTGTGTGTCGAACAATGATCCGCCCTCCCCCCGCGGCAGCCGAGCCCGGGAGGCCATCGGGGGCTGCGCGCTGGGCTCCGGCGAGCCGCTGTTGTGCGGGATGGCGAGTTCGCCTCGGGAGAGCGAGCGGGGGGCCGAGAGAAATCACGTAGGGAAACGACGCAAGGAGAAGTGGGGATCGCCGCGAGTGCCGGGGCGGCTGCGTTTGACAACGGGCAGCGGTGCTCGCCGCCGCTTCCCGCGGTAGACTAGTGAAGTCCTGGCGGGTCCCCAGCGGCGCCGGGATTTCTCCGGGCCAGACGGCTCGGGGGAGGCGAGGGGCGCGGGCAGCCGTCCAGCCTCGAGGCGTGCGCGGAGCAGAGCCGGCTCTTTCTCCCGGTTAGGCGCCTGCCGGTGGCGGGTTAATCTCGGATGAAAGGCTTAGCCGGGCGAGCACGGCCCGCCCGCGCTATTAGCCGGATCGGTGCGTGTGTGCGCCGCGGCGGTGATTAGCTTTTTATGGCTTCTGCCCGAAGCAAGACGGGCGGCGGTGCCGGCCGAGCGCTGGAGCCGCCGCTGCCGCCCCGACGGGCTCGCTGCCCGAGGGACCGCCGCTGCCCGCCGCGCTCACTTCTCTGCTCTCCGCAGGCAGGGCAGGGGACAGCGGCCGCCCGCTGCCGTCTTCCCCGGGTACCGGAGCCGGGGTGTCCCGGGCAGGAGCTGGGACCGGCCCGCCGTCGCCCCTCGCATTGCCGCCGCTCAGGGCCAGCAACGCTTCCCACACGGTGAGCCTGGGCAGGGGAGGGTGTGGACGGGGTGCGGGGAAGGGGTGTCTGACCCCGGGGCGTCGCGGCGCTGCTCACCGGGTGTCCCCAGCGGCGGGACCGAGCACGCACGGGCCCCCCGAGACGCACAGTGCTGGAGCAGCGTGCGTTTGATGTCTGCAGGCTTCGATGAAATGTGTATGCGTGTTGTGAGGCTGGGACCCTGTAACTGCGCACATTGCTTTCTCCCTCCCCAGCTCTCCCCTCCTTCAGTCTGGTTTTGTGTCTCATTTTCAGTGCCAAGTTCTATCTTTCACACTCGTATAGAGGGGATGTTCTGGTGAATGCATTTTTTGAGATGAGGTTAGTCACTGTGATTAAAGTGTCGTATGAACTGTCATGAAAAATGAAGGCTGCTCTCCCCTTTACATATTTGATTAGCTCGCAGGCCGATTGCGGTCTTCCCTAGGAATAGCTATCGCTGTGCTCAGGGACAATGATTGGATGAATCTGCCTTTATTACTGCTTCATAGCTTTACCTATGAAGAAATAACCACTGATGGAATGAAAAGGATGTTATTTTCTGGTTCTGTGATATCTCACGTTATCTCCCACTCCTAGTTAATCTAGGAGGAATGAAACTTCCCAAGAATGCCACTATATATGGATAAGAGGAGCTATCTCTGTCCCGAAGGCATGACAGAGTAGAGAGAGGGGTCTATATACTGTCATGTTAACACTAAATATCTGAAATTTTTATTGCATACATTTCCTTTTAAATTCTAAAAGATTTCATACTGACCCTGAAAGGCTTTGATGTCATACTTCTCATAGAATTAATGAGTTCTTCGTGGATGCTCACATACTGTCTTTGTAAACATATGGCAGAGCTGTAAATGGTAATGTGATTATAGGTTAGTGGAAGGTGAAACTGTGCATTTAGATATTAGTGTTTCAGTGACTTTCCATGTAACTTCAGAGGTAAAATATCTTATTCAAATCCATTTATAGCAAGAACTGTCTTCAATTAAAAAAAAAATCAGTATGTATGTAGAGTATTCTCAAAAGTAATGAGGAGTATTCTGCAAATTCAGGGTGGAGCTGCATACTTAAGATCATTGTATATTTATGTAGCCAGAGTATATGTCTGAATTGTGCATGTATGTAAAAGGCCAGTTTTTCACATTTGTATACCAGTTAAGTGCTGCTTGATTTTACAGCTGGGGCAACAGCTCAGGGCTTTTTTTTAAATAAAATCATAAAAGAAGGAACATCATACAAAGAGCCTGAGCACCAATCATGGAAATACATTTACAGTAGGGCCCACAAATATCAGGGGCTCACATATAACAGAGCCAGGACTTAATTTAGGATTTGTGAAAGCACTGTAGTCCAGCTGTTTTTCTGTGACTACTTATTAATTTTGGAAGTACAGAATGTTGGTATTTTTATACAAAGACTTTGTGTATGTGTATTATATATAGTGTCTGTGCATATACATATGTATGTAAAGGTGCAGTCTTTATAAAAGCATTCAAGGGATGTTCAAGTGTTACATTTCTATGTTTCAAGTATCTTTACAAGTATATGATTGTGTATGTGTGCATATGTTTATATGTAGCATATATACGTGTACTTATGGAAGCACTCAGGAACGATCAAGCATTATATGGCTATGCAGCATGTCCCTCTAGATTCTGACTGTTCCAAATTCTGTCTTTCCTTTGTGATAAAGAGCCTACTCTACAGTGTTTATTTAGCCTTACAGAAATGGCTCATACTGCCTTTGTAGGTGGTTATTTTGTGGTTGGCTAACATAACTTTTTGTGGTAGGGATCAGATATGACACCAGAATACTGGATTTTAACCTGAAAAAAAAAGGGGGGGGGGCAGTATCTATTCTGTAAACTTAGGCCTACTGACCTCAGCTGACACTGATAGATTGAAACCATTGGTTTTGCATCCCACCGCTCCCTCCAATCAGCCCTGTTTAAAATGGGTCCTTTCAGTTTTCTTAAATTATTTTCCTTTTTTGTGTTCATTTGTTTATCCTGTTTTCATCTGTTGTATCTATGTGGCTTCTGTAATAGCTAAAACCAGAGTATTTCTGTTTGTGTTTCAAACTTTCAGAAGGTATGGTGTGCTTAAGTGGGTGAACTGCTGGTGTTTATATGTAAAGTGTGCATAGTGTGTATGCTAGTTGTGAGAGAAACTGAAGTTGAAGTTATATTTTGTTTAAGCTAAAGACTTTTTCCTTTAATGCAGACAGGGAAGAAATCAACTACCTGTCATATTTCTTGCTTGGGTGATCTAGCCTCTGCTGAAACTGGTCTCCTACTGTCAAGTGAAATTTCATTGTTAGGTAGATTATAAATAGCATGGGTAGAAGGGGAGAAGATGATGTTTTACACAAGCTTCATAAAATGGGACAGAGGTTTTGGTGGCAGTCTTTGCAAGCACAGCAGCCTTTGTTGCTAAGCAGGCAGGATTGTATGTTGTACTAGGGAAAGGTTTTGTTTATTTTTTTTTAATGTGCCTTCATCCTAGGCTTATTTGTGTATGCTTCCATCCCTGGCTGTCTTTTTTGGCTCATGGTGGAAAACATGAACCTATTTCCACCCGCTGGTCCTCTCCATTTTCCTTTCCAAAGTCATTGCATTTTCTTTGCAAGCCTTAAGTTCTTGCCTTCATGAGTGGAACCTTTTTCCATTCACTCTCTCCTATTTCATTATGATGTTCTTACATCCAGCTGACATGCTGCAGTAGAGATTATCTTGCTTGCCTGCCGCTCTGCTTGTGTAAATCCCAACCTGTCTGTGAGTCCCTCTTCCAGACTCGTCTCTGTCTTCTGCCTAGCTCTATCTCTGTTCTTTCTTACTTGGCGTGTATTCCTGCATTCTACACTGTTCCTGTTTCTCTTGCAATGTAGCAGTATTAATGTTTTTATCATCCTGTCTAATACTGTAAGACAACCCATTTACAATGCATGATTCAGTGCCCTCCCTCCTTCAAGCCCTTTCTAAGATTTCTGTACAGCAAGCCTGTTTTCTTTTGCCACTGGCGTTGAATGTTTATCTGTATACTTTTGCATCAGTCATTGTAGTAATCCAGAATTTTAATTTTTTTTTTAATTGACTTAGATTATAATGGAATAGAGATTCCTGGACTCTGTTAATACAAAGATCTGGTAGGTCACATGCTACCAATTTTTGCTGTTGTCATTTGCTTTAAAGCAGGTAAAACCAAAGCAAATACCTTCTTATTGAGGTGTTTTCATGTATTAAATTGTCACAGAAATGCTGTCACATTTGAGTCGAAATTACTGTGCAGTCATGACCTGGATTTTACTGTATCTAGCTTTCTTTGAATGTTTCTTCCTCTATTTAAAATTTGTATCAAGGGGGAATATGAGGCTGTCTTAACTTTCAAGGGCTGTGGGGGTCGACTGAAATTTGGGTTGCAGCAGATGGTGACTGTGGTGCTGTGGGGACTGCGGTACTTTTGGGCACATCTCTCAGATTTGCATAGTTCACCTAACGCAGGGGATTCAATTTAGTGTGCATTGACTGTCCTTTTGAGTTGCATCGTGTGTAATAAATGCTGGGTGTCTGAGAAGTATTCAAACTCATTGCACCCCTAACAGAATGAAAGAATTTAAGAATTAGTATCACTCTTGAGGCATAGTTCAATCTGTGAAAATATTTGCTATATGAAGTTAAGGTTAACTTTTCAAAAAATAAGCTTATATGGACCGGATACAGCAAGAGCAAAAATCCAAATGGTGTGTTCCTTCTTCCACTCTTGTTGAGTCACAAGCTCAACAAAGGCTTAGTCTTTTCCGATGTATAAAACCCACACTCATAATAAAACCATCCAGTATTATTATCATTGTATTAATTAGCAAGTATTTTTAGTTCTGAATGGAGGAATGTTGCTGAATTAGTTTATCAAGGAAAAAGAAGGCCTTTTGTACATTGGCTCAGACTTTTGTTTTGTAGTCAACAAAATAGGCAGCGATACCATACACCTGATACCATATGCCTCTTGCGTGTTTGACACAATGGGGCTGAAACTGGCACACCCAGAAATGCTTTAAAGAAAGGGGTATATAGTGTAACAATTATTCTTTAATTAAGTTACTACTTTAGAACACTGTTTCTCCCTTAGTCCTCATCTGTGCGAAGTAATAGCAGATAATGACATCTTATTCCTATGCAGTGTTTCAGCAGGCCATCATGATTGCTCTATTATTAAGATTCATTTTACAAACCTTTTCAGATTTTGATTGACAGCAAAATCTTTTTTCTGTGGTTTTGCTCAAAATAAAAGGATAATACATAGCTGAATCATGTGTCTGTCTTGGATAGTTTTATAGAATGCTAATAATCACACAAAGTGACTGTTACAAAGAAGAAATATGATACGATTACATAATATCTTGATGCATTTGGAGGATAAAGGTGAGAAGAGGTATATGGTCCTGTGGTGTTCAGTCCTATAAGTAGTCTTCTAAAAGGTCTTGAAACAGATCAATGCATTGGGTGAGTGTACAGCAAAGGAATTGTAGATGGGTTTGCCACCTTGTTAGCAGGCTGGATTCATTTTTATGCTACTTGCTTGTTGTTACAGGTCTGTAGCCCAAGTATAGTAAGTTACCGTTCTACTTCTGTTCCTAAATCCATTCATGAAGGCAAAACAAACCAAAAGAAACCCAAATAATACCACCCTCAAATTAAAGTTCTATTGCTTTTTTATTTGTTTATTGATCATGGTTTAGGGTGTAGTTCTGTTTTGTTTCACTTGGTGTATCTGCTTCAAAGATTAGGTGAATGTTTTCAGCATAGTCATCAACTTCCATAAAATGAACTTACCAAAGTAAAAGTAAAATCTTAATGGTGATTTGAAGTTAGGAGAAACTACTAAGAAAGAAAAGAAACACTGCATTGTAATATTTGCTGTTATGTAATTGATGGTGCCAGAAGATTCAGGAAGATGAGTTCAAGCTCACCAGTTATTTCAATATATTTTTTTTAGACTTAGAACAGTCAGTTTTTGATTATGTGCGCTACAAAAATGTGTAAATGTTAGAAGATGTGGATGGGTTTGAGCATAGACAATACAGTATATAAGCAGTAAGCTTCATAAGTGCATGCAAGTTGTGCAGGTTGTTGGTTCTGGAATTTACGGGTCCATCTGCAGAAGCAAAGTGGAGACACATTATAAACTCTCAGGCCTGTGGTTTCGGCTGAAAGGCTGATGGAGCTTCTGCATACTAAGAAGGACTAAGAAGGCTGTAGTCTTTGGTAGCTTGCCAAGCCCATAAGTTGTGGTTCAGGAACTTATGGAGTTGCTGGTGAAGCCTGTGGGGCTTGTGAGCAGTGCAAGCCTGAACTTGACAGCAATCTCAGACACCCAAGTAGCCAGAACTAGATAGGCAGAGCAAAGGATTGGTGCAAATCCAGCCCTCATCCAGGCTGGAAATAGATGAGGAAAGCCCATTTTTTCTTAGGGGCTTCGTGGTTGTGTTGTGTCTGATAGCTCTAATCCTGTTGGGTTTTTTTGAAAGAAGAATGACCTCTCTTCTCCTGCACAGCGTTTGGAATAGAGCCTGTGATAATGTGGTGTTTTCTATAAAGAAAACCAGCACTACTGTCTGCATCTGCATTTATATTCCCAAGCAGCAGCTGACTGAAACTGGGAAAACCAATCACTTAGGATTTGCGTTGAAGTTGGAATAATGCTGGTAATTTCATTCTGCTACTGGAAAAAATAGCCAGCCTATCAGCAGCAAGAGAAACTATGAATCTGCCTGAAGATGCAGGAAGAGGAGCTACATGGTTTACACTTTGGAATGTGTTCACAAACACACTTGTTAAAAAAAGAACTTTTTAGTCCCTCTTGAGAGGGAATAAATATATAGGGTTTTTTTCCAGGCTCTGAAGAACTTCTCAGTACATATATTGAAGCATGCAGTGCTTAGGAAGGGTGGAAAATAGTTAGCTGGGAAAGCAGGTGACTTGAGGGGAAAAAAATTCAAGATGTGAGCTGTGGCAATGAGTACTTGGGTTAAAAAGTTCTTAAAGATTGCTGTCACAGTGATACTCTTCCTTCCTCATTGTCTGCATTAGTATTGCCTACTTTGTCTAGATATGTTCTGCTTTTGTTCAATTAGTGTTGGAGAACAAATTTTTGTACCTAGAATTTCCTAGCTTGAGTCTTTGGAATTGTATGTTTACTCCACTGCTTCATTATGCCTTTCTTGCACAGTTCTGCAGTGCTGCATGTGCTGAGCCTCTGACACATCTTACTAACTAGATGTGGTTCTTCTGAAATTGGTGGTTTAGCAGCTCTTGGGGCAATTCTTTTTTTTTTTTTTTNAACTGCTGTTTATATAGAGGACCAGGGCAACGTTCAGGAAACTGCTACTGCAGAGTGCCTCAAACTTGACCTGAAGGAATTACCTGTAGGCATGATAAGTCCTCTTAATGATTTAATTTCTGGTGCTTTTGAGACATCAAACTAGGAAGGGAGGTTTTTGTTGATTTCCTGTGTATCTTCATTGTGCTTAAGTGTTACAAGCATCTTTGCTCTGAATTGTGTTTGTGTGGTAGTGCTTTTTATGGGATTGATCAGATTTGGTAGTGTGAGCCTAAATTTCTCTGCAAACGCACATACACAGTCAAACTGCAATGGTGTATCAACCAGTTATTCAACATCAGTCAAAATGGAATCAGAAGAGCAGACACTTTGGCAGAAGCAGTCCCAGAGGGCCCTTGTTCTTACATTTTGTGAGTTTTAGAGCTGCAAATTTCAAAATACTGTCTAAAGGTGAAGCTGATGTCCAGCTGGCAAGTCTTTGGGAACAATTTACTGAATTTACAAAAATATGATTCTGCCATATCAGACTGATGCCTTAACAGAAGCACAAAGTATGCTCCAGTCTGCCTTGCATGTCTGGGTTTTCTCATTAGGAAGCACTTCTGCTGCTGCAGCACAGATTTCATTGCCTCATATCACAGCACACAACTATCATTTTCTAATTTCGTTTCAGCAACCTTAAGTGAACAGGGAATGTGTTATCCTTAGCTGCCTAGAAAAAATACAGTTCAGATGAAAAGTGCTCTCAACCCTGGCTTGATATTCTGTCTGACAGTATCAGTGAACTTTTCATTAGTAATTTGACATAAATATTAAGACTGGTGAATCAGCTGGAGAGACAGCAGGGGAATTCTTCCCACATTTGTGTAAGACCAGGCAGAAGACAAACTAATTATCCTCTACTTGAGAGCAAATGAGGAATTCTAAGACAGGTGTTTTAGTGGCAGGTATGCTTGTAAATTTCTTGGTTTCTTGAAAAAAATAACAGATTTGGAGCAATAGTTATTTTCACACCCCAATACTTTGCTGTTTGTTTGCTTGAAAATGCTGCTGTTTATTCCCATGTATGCACTGTCAAGAACAAATCTAATTTCTAAAATCGATTAATGGTTTTTTTCCCATTCCTTTAAAATAGAGTTACTGTATGTTCCTCAAGGCAAAGATTTGCTCTCTACTCAAGTCTGCATAGGGCCCCAAATCTTATTTTGATTAAAAGTTATTGTTATTAAAACTTGTTTTAATAAGTTTAATAACTTATTAAAAGTTATTGTTAAATATTGTTAGCATATTGTTATATGCTAAAGGATATGCTTATTCTTCATTGATAGGAATGTTTTGCTGAATTGTTACTTTCTCAGTTGCAAGCAGTAAGTTACATTCTTGAAGTTCAGAAATGTATGGGTTCTTTTGTGCTTTGTGTGTGTAACGGCACATTCCTTATTGCTTAAAAATGTATCTGGAACTTTTGATATAAAACAAATTTAGGAACAAGTTAAAAACTTGATTTCTGAGAACAGGTGACAAGAGCATAAGCCATGTAAGTTCTAGCAGGCATTGTATGTTATCTTCAGCATCTGTAAAACTGCTACTATTTTTTATAAAGTGTGATGTCCCTCAAGCATGCATCTTGATGTTACAGGTCTGCTGCTTTGAAGATTCCTTGGCGATATTGTTAGCTTCTCATGGTGGCACATTCGTGATTGCCTTGTTGCAGACATTTTGGAGAGTCATGAAAATAGCATTTGAGAAACAAGAATCAGGAAATTGAATAGCATCCAGAAGTACCACAGTATATGTACTGTATTTTTTAGATTCTTTGTAAACAATTGACATCTAAGAAGACTCTTCATTTTGAGGTGATTTAGGCAGAATGGTGGGTTGCAGAGTGAATGTTGAAGCATGGAGTTCATGTCCTTCTTGTTAACTGGGTATGTATTTATTTTCAATTTTAGGTTGGAGGCGGTAAGCACACTATGAGTGAACACCTACTTGTTGGTAGCCATGGACAAATCCAGGTTCAGCAGCTCTTTGAAGATAATAGTAACAAGAGAACGGTTCTGACAGCGCAGCCAAATGGACTTACAACGCTAGGCAAATCTGGATTGCCAGTGGTTCAGGACAGACAGTCAGAGAGCGCCCACAGGCGACAAGGGAGCTCCAGCTCTTTAAAATCTACAGATGGAACAGGGAAGGTGAAAGCCTCTGTTATCACACCAGAGCAAGCAATGAAGCAATACATGCAAAAATTAACAGCTTTTGAGCATCATGAGATTTTTAGCTACCCTGAAATATACTTCTTGGGTCCAAATGCAAAGAAGCGGCAAGGTGTGATTGGTGGTTCAAACAACTGTGGGTATGATGATGACCAAGGGTCTTACATACAAGTACCCCATGATCATATTGCATACAGGTATGAAGTTCTGAAAGTTATAGGGAAAGGAAGCTTTGGGCAGGTGGTGAAGGCCTACGATCATAAGATGCATCAGCACGTGGCACTAAAAATGGTGAGAAATGAAAAACGTTTCCACCGCCAAGCTGCGGAAGAAATTAAGATCCTGGAACATCTCCGGAAACAAGATAAGGATAATAACATGAATGTTATTCACATGTTGGAAAACTTCACGTTCCGCAGCCATATCTGCATGACATTTGAGTTGCTGAGCATGAACCTTTATGAATTAATAAAGAAAAACAAATTTCAAGGCTTTAGCCTACCTTTGGTTCGGAAGTTTGCCCACTCAATTTTACAGTGCTTGGATGCTTTGCACAAAAACAGAATCATTCACTGTGACCTTAAACCTGAGAACATTCTGTTGAAACAACAGGGTAGAAGTGGTATTAAAGTGATTGATTTTGGCTCAAGTTGTTACGAGCATCAGCGTGTCTACACTTACATTCAGTCACGGTTTTATCGTGCACCCGAAGTCATCCTTGGTGCTCGTTATGGGATGCCCATAGATATGTGGAGCTTGGGCTGTATCCTAGCAGAGCTTCTGACTGGTTATCCACTTCTACCTGGAGAAGATGAAGGAGACCAGCTGGCTTGTATGATGGAACTATTGGGCATGCCTCCTACAAAACTCTTAGATTCATCCAAGCGAGCAAAAAACTTTGTGAGTTCTAAGGGTTATCCTCGCTATTGCAGCACCACAACCTCGTCTGATGGCTCTGTGTCATTTAATGGTGGACGCTCTCGGAGGGGAAAACTGCGTGGCCCCCCAGAGAGCAGAGAGTGGAGTACTGCATTAAAGGGATGTGACGATCCCCTCTTCCTTGACTTCTTAAAACAGTGTTTAGAATGGGATCCTGCTGTCCGTATGACACCCAGCCAGGCTTTGCGGCATCCCTGGCTAAGGAGACGGTTGCCAAAACCTCCAACTGGGGAAAAGGCCTCAGCAAAGAGACTTGCAGAGAGTACTGGTGCTATAACTTCAATTTCCAAGTTACCTCCGACTTCAAGCTCAGCTTCAAAACTGAGGACTAATTTGGCACAGATGACAGATGCCAATGGGAATATTCAGCAAAGAACAGTGTTGCCAAAACTCGTTAGCTGAGTTTGAAAAACCCAATGCTGTTAATATGAGAGATACAATGTGGCTGAGCCTTATTTGTATGAAAAATTAGCTCAGATATGCATTTTTATTTGCTCAATAAATCTATTCATTTGTATCTTTCAGCACTCATTTTAAATGCAATTTTAAATGTTAATTTTGTTTTTATAAAAATACGGGGACAATGCTTTAAGTTTTTATACTTATTTTTTAAAATGTTTGTCTTCTACAGTACAATTAGCCTTACTGTAACTAGTGTGACACAGTAATAAACATCAGTGGCAGGCCACTGGTTACAACATGACTGTCATGCATTGCAGCGTGGTATCAAAGGTCTTAACCTTTCTCTTCCATGGTTCATATTAGTTTTAACCTGGGGTAAATTTGAAATACTACCTTTTGATTTTATGGGTTTGGTCTGGATTCTGTGCACACTCACATCTATGACTGACTGGACTCCAGGGAGAGTACTCAAAGAATACAGTTAAGCACTTGTAAACCTGTAGTTTAAAGTGGAGCCATAGAATGTTCTATTGTCGTTTTTTATGTGGTAGCCCAGAGGAAGTCATGGTATAACTAAAGATACTGTCACTTCCTATGGAATACTTTCTCCATTTAAAAGTAATGGGCTTTGATTAAAATGATGATTTAAACATAATGAAAAAAATAGCACAGGGCTAAAACGACTCTCTTACCCTGCATGCCATGTGGTAGAGTGCGAGGAGTGGATAGTCTTGGAAAGCATAAAAATGGCAATATATCTATTTCTCTGAATTTGAAAGTGGCTGATTAGTTGGTAAAGCAAAATGTTCAGAACTTTGTTTCAGGTCTGTATCACTGAGCATTCACACAGGTTCTCCTTTTTTCCTTTATTGTTTTTTCCCTCCATTTCTTCTCTTCTTTTTTTTTTCTAATTTGCAGCTTGATCTCCCAAAATCACATAGGCAGAAGTGCTCATTCTGTCAGTTTTATACTGTAACTTGCAGACTGTTAAACTACATGGATTTCAAGGTTGCTTTTATTTCCTCTGACAATGTTTGAATGACTGTGACTTCTGTGGTACATTTACACTTCAGATCAAATCTGCGTGTAGGGGCAAACACGATGTTACTACATTGCTTCCTGTAGAGGAGTACTTCACCTTAGACAGCTTAACTGTAGAAGGAAAAATCCTCAGTGGAGAGCTTTTCAGTTGGAAGACAGCATCCTAGATAGTTTCTAATAAGGGAAAATTATCAAAGGAAGGCTAAGTGCTTGGAATTTGATTTAATCTTTGGCATTTGTGGATGAAAATTAACTTTGAAAGAACAGTTATAGAGATATGTGTAGATTTGTTTACATGTGTGTGTACTAACGCTTTGGTTTTTCTTTTTTACTTTTAACTGCATTCATGGAAGAAAGATGGACTACTAGAATACTATCTAGATCTATGAGAGAGGTATTCACATGTTGTAGCATGTTTTCAACAGGAACAGTTTGAAATCTGAGATCAATATTTTAATGTGTACAATGACTGTGGTCTACACTGGATGTACAAAACATACAAAAAGGGAATTTAAAACAAAGTAGAACAATCCAGAAGGGTTTACGGATGTTAGAACAAGACATACTAGAATGGATTGCATTAAACCTCAGTAACTTTACTTATAACCACCACTTACATGCACAGATTTTACTGAGTTACTTGTACAGATTATGAAAATTACTTAAAGCATGGTCCCCTGAGAGGCCAAGAAAGTTTCCGGTTAAGTTCTCCTTCATATTTGTTAATTTACCACTTACAGCTTAATTTTTGTTTGTTGATTTGTTATATTTTTAATTTAATGTAAGACTGGGGGAGGGATATAAAGAAAAAAATGACAGAATTCTCAGGAAACGTATCGCTGAACTTCTTGCCAAAAAGTCGACAACAAAAGAAGCTCCAAAATAATTTCTGAGTAGAGGATGTTATTTGTTGATTGATAAATGTAAAAATTAAAATGTCAATCAACCATTTTTCATACTTTTAAAAATAAAAAGGTAATTTCCTGCCTCTAGTCAAATTATTTAGTGTTAACTGTCCACAACTTTATACAATATGTGTAAGTGCAATATGTAAACATGTATGAAATCATGTTATAAATGAAATATAATACTTCTAAGAAAAGTGGGGTTTAGAATATGAATATCCAGTAAATTATGGTCAGTAAATTCTAAGTCTGGAAAAGAGATATATTAATTTTAATATAAAATAACTAACTCATGACTGTGGGAATACAATACCATGTATTTTTCTACAGTAACAGGGAATATTTACTTCCTCCACCACCTACTTGACTTTACCACTCCTTTCTACCTTAACTCTTCCTGCAAAAGTTGGGAAATAGGAATGCTGATGTTATGGGTGAAAGAAGAATCATCTCCCTTGATATTTTTTAAAGCAGACATTGATGCATGTTCCCGCCTTTTGTGGCAAGTTAAGGTGAAAACATTCATGATGTTCATGGGTCATTAATGGGCTACAACCACTAAATTTTCTTTTTCATGTAACCAGTTCTTAATGCCAATAATGCATTTATGATCCACCTTCTTCATAAATGCTGCCGGAAACTTAAAGGCCAAAATATTGTGTGAAGAGCTATTTTTTTAACCCAGATACAGTGGAACTTCCTCTATACTAAAGGAGCAGCTACATCAAGGTTTTTAAGTTATGTAGCTGCATTTTATTGTAGCTTATTTATACCCGTAAAAAAAGGGAGGGGAGGGGGGAAGGACGTTTCCTCTTGCTTTGATGTGATTTTATTCTAAGGGCTCTGATAATTAGGCTGATAGAAGCTGGCTTGGAAATAGTGCTTAGTCTCACATGTTACCATTGTCTGGGGATGTCTGAGCTATTTTCAGATTTAGTAAGAGCATGATGTTGTCTTTGGTTGCAGTCTCACTTGGCTCAGTTTCTTGCACCAGTGGTGTGTTCATTACCACTTAAATGTTGGAACAAGAGAGTGATGCAAGATGTGTAGATTAAGGATAGAGGATGGATTGTGCCCTTGGTGTTAACAATGTGCCTTTTGTTACAAATGCATCTTGGCCTCTTTAACCCTTGGAATACTGCTTAGTAGGGATGAAATCTATTTTTAAGTGCTATACCTGTCTTAAAACATCCTGTAGATGATCGAGGCCTTAATAGAAACAATAAGGCAATCACACTGCTAGGGTGGAGAGGACACTCTGTTCTTGTAGTACCGTTGCATTAAGGGGTTAAAGATGGCCCTTCCTCATTGGTTGTACTTTAACATAAAATTGATTTTTTTTTTAAATAATTTTTTGTTATAGTGACACTAGACAGAAATCAACTGTATTTGTAAAAATTTACCTCAAACTCTTTAGTTTTATAGTGTGATTTAATCCCAGGGCATTTGGTATGAACCAAAGTGCATTCCTTTTATATGTGCCTGGCTCTTATAAAAGTGACCAGGGATTTTTACAATTTGGGTGCAAGGCACTTAAGCCACTTTTAACTTGGTGGGTGGTTTGGAGTTATAAATGACTTCATGGGAATGTTGAAAACACTTAAAAGACATAAGTAGCATCGGGCAATATTAAAATCTTTAAGAAAGGATGTGCATTATATAATGCTCTCCATTTGTTAATTTTTTTTTCCATCAGTAAAATTTGTGATTAATACAAAAAGAACTTTTTTTACAGTCGGCAAAGATTAGAATATTGCCCAGTATAATGCTATGGTAGCATTTAAATAAAATAACATTTGTGAATTATTGTTTCTAGGGGCTTGTAAATCTCTGCTACAACTTGTAATTACTCAGTTCAACTGCTGCAATTGCATCTAAGCAGTAGCTTGGGTTTTTATTGGGCAATGACTTAGACACGTGACTGTAATATGCTGCAACTGTGTGTACTGAAAACATGTGAAAAATGATTGAATGTGGACTGTGTATATATTTATGTATAATTTTCTGTGAGATGCTGCTGTTGCCACTTAACATTAAAGATGTTTTAGTGGGTTTTAATCCTAGTGGCCAGTTTTATGATACTGTATGTATTGTACAGCTGATGACAGGAGTTAAGACTGTTCTAGTGAATATTTGTTACATTTTATTGTTGTGGCCAGAGATCATTTCAGAATAAAATTTTATGTCCTACTTTAATTCTGTCCACTGTAGTTTGGGTTTTTTTGTAGTGGTAAAGAGAGCCCTTGGAATGCTGACAATCCTTAAATGTGGAAAGGCCTTCTCCTAGCCTGCTCAGTCAGTGGCAGCAGTGCCTTTGTCCCTGAGCTTGCTTGCTGGTATCTCTATATAGCAATCACCCATTGCTGGAGGATGACTCTTCTACTGCTTTATGTGTCTTGACAGCCTTGAATATTGCCCAAAGGCTGCTTTTGCCCTGTGGTTTCTAAAGTTCTTCTCAGGACTTAGAAAGTAATATGTTTTGTATTTTTATTTGCCCCATATTTGATAGAAAAGATCTTTGGCAGGAATTTTGTGGACATGGCTGTTCTTTTTTAGCTGCTTTTGAAAGATTTTTTAAAATAACAATAGGTCTGATTTTATAAGAAATACTAGACTGAGACAGTACAGTGTGAATTCTTTTTCTTAAATGTGCCTTAAAAAGACACAGATTTCTGCACTAATATTTGTGTCAGACTGAGTTTTTAGAGCTTGTCAGACTTTGTAAAGTCCCAGGATAAGGAGAATATACTAAACAGGCTAGACTGAGCTAAGTTCTGTTCACGAATACGTCCAGAGTAATTTCAGAACTGCCTTGTCTTTAAAAAGCCACATTCTCTACCTGGTAATGTCCGTGTGCACCAAGAGCAGTTTCTGAAAAGCTTTCTAGTTCGGGTGAGCCCAGGCTGAAATCAAGGGATTTTAACTGGACTTTTTTGCTGTCTCCTATTCGTCATAGTCAGGAGATTTTAGAGCACAAACCCCATCAATATTAAATATAGATAAGTACAGTTTACAGCCCCAAAGAGCAATCAGCCAAACATTACGTCTTTGGGGCCTATTTGTTTTGTGATTGTGTTTTTCTGAGGATGAAGGCCTTTTTTTTGGTTTTAGTTAGTTAAACTTTTTTATGGAAAAAAGTTTAACTAACTAACTCACTCCAGTCACCTAATTCTCTTGTCAACTTTTGCACACTTTTGTAATCTTTGTTTTTTCATTTGAAGGGCCAGGGCCATTTCAGTTGTCTGGAAGTTGGCTTTTGGCTTGTGCCATTTGCTGAGACTCCCAGTAGCTGGTGAGGAATTTGTGTTGCCCTCTGCCAGCACTTCCTTCCTAGTCTTTAAGAGCTCAGATCCCTCCCTAAAATGAGACCCTTGGAATTCCACCCTGAATGACAGACTGTAGTTGCAGTTATTTCCACAGTGCTTCCTTTTGTGAAAAAACTGTCTCCATTTGGATTTCAGCTGTGTATCTCTTGTTTTTTACAGGAAACCCAGTAAAGAATGCAAGAAGTGTAATGATCATCAGGTAACTGTGTTGTTCATTTACAGATGCTGTTGCTTCTCTTCAAAATGCCATCTTGTCCCAGTTTTTAAAGATCTGCTGATTGAAAGATCCAACAGGAATTTTACGCTTGCTCAAAACTTAAGAAGTGAAAAAGGTATTATGGAATGTGTCTGTATAGGGCTGCTATGGAGAGGGAAAAAAAGAATCTGTAAGACAAATAGGGCAAGTTTTGGGTAGGCATGATCCTTCCGGGGTTCAGTGGAGATTTAAGAATTTCAGCAGTATCAGGTATAGAATGGGAAAGTCTTAAATGCTTCTCAGTGTCTTAAACAATTGATAAACTACTAATTCAGTGGAAAAACATTCTTTTGAAAACCTGTCATTTAATCTCTATGCTAATAATTAAAGGATAGCATTAAAGAATTTTTTCTATAGCTAGAACTTTATAAACATTATTCTACATTTCTTTTTGAAGTGTGATTTATATTGCAGTTACGCCGCTAGGATAATCTTATGTTTTATATTTTATTTTTCCTGAGAGGAAGAACATGCCTCGTCTTTTTCTCGAGTGTGTGATACTAGACATCTCCCAGCCATCAGATATGCTATATCAGAGTGAAAGCGACATTGGTAGAACTGGTTTCTGTTCCTTTGTAGAAATCCACTGCTGCTCTTGGAACTGGGGTTTCTCTGGGTCATTTTCCCTCTTTGATTTTGTCTGCTGTTTGCTTGCTTGTTCGTTTGTTTGCTTTTAAGGAGTGCTTTCCAGCCTCTGGCTGTGGTGAGTCTTGGATTTCTGCCAAGTATTGAACACATTGGGATAGGGAATACTGCAAAAACAGGGTTTCTTTTGCTTTTTCCCAACAGTAAGAGAAAGTCTAGCTCAGTACCAAACTCCTAAGACAAGGAAAGGACACTCACCTCCAGCTGCTGGGTCCACACCAGCTGTTAAGCTTATTTAACTTGTGCATGAAGTTTGGTGGAAATGCCAGGGGCTGCAGAATGAAATGTCTTTTGT
Source organism: Phainopepla nitens (assembly GCA_013400175.1). Lineage (NCBI taxonomy): Eukaryota > Metazoa > Chordata > Aves > Passeriformes > Bombycillidae > Phainopepla > Phainopepla nitens. The sequence goes on from VXBQ01002188.1 coordinate 729,597, forward strand.
CGATCACTATGAGGGGAAAAATGAGAATACAGTGGAAGGTCATGACATCTTTTGTCAAAAAGCTGGGATAGAGATGGAGTTACGGAAGATTTTGTTAAGAAATTCTTGTACTGGAAGCTCTGCATAACAGCTTGGGAAGTGGCAAATACAGTGTTCTTGCTAACAAAGTGGGAACTGTTTCCTCTGTTTTGCAGATTGTTTTCATTTCTTTACTGTAGTTTGGTTATCTGCAAGCTGTGCATAGCTATGCATACCTTAGGTACCTAAAGATACTGTCTGGAGCAGCTGCAAACAGTGAAATATTATTTTACTAATAATTTTAATAAAATCAAAATTTTTATTTTGGTTTCAAGTATTGTACTGATTAATTGAAGACCACTTCTTTAATTTAATAAAAGTCGTCTGAATAAAGATATAATAATATTTTTATTTCAGCTTCAATATGGCAGTAAAAATTCCACTTTTAATTATTTTTTCCCCCAACTGTGGGTTCTTGCAGACACCACAAATGTACTTTCCTCAAACCATCTAGTATAGACATCTCTGTGTGTGTGTGTATACAACACATACGCATAGGGATGCATATGTCTACACATATATTCTTTAAAAAACAAACCCAAAAATTCTGCAGGCATTGTTTGTAGTGCTTTACAAAAAAGAGAGATGTAGCTTTGTTTTCCCTTTATGTCTTTGAAGTTTTAGTGAAACATCACACACATATCAAAGCCATTTCTCACTGCTGTACTCATTTCACCATGGGGGTGCACACAGTGAACCTCAGCTTTCCTACTGGAGGCAGAGGGTGCTCAGTGAGCACCAGTCAGGTGTAACCCTCATGACAGGTGGTCCTGTCACATTTTCTGAAGTCAACCTTCATCAATGAGAGCTGTTTTGTAGCTTACCCTGCTTGGCAACTGAAATAATTCCTGCGTGGTTAAAGCCTGAGCCGATGTGCTTAGACTTGGGTTTGTAAACTTCAGCTGAGAAAGAAATCCTGAGTCAGAGTTTGTTAAGTCCACAGCTGGAATTAGAAATGGGCTTCTAAGCATCCTAGTACTTCTCTCATCCAACTGTGAAACTTATAAAATGGCCTTTAAGATTTGAAAGACTATTCTGAAGGTGTGTGCAGAGTGCTTTGCCCAGGACAACCCTCGACTGATGGCCCTGTCCGTGCTGCTCACAGATGGCATTGCTTTTGGCTACCCTGCGGGGCTGGTGCTCCTCCAGCGCTTCTGGCTTCCTCAGTGTACCAAGAGCACTTCACGGACAAAACCACTGAGAAGCGTTGCTAAGGAGAAACTAAACATTTGTGTCTCAAGGGCTGTGCACACTGCACAGGAGACAGCACTGTTCCTTGTCTGGGTGTCAGTCCTGTGAGCTGTTCTTTCCTGCTGGACCTGCTCCTCCACAGACACCTCCCAGTCCTGCCAGCACCCGTCTCTGTGCCCTGTTGGGGTGGACCAGCAGGTCTCATTCCTCCTGAGCTAACCCATCAGTGTCTACAGCTTTGTGCGAATTTCTTACCAAAGGCAGTGAACGGTGGTCTGCTGCTTCCGAGGTGAAGTTGCTGCCATAGGGTACCCAGCAGGGTGCTGCAGACCACTGGTGTGGGCCCAGCTGTGCGCCTGTAAAGGGGTGGCACTGGCCCTGCTCCTCGTGTGGTGCTCCTGTCCCTAACAGTGTGTGGAGGCAGGGACATTTTCCCCGTCCTTTGGTGCATAGTAGAGCCAAAGAGTGATGCTTAGATGAGTGCTCTCGTGCTGGAGGAGGAGGAAAGTTCTCCCTACCCTGGGACTGGTAGCATCAGGCAGAGCAGCTTAGCACCTGTCAGGGGGGATGTGAGGAAGCTGTAACACACTCTTCCATTGGCACGGGGTGGGGGGGATGGGGGATGTTTCAAATCACGAGCATTTGCAGATGGCCTGTCTTAATTAGCTTTGACAAGTACCTAAGTTACTTTAAGTTACACCACAAACAGGATCCTGAAGCTTTCATTTCTGTCACTTTTAAATCAAGCTTTTTCCCTCCTCCTGCTACAGCATTTCCATGTTTTGTCCATATAAGGCTCTTGAGAAGAAATAAGATCTTTACGTAGCTTAGGAGCTATATTTTGATTGACTAAATGATTTTAATTAGGAGCTAGCTCCTGCCAGCACTCTTCATATGTTGATTGAGAATTGCCTGCAGCAAATCAATGCCAGCAGAGCTGACAGAAAACTACACTGGTGCCTTCTTGAAGCAAATACCTTGCAACCTCAAATTTCCTCCTTCCTCATAGTGACTCAGACAAATTATCTTTATGGCCAATGACTACAGGAGATACAGGTTTTTGCTCCAAAGGCCATTAGCAGAATACTTACCCATGCAGTTATTGATGGTCTATTATGTGGGAGTCGTAGTGCTGGCAGCATTGTTAGAGGCCCTGAATGAACTCTGCATGATTTGGTGATTTCATCCAACTCTCTATTGCACTGGACTTTGGTAACAAAACACAATCACCTGCTTGAGCCATGAGTGCCCTATGTATAAAAAAACCCAGATACAAGTCACATAAACTCATGAGATTAAAAATAGAACTTACCTGTGGAGTACTATTTCATTTCCCTCATGGATCTCAGCTTTCAGAGTTTTATATTTGCATATTTCTTTTCTATCTTCTAACCAAGACAAGCAGACCTTTCCTGGGAGCATAAGGCCTAAAGGGAATCCACAGTCACAGCCGATATCATTTCATAAAATCCGTTATCTAAATGTAGTGTTTATTACAAAAGTAGTTAGCTTGCTAGCACCTACTGCTTCTGTTGAAAGACTGCTATAAACCACTGTTTCTCTGATGGTTAGAAATGTGCTTTTAGCTTAAAATAGTTGATGATTTTTTTTTCATGCTATTTGTTCTTGTGCCAACATTGTCTTATGGCTTGAATGATTCTTCTGCCATGCTGGTATTTGGACATATATTTATAAAGTGTAATCATATCCTCCTCAGCTTTTCCCTTGCTAAGCTAGTGCTATTAAGCTATATTTGTCTCATCGGTAAAACTAACTCCCCATGCTTGTCCTACTAGATGTCTGCACCTGTTCTAGCTTCAGCTTTCTTAGAGCTGCAGTTGGCATCCTGCTAGTAGTCCCACCAGAGGTATGCACAGTACGAAAAACACCCCTCCGTGCCCAATGTCATCACCCAGAGCCTGCCCTGCCCTTCACCCAGAGCATCCCAGGATTTTTCTTCTCTGTGTCATGCCAGCAGCTCCAGTCAGGCCATTCTTCAGTTATTTGGCTGCTCCCCTACCTCTCCTTCCTTGTACTGTGCACAGATGATGAGATACAAGTTACAGTAAAATTTCTCTTTGCTGATGTGTATCTACTTGGCTTTGCTCGATTAGATTTCTGTTGCCTTATTGTGAGAAATGAAACCTCGCAATTCTCATGAGTATATTAAATTTGAGCAGCCGGAACTTTCAGGAAAACATTAGAAATTATGTGACTGTAAGGAAAAAATAATCATGTTCAGCATTCATTTTTCAGAGATGTGATGCAGTTGGCTCTAGTAAACATTGGTGCATCAAGGTGTTGCCATTACAACAGAAAAAAAGCTTGCCAAGTCTCATGACTTCAGCTGGTGTTTTTCCTCAAATCCTCACTCCTAGAATTGTTATTACAAGTTAATTTTTCTAACTTTTACTAAAATAAGTTTCTAGTTTCAGAAAGAAGTATGTTGTATGCCCCAAATCCAGAGAACAATTCCTATGAACTTAAAGGGGACAGATCACAAAAAGAAAGCAGGTTTAAATCCTAGACTACTGTATTTGCAAGGCATGTAGCAATAGTGCTAAGGCTTTCAGAGCATTTGGAGTCTTCAGTGCTACCAGAGGATATGAAATAGTACAATTTGACCTAAAAATCCTGTTTTTCTACATATTTAATTGAGAGTTGCTTCATGGAGAGACATCAAGTCAGAAGTGGTGGGACTTGCTGAACCATACCTGGCTATCTTGCATTGAAATGTCTTATGCTGAGGGCTCAGGTACCTTCTTCTCCTCTAAAAAGACAAAGAAGGAAGATGATAAGAATAAAGCAGCCGTGGAAAGCGGGAAATATTTTAAATTGCTGGGATGAATTTAGTGCCTGTGAGGAACTGATAATGAGGCTGAACTTTGCAATGCATGCTCCCATCACGGGTCATAAGAAAGCCACATATGGGCTGGGCTGGCCCCTGCTCTGCCAATTCCCACTCCTATGTCACTCGTGAAGGGGTTGCAGCTGGTGAGGAGGGTTGGATCTGCCAAGTTTCAGGCTTGAGTAGGATTCAGAAATGAGTTTTAAGACCAGATTTGAAGGCTTGTCTTCACAGGGGGTATGTTTAGATGGTACTAGCCCTTACTGCTGTCCGTGCTGTACTGTGCTCTTCCCAAATGTAGGGATTTCTCTAAAAAAAGCAAAGACACATTGATGACCAGGAGGAAGCTTCAGTGTAGGTGTTCACTGCCTGTCCTCTTTATGCTGTTTAATAGTGAACTAAGAATGGACTTTTCTTGCAAAGAAGAGCTTCTGCTTGAGATTTTTTCTGCTCTTTCCTTCAATACAAAGTTTCCTGGACAAGCTAAGAGAATGCAGTGAATGGAAGCACAAGACAGTATTATGGATGACAGAATTAAGGTTGGAAACAACCCCATTTTTCAAGCACATTCTTAATATTCATTTTGAAATATTATCAAAAGCAGTAATTTTTAAATCTTAGGTTTTCTTTTGGTTTTATTCCTGCACTTCACAATTTTTCAATTTTTTTTCATTCCTTTTTAGCGCTTGCTGTTTTTTTTTTTTCTGCCACAGGAACCTGGAGAATGAAGAAAACAGATTAAAAGTGAAAGAAGTTGGAGGAAGTCAGTTTAAACATGAAACTAGAAACACTTCAAAAATTTTGCATAGAGCTTTTATTTTCAGACATACAGAAAGTTTGCTGGAAAAAAATCAGTTAAACAAATGAAGCATTTTGGATTTTCTGTACAGAGAGGTTTTATCTGACTAAAACTCAAATCCTACTAAGATTTTATTGTCTGTTTAGCTTAATACACATAAACATTTCTTATTGCCAGGATGGATTAGAAATCATGTTCAAAGGGCTTCTGTAAAGCCTTTAATTGCTCTGAGATGTCACAATAGGGACCTTAAACCTTTGTGTGGTGACAGGAAAGCATGGCAATATTATGGTCTGACTTCATGAATGACAGAGGAGATGACAACCAAGACCCACTGCTGAATAAGTCAATATTCACAACCAAGGGTTTGCTTTATTTTTCAAGGAGGGCTTAGGGAGCTTGCACGTGCATTTGCTTCCCAAATATACTATTTATATTAAATCAATTTTGGAGAATAAAGGTGTTTCTACTTGACAGTGAGCGTAGCCAGGTGCAACTAAATTCTGGTCCAAGACGAGAATAGATTTTGGTTTTTGCATTATTTGTCTACTTAATTTTTTTTTTCTGGCTTTTATACCAAGATTATTAGGAAAAAAAAATCAACTTGACTTTAGCCTTCAAAATGGGCAGGGGCCAGGCTCGTAAAGCAACTTGCCCGAGGAGCTGGCTGGTTTGTGTACGTTGGGTGATGCAAAAAGCCGGGGTGGAGGAGGAACATGGTTTGGCTACTGACAGCTGCTGTCCAGCTGATGTAATTCAGTAATAGCCAGTGACAGGCAGAAACCATAGAAGATACAAATGATAATTCTTTGGGGAGCTCCAGAGATAAATAATTCATCAAAATTAATTTTATAGTAGGGGTCAAAAGAAATTGAAGATAGCCTGCATGTTAACTCTCCGAGGGAGAAACTGACAGATGGTTTTTGTACAAACTATGCAGGGGGGAAATATGGGCAAATTAAATGTAAATGGAGAATACAACATTGTTCCTACTACCTGGAACCAAAGTAAGAGAGACACAGGAAATTAAAAAAAGGAAGTGTGTTATTAAAGAAGTGTCAATAACTGGAACTGGTGCTGGATAATGGTCCCAGAGAGGTGCTGGGTAACAGCAAAGGAGAGCGAGTTGTCACGGGTCCATACTGTTGTACAATGTATGTATCATATAATCACAGCAGAAGAATGCCTTCTTAGTAATCAGCTCAGTCACTTGCCCACAGTCAGGAGCCGATTCATCTCCCCAAAATATTTCATGTGTCTGACTAAGGACATCTGTCTGTGAGGGGAGGACAGAAGTGCCAATATGGGATATTGTTCTGGCTCCCCCAGGTGCCAGGGACTAACCCACAGGGTGACTAAAACCATTCCCTGCTGACTGGGCTAAGTCACCCTGCATCACTGCAGCTGCATCTCGGAGGCTGCTTTTCTAGGAGCAGGAAAGCCATCATGCCCCATGCAGCTCAGAGTTCCCGAAGGGAAAACAGTGGTGCTTCAACTAAGCACATTTAATGTCTGTTCTCTGGGACTGCTTTTACTTTTTTTTGCATTTCTTGGTGAAGCTCTTCTTGGTGAAGCACAAGGTGACTATTTTTTCCACGTACCAGGCTATAATTCTGCAACTGTTTATGTTTGGGTTTTATGTTTGCCTTACTTTGTGAACTCTGACTAGTCAAATTACTTTATCCAGACCAAACCTGGTATTTGAATAAACATGGGCTTAGGAATGAGTTGTTATAGGACTGTGAAAATGGCATATTGCTTATGTACAGTACAAAATTTTCCACCTAGTCTTATATTTTCAAAGATGGTCTATAATTTTGTGTATCCAAATTTAGTCTCCCAGAGGCTGACTTTCAGAGGTCTTGCCTGCCCCCAAGTTTGAGTGTGTATACTTCACAGTCCCCAGAATAGCTTCTCTAGGCCAATCTGCTTCATTGCAGCCCATGTTTTGTGCTATTCTGGATTCATATTTTTTCATTGTCTGAGAACTGCTGTCTGTGACATATAAAATGTTTTCCACACTCTTAAGTTTTATATTCCCTTAATCTGTGAAACTTTATTTTCTGGAAATTTTATTATTGTCTTTGATCAAAGTTTTCCTTCCTATCCAGACCCAGAAAAAGAATCAAAATATTTCTATTTTCTTTCATAACCACATGTAGTTTCTGAGAGTAAAAGGAGAGATTTAACTAATTCAATTATTTAGCTGAGTAACTCAGAGAAAATCTCCTTTCAGCAAAATGGGTGAGGAGAATCAGGAAATAAACCACTTAAAATGTTACATTTTTTGTATGCTAACTTCGTCAAAGGCAGGGAGTTTGCTGCTTTCTCTTTTTCCCCTTGTGTGCTGGCACCTTTTCACAGGGAGGCATTTCTCTTTTCTGATGTGATAACGAGTTAAGATGTGATTCTCTCTCTTACATGCAGAGATTTTGCTGTGATTTAGGGAAAAAGGATGTGCGTGTGGTAATGTACCAGTTTCCAGAAATAAACAGAAGAATATTATGGTGAATTGTGCTGACTGCAGGATTAGTGCTCTGTCTTATTACTGGATTCATGCTGGGTGCAGGTAGCATTGAAACAGGCTGGAAAACCACAAGGGACTCTGCAGTGTTTTTTTCCTCTTTAAGACAAAAAAGCCTGCCTCTCCTGTCAGTTATATGCAATTGCCAGAGCCAGATGAGAAGCAATGATGTGACAAATAAATGTCTGCAGCACATGATAGGACCAGCCTGTGGCTAAAAGCTGGTGTCCAGGCTGTTTCTACAGTGAGAGCAACCAAACCACTGTTCTTACTCTGAATTCTTCAAGATAACATTTAATCCGCTAGGTAAAGTGAGCATCATTTCCTTTGCAATACAGACTAGAAAATAAAGGAGGAAAGGAAAAGCTGCTGCACCATTGGTCAGAAAGCAAGAAGCAACTGAGGCCTGTGCAAGGGATGTCAGCTACTGATGAAGAGGAACGTGTTTTCTTGACTGAGCAAGTAGCAGAGTGTGAGAAGCAGGGTGCGTAAACAAAGTCACTTGCTGGAAACCTACCAGTGAACTTTTCTCAAGGCTTTTTGTGGAATAAATCCAGCACTGATTGACAGTTTTGCAGATGTATATGCAGACAAAGGATAGAAGCTTTCAGCTCTTACACAATGAGAAGAGCACAGTGCCAGCTTCTGCCTATCTCCTGTGATGCCCAGCGATGTCTGTTGCTGTCTGCCCCATTAATTCACACTCTCTTTGAAGAACAGGGGATGAGGGTTAGTGCAGTCCTGGTGCAACACAGGGTGGTGGCAGGGTCCTGCTTTGTATGGGGCAAGAGTCAAGATCCCCCCTAGCTGCTCCATTCCATAAGACTGACCACAACCTACACTGCTCTCCTGCTCCTCAGCTTGGCCAGGGAGCCCTCAGGCAAGAAGGCACTGAATGGTTGCTTGTAAATAACTCAAACCAAAACAAGCAGAAATAAACCAGGAGCATGAGTTGGAGGAGGAAATGGGCTGGCCTCAGTGTGAGACCCTCTAGAGTGAGAAATGGCAGCAGAAAGATGATCCTATGGTCCGTGTGAGGCAGGTGTCCTCCAGCCAGAACCCTCCAACCCATGTGCAGGGTATCCTGGAGGACACAGACTATGTCCAGTCCACAGTAAAAATCCCCAAATGCTTACAGTGCAAGCAAAGGATTCCCAGCAGCCACAGGTTACTGCTGGACCTTGGCTCTTGCAACAAGGAGAATTCCACTACAAAATTAAAATAGAGGAAACAAGGATTTTTCTCATTTTCCTTCTCCGTACCTGGATGCTCTCTCCTTTCCTTTACTTTACTTGTAGGGGGAAAATAAAATGCCGCTCTTCCTTTTCAGGGCCAGACACATGGATATGTACTGGCACTCCCTAGCTGCAGCATAGGATTAACCTTATGTTTCTACAGAGGTATCCCTTGCTCTCAGCTCTCTGACTTATGGTGTCAGTGCAGCAGGTCCCAGTGTCCTCATCAAAGCTACTGTAGCACTACCCACACAGAATGCCTTTGATGGGAGGTGCTTCAGTCCAAGTCCCAGTAGGAGAGTGCCTATCACAAACCTAATACTCCCCATGAATAAATCCCTCATGGCTCTCTGCTCTTGCTGCTGGGATAGTAAAACAAAGGGATGGCACAAATCCTTTCCCTCTGTGTGGTTTAAATAATCTGTTCATTTGCTGATGTTATCTGGACATTACTGGAGGGCAATTTTACTAGTCTAATTCTCCAGAGAGAGATATTTGTTCACTAAGTTGGTGCTAAATAGGGGTGTTCATTTTGATTTTTCTGCACTGAGACCACAACAGCCAATCTACAGTGTTAAGTGCTTGAATCATTTTTATGGGTGTGGCTTTTCTCCACACATTTGTCAAGATTTTTTAAAAGAATTAATTTCCATTATTTCCTCTAAAAAACAGGATTAACCTGTAGCAAATTTTTATAGCTAGACTTCACTCCAAGAATGGGATGTCTGCTCACTTAGATATGAATGAGTTGGCAACGTGACATGCTGATATGTATAACAATGCAATCTCATGAATTGCACTCCATAAAGCTTGTCTGACCTTGTACTCTCCATATTGATCCTGAGAGTGACAAATTCCATCTGAGGAAGGCAACACGTTGAGATATTAAAGTGTAATTTATGGTTTCATTTACTGGCATTCCAGAGCTGGTTTCCTTAAATGTTATGGAGCATATCTGATGCAAGTCCCCTGTGATTTGGAGCAATATAGTAAAATATCATCAATTCCTAGTTTTCTTTGTAATCATTTAATGAAGGCAGAATTTCCTTTGTTAAATGGGCCCTTTCATTCTCTGGGTGAATTAGGTGCAACTATAATTAAACTTTTGTTTAGAATTGGAACTAAATTAAAACCATATAAGTAGCAGAATCTTCAGGATTGCTATTTCTAATTAATAAGGTAACCACTCTTGCTGGAATATATTTTTGATGATAACACCCAATTTGTTTTACATATTTATCTTAGACAATACATCATATTTCAAATGTTTAACAGAAGACTCCCTTAAGGAAGGCTCTAATAAAGTACTCTAATAGATATTGAATAGTTTTAACTGTACTGTAGATTCTCTCAGTACCTTCTTCTGCTCCTGAAGGCTGCTACAATAAAAGTCCACATTGCAATGTGGTGCAACATTTTATCTGGAATGCTGTTCTTGGAGTGCCTTGAAGAAACGGGGTTCTTGAAGTGCCCTTGCCAGCACACTGGCTTGTGTGGCATCCGTACACACACACAAACCCTCAATAGCATCATTTCATTAGATTTTTCTTCCCTTCAAGGCTGGTTTGATATGTACTTGAGAGGCTTTGTATGTCATTCTGCAAAGCAGTCGGTGGCTAGGGTTTAGGGTCTGGACTGTGTTTCAGAGTAACAAAAGCATTACTCTTGTGTGTTATATTGAACTGTTTGTAAGCATTTATCTGTTAAATCAGATTTCTCCACAGATATCATGTTCAGCATGTGCTTGTTTCAAATGTGAAAAGAAAGTGCTTCATGTGAAGCTTTAAATGTGTAACACCTAATTATTCTTACCTACTTCTTCATCTCTGTAGTACTGCCACCACCATTGGAGTCGTGGTGTTCACTGCCCCAGGGTGACAGACAGCATGGGAGCTTGGACAGGCTCCACTTGCTCCACTAGCTCCCCTTGCACCCCTCCAAACCCAAGCATTTCCCTTCAGCTTCCCTGAGTCCTTCCAAACCCAGCTGGGTGACCTGGTTGCAGGTCACTCCAACTGACTGGCTTCTCTATTGTAAGTATGAGATGTAAAACAACAGCAGAAGTAATGATTATTAGGACATAGCAGTATGTACTGAATATAATCCTCACTTAGGAGAGGATAAGAAAAGGGAAAACAACATTATGGAAGATGTTAAACACTTTTTAAAGATACTGTGATGGTAAGGCTAGTACAAAAAAATCATATGGAGTATAATTCTCTAACAGCAAGAAGCAATTTATGAGACCTTTCTAGCATTCTGATATCTGGTTGCTCATTGCTATCAAATGCAAAATGCTGCACAAAAAGTCTATGTAACTACACTTCTGCAATCTGCCTTTACATTTTTCAATAAGAAGTGCTTTAAAATATTAGACAGCCAGTACCAATGAAACAGTAACCCTCTCTGATTTACTGAAATGTATGGAAATATAGAATTTTTATGCCAGAATATAACTGGCAAAGTTGTTTTTCACCAAACTTAGGCATTCTTATGGGTGGATATTCTGCGGACCAGTACAACATGAATCCAATGTCAGTAGCAATGAGACAATTGCACACACCATCTTTTGTTTTTTATATTCTTTAATTGCAGAAGAAAAGAAAATTCTCTCACTCTTTGAGCATTGCAATCATTTAAACAACTGAGCTGGATCTTTTGAGGGTGATGAGAGCAATAAAACATTGTTGTATATTGCTTTTAAAAGCTCAGATCAAGGTCCCAGCCAGCCTTCTGGCACAGATCTGCTGGAATGGATTTCATAATCTAGGGGCTGTTCATGCTGTGTTTTGTAATTAAGGCATTTAGTAACTGTAATTCTGTGAGTGTTGTATATAATTTTATATGCATTGTTATAATACTTGCCATGCTGGTTTGGCATCACCTGTAGTGCATCTCGCAGGCCGTGATTTGCCCTTGCATTGTACAGGGGGCAACCTATCTGGATAGATTGTGACAACAGCCATGTCTGTGCAAAAGATCCATGTCAAAGTGCCAAAAATCACTCTATCTGACATAATTTTTCAACCTTACCAGGGAAAATAGCTTTCTAGGACCCTCTTGTCATGTAACTGCCTTTGGACTGGATAAGTGCTCTCCAGTGCTGTGACTCTCAAGAGATGCTTTCCTGCAGGGAAGTTCCAATATCCCCAAGCTATCTACTTTAGGTTTAGGTAATTTTGTCATAGATCTTCAAGAAATTATAGAAGAATGACAATAATTTATGTTGGATGGACTCTGTAAAATTGTCTGTGCCAATCCCCTGCTCAGACCTCCATTTACTTAGATCACATTGCTTGTTTGTTTTGTTGTGTTTTGAATATCTTCAAGGATGGAGGCTCTACAGCCTCTCTGGATACCCAGCCTAGTGTTTTTTCATCCTAGTGGTGGTTTTTCCCCCCTAATGTCTAGTTAGAATTTCTTTTGTTGCAACTCATGCCCACTGTTTGGACAAATGTGTGGGATGGGGATGTAAGACTTCAATGCAATGTGACACCAGGCTCCATCTGCTGCATCTGTACTGGTGGAATTGAGAGTTCTTTAACTGTAGGGCTACTTGGACTATTTGAAAATCAGCTGTTGGTTTCGGTCCAGTAATGTCACCTGTGTCACAGAGCTGCCAAGGTCATTTGAACTGCTTGTCAAATTTTCTAGCAGATTGAATGAAGAAGATAAGGGCTGAAAGGACAGATTAAACCACCCACTTCGTGCCCAATGAGATCTTTTCAGAAAGGCTTAAAGGATACTTGCCAGCAGCTACTGGTGCTTTGCTGATGTCTGCTCCAAGTTTCATGTCTCACTAAGGAGAGGGGTGCCTTTTGCCAGGGCAGTCATGGCAGCACTTTCTGTGACCACCAGAAGAGATCTCTCTGCACTCATCAGGCTCCCATGACTACTGCAAAACTGGTGCTCTGTGACATGGCTTATTCTCCCAGCCCATGTGTCTCTTGCAGCAGGCCTGGTGCCAGCCCTACGCTAGCACGGCGCTGGCCATGCTCTCCCCATCCCATCACACACAACTGTGCAGGGAAGGGAAAACAGCAATTGCAGTCCTGGTGTGAACCCCATCTACCCACCAGCCCACCTTCTGCAAATAATGGGTAATCTCATCTGCTCTTCTGAGGAGTGTCAGGAAGAACATACTGTCAGATCTTGGCCCATTTTAACTATTGCACACGCCTCATCTTGCAGATCATTGTAGGGTGGACCTGCCTTCTTGGTGCAGACTTTATTTCAGTATTTTCACCTCAACCAACTGGACACATGGGATCCCTACAGATTCCCCTATGACAGCTACCTGGTGCAGAGTCTGCTGTCCAGCTGTGTCCAGCTGGAAACACAATTTATTTTTGTTTTGCTGTGACAGAGTTGGTTTGCATTTCTTTGGCCTTTAATTTCCTTGCTCTTTGTCTCAATGATAAGTGATACAGAAAAGGAAACATCCTCATTATGGTAGCATAGCACTATAAAGTAAATAAAAGTGTAGAAAATATTCAAGGGATATGAGGAGGCAGTGTGCCAAGGGCCACTGCAGTATACTAGGCATGGGGGGACATCATGGCTGAGTAAATGTTCAGTGCCTATACAGCAAGGAGTATATCCAGCAGAGATAACCTTTTTAACCAGAATAAATTGAGAGTTAGCATAAAGGTTTTCATCTGTTCATCTATAAAGCTCTCAGCCAATAAGGCCTGATGCTGGGCAGCTGCTTCGGGCAAGCTCTGACAGCACAGCCTTTTTTGTACTGAAGGCTCAGGATGTCTCTCTGCTGTTGGGCCTTCTGCAAACCAAAGCATGTCCTTTCTTTCCCAAAACTTCTCTGAAAGGTGATCTTTGTAGGTTGTCTGGAGACACTCTCCCACCTCCAGATCCTTTTAAAAATCTCTCTGGGCAGACATCGTTTGAGTCTAATGCCGTTTGATTTGTGTTCATTGCTGAGGACTGAGACAGAGACAGAAATTGTCCTTGATTTCAGATATTCCCGTGTCACAGACCTGTCTTTAAAGATCTGAGAAAGACTCTGCTGCTTCCTTGTCAACCTTCAGCCCTCAAAAATGATCAGAGCATTTTTATTTTTCAGTAAGAAATACCTTTTTAGGGGTAGGGAATTTTCTCCTCTTAGTGTAATGTTTTCTGGCAACAGAGAGAACATATAATTGGAGACAGGCTTTCTCTCTTTTTGTTTGGGTTTTTTTTAATCCCTTCTCTGACAGAGAAATATATGGCAAATCTAGCTTGGGAGCTGCCAGAGTTTTCTTCTAATTTTTTACTTTAGCTAATGCTTTCCTATCTCTTCCCTTTTCCACCCTCTGTGCCTAAAGTCCCAGGGCTGAGTCTGAAGCATAACTGAGTCTAAAACAGAGAACAAGCCCTATATGTGATTCAGCAGCAGAGATGGACAGTTCTCAGAGCAACAAGGGCACAAGAAAGTCTGAGGACTGTTTTCACCAAAATCCTTCATGTATTAGGGAAGGCAAGAAAAACACCATGATTGCCCATGTCTTGGCTGGGGTTTTTAGCTAAGGCTTCCTGCATAGCTCTGAAACACCGAAGAGCATTCTGGACGTCTTGGCCATGCTGCCAGACCTTGGCTCCTACATTACTCCTCTGACTTCCAGCATACTTGGAACACATGCTAACTTTAAGGGTATTGGTGGGCTGAAAATCCAGCTGCACTTCTGAAGCTCAAACACAGGCTCAGGAATCCAACTTTAGCTTTGATTTTTTTTGGAAAAGTATGCCTTCAGTCAACAAAGTGATACAGGGCTTGGCCTGGCTTTCTTTCAAAAGCCAGGAGTGCATTACACAACCCTTGCAGTCTCTGCTCTGATGTGAGCCTGCCTTCAGAAGGCTGTGGCTTTCTCAGATAAATGGAGCCTTATCTAATTAGTTATTTATATATCAACAGTCCCCACAGAGTGCTGAACGCTGAAAAATTATATCAGAGGTGTAAGGAGGAAATTAAGTCTCACGCTTTGAAATGGAAGAAGGCAATAACAATTCTGGCAATAACTTCTCACTATGTCCCATTGCATAGGCTCTCTTTGTGATCTTTCTTGACCCTAAAGTTGAGCTCTGGAAAGGAATTGCAGTAGCCCCAAATCTGCATTTTTTCAGAGGCTGATACCTTCCAGCTTCTCACTGAATCCACTCAGCTCCCTCTCAGTAGAAGTGCAGCCCAGCTAAGCCAAACAGCCTCATCTCAGTTTGGAGCAGCTCATCCCCAGGAAGGAGCCAGGGAGAGATGGATTGCAACCCTCTCACAGCCTTCATAGCCATCTGCCTGATGCAGTCCAGACAGCTGTCTGCTGCAGATTTGATTGAGCTCACCAAAGAGACAAGCTACTCATTTTAGATGGCAATCCAAAGGGCAAAGGGTCTCTGTCCTTTTTGCAATCCAGTCTGCCACTTAAGCATTTCCTCCTTGCTTTAAAGGTCAAAATTAAATGGATATTTCTTTACCACTTTACAGACAAATGCTTTGATAAGTAACTGCTCAGAGACCATTGGGATGAATACAGAATGTGGTAAATATCCTGATAGACAGATGAGCTTTTTAAAATACAGGATTTAGTTTGTAATATGGAAGAGAAAGGGAATTTTTGATTGTTAGATTTGGCAGGGATGGGTCTCTTCAAGTTATTACCTTCTGTGCCAAGTACTGACATTAGGTAGAGAAGCTGCATAACACATGGAGATTATTCATATTTGGTAAATAAATATGCTTACAGCCCTCCAGCCCTGGAGTCAAACTGTTCCCTCTGGCTGAAGGAGGCTCCAGGTGCTGCACTGGCAGAATGAGCCAGAGGCAAGGTCAAGGTATCGCTTAGGGCCAGCCTGCTCCCCACAACAACTTCTCCAGGGACAAAAGTCTTTTTGAAAGGAAAAAATTCCTTAAAAAGTATTCAGAAAAAAGAATCACAGTCTCTGCTCTCAAATGAGCATATGTTCCTTCTGTATTTCCATAGAGATCTGCATATCGCTGGATAGTAGCGAGGAGAGCAAGAAGCTGGATTTTTTTGTTAGAGCCACCAAGCCATGTTGCATGAAAACTAAAAGGTTTTGCATAAATGTGTCAGCAAACCTCTGCCAAAACACAGCCAGAAAGCTGGCAGCCTTTCTGCCAGACTGCCTCAGATCTCCTAGGATCTTGCATTTTGAAAAACTGAATTTTTACAAAACATTGAATGAAACACCTCCCTGCATATACTGATTGGGTAATGTTCACACATACCTGCCTGGGACATGCTGATACCAGGTGTCCATAAAACTCGCTCAAACTGATGGCATGTGCATCCTCTCATACTGCTTCCACAGCAGATCCTCAGATGAAAGCTTTTGCCCTTCCTCTCCCTTCTTAGCTTTTGGAAGGTGATAGAGGCAAGTTCAATACTCACAGTGCACCTTCCCTGGTTCTTTCACTTGCTAGTTATTCTTTCCATTTTCAAATGCTTACTTTCATTCAGTGCTGTGTATTATGGGTCACTTCAGTCAGCCTCTACACTAAACCATATTTATTGCATTCGGCCATATTACAGCTGACTGTACCCTGCCATTCCTCATCTTCTTAATAATAATACAGCCTTAAAATTAAAGCAATTTCATTTTGGTTAGAAAAATGTAATAAGCTCTTGAGTGAGCCTCTGAAAGGTCACAGTTGTTCTAAATAAATATTAAAATCGATGTGTGATATTGGTGAATTCTGATGAGAAATCTTTATTAAAAACTGGTCTTAATTTTAAATAAGAGGATCTGCCAGCCTAAATATTGAGGGTCTTTGTGTGTATGCATAGGAGCATACACACATGTCATAGGCATATAGCAGTCTTCATTGCGATTCCAAATTCTGAAGCTTCTCACAAACTCTAGTGAATGAAAATATAAATTCTTAATATAATTTAGATCCAGGTAGTAATGTGATTGTGAAAGGCAAGAGGAGTTTTTTCATAAGTGCCATTATTAGAAATGTACTGCTGCTGGTATTTTCATTCAATGGCACTTAGTTAAGCCAGTCATGGCAGAGGTCCCATGCAATGTTACATGTAGAAAGTTGTAGCCTGGCTCTTCAAGGACACGTGATGTCCAAAACAAAAGGATACAGGAAGAGGGGCAGTGTGAACGCTCTTTTCCTCTTGTGGGAGTAGAAGCACCATCTTGCTGCATGGGCATCCTTCCTCAGATTGTTTGTTCTGGGTAATCTGTGGGGAAAACATGCTTTGAGGTGAGTGAGTGAAAGTAGTTTTCATGAATGATAAGAGAGACTTTTTGAGGGGAGAAGTAGAGAGGGCAAACATGGCTCATGGGAGAAGTGGAGATTTGGGTGACTGTGGATGCTCCTGGTGATGGAGTGACAGTAACCTTTAAATATGATGACAATACAGGAATTCTATCCCAAGGGGGTTTGAGAGATAGGACAAAAATATGAAGTGGTAGAAGGTGAAATTAAGCTAAAGTTCAGTGTAATGGGCCCCAAACTATTGAAACACTGTATTGTTTAAGAATATAACAAGACCTCAAAGCTTTTCTGTTTAAGTTGCATTTATTTATTTTTGCATACCTTTCAACTTCCACTGTGAAGTTATCATCCCTCAGCTTCTCTGCCAGGTGGCAAGCAATGAATTTCCGCTTCTTACAGCAGATGCAAGTCCCCTCTGCTAGGTGGTGCTGGGCATGCTGGTGGCACTCCAGGGATGAGTTGGCTGTTCGGTGTGGCTTGACAGGCTTCAAAAATATGCCTCCTTGCCCCTGTTTGATTCATTGTACCAGAAATGTCTTACACTCAGGTTTTATTTTGTTTATTATTTTGTTGCCCATTTCTATTCAGCAAACTCAGATATTTCCCATTGAAACTGCTCATTGTCCTTCACATTTCTTCACTCAGAACAGTGTTTAAAGGACAGCTTTGGTTATATTCCTTTTGTGATACCCTTTCTGCTCCTGCCGTGGTTTAACTTGTGACACAGTTTACACAGTATAATGAGGGTTATCATTTGAGTGATTAAATCATTGTGTTTAAATACCCTGTTTGAACTTGTTGCCATTGGAATAGACTGTGTGGTTGCTGACATTTTCACAATGTATCCTATAAGTTTGACCAGTCCCCTTGCTTTTGTGATCTTCTCAGCCTGTGGACTGCAGGTTATGTGTTCAGATCTTGGATTTTGTTGCAGGTAAAATAAGGACGTTATTTTGTCTCTCACAGCCTTTCAGAAATGAGAAATGCTGTTGAAAAAGCTTTGCCTTGCAGGAATGATCCATGATTATGGCATGGAATGATCAGCACACAAGCTATGGCACATGTTGTGCAGTACATGCCATTACCTGCTCCATGTTGTAAATTGGAGAGTGGAAATCAGTCTTGTAATCAGCCCCTGATTATGATATTTGCTGTTGTTACGTGCTGAAGGAGGAGAGCGTCTGCTGCTTCTTTTTAAATACTTGTTAATGAAGCAAGCCTTCCTGCCAAGAATATAAGTGAAAGACTGCTTGTATCCCAGCAAAAGAAAACTGGACTGGGAGATGTATCTAAGGTTCATGAGAGAGGTGAAATCCTCCTAGAGAAGGATGGGGGATTGTAGCTCTGTGGCTAGCTCCCTGGGGAAGGGACTGTACTCTGCCCTCTCACAATTCACAGAAGCCTTCAGCTGCTTCGCAGCCCTTCTTCTGCTGAGGATTGTTGCTGAAATGGTGAACACTGAACCCGTCAGCACCTGTCTTCTGCAGCCTTTGGCTACCTTGCTGTTTGTCCTCAGTAAGGAACCTTTGCATTTTGATTTTGCTGCTCTACTCCTGTCTCCCAGGAGAGCCCTTTGACTTGTGGTAGTAATTTACTGGGATTCAGGGACTACTTAGTTGAAATAGCAAAGCTGATGCTTCCTTCTTTGTACTTTCAGTGGTAGCCCAGGAATCTGGCATGGAGGAATAAACCATCCAGCTTCAATCTGCACATTTTTTCTGGACAAGGGCATTGTGAGCTATTCTCTTCAGAATGTGACATTCTCACTGTTTGCAACTGAGCCTCTCCTTGGAGCATTAATAATTTTTTTGGATTTCACTTTAAAAAATAATGGAATAATGGCAACATTATAGAACATCCAAATAACTTCTAAATTAGTGTGATTCATGCCAAGTATATCAGCACTAAGCCAAAAATAAAAAATCTTGGACAACAGATCATTCAGCTAGTTGACATAAATTCATTAATTGTTATGGGAGTAGGGAGGGGACAATGAACAAATGGAAGGGAATACTTCTTTTCAGTTTATGTATACAAATATAAAAATGGGACTGGTTTTGTGTAATTGTTAAATTCCAGAGTTGTTTTGGTTTGGTTTTTTTTCTCAAAATCATCCTCTTAGTCAGGGCAAACAATTGGAGAAACAATAGCTAATTTAATTTATCATCTTTTGCATGCACAGCTGTGGATGGGAAGGAAGGTTTTGGCATCAAAGATCTTCATGATTCAGCCTTGCTAGCTTTAAGCCATTTTAAGAAGCATGCTTGGTTACTAATCTTTGTGTGAGAAAATTCAAAGCTCCTCGAAAGCTGGAAATGTTGAGTTCACAACTCAAAGTCTGTTCCAACCTGGGGGCTGGCTCCCTGTGTGTTGTCCTCTCCGTTGCTTAGCACTGCCTGTCTTTCACAACATTTAATCACAGGCTTGCAAGACCATACAGAGAGAGGGCTACAAATAGCAACTTGCAGGGGAAGAGTCTCAAGGGTTTCCCCCTCCTTTCTGACAGCTGTCGCTGAACACTGAAACAAACTTTTTGTTTAGCAGTTGTTCATTTCCTGTGAGCTGTAAAATAAAGCCACCCAATTAAAGGCCTTTCTAAGTGTTGTTTTAGTACTAATCCCGGGTTAAGTGATAAAGGGACAAAAAATGAATACTGTGTGATTTTTTTACCCATTAAAAGGGTGACTGGTGTCTCATCTTGCACTTATAGTCTTAACTTGAAGTTTGCCATGAATCACTGAATGCAAGTGAAGTGCACGTGAGGTGAATGAACTCAGTGAAGTGCAGATACCAGCATATAAGCCAGCCACCAAACAAGCTATACCAGTGATCACATAGAAGTGCTATTAGCCTGTTCTCTATTTTTTTCATGATGGTTCTATGCAGGAAAGTGTGAGAGGAGGAAATGGGAGTGATTCCTATTTCTGCAGCTTTTCTTTTTGGGATGTTGCAGGACGATACCCCTCCATGGGTTTCCATGACAGGAGAACTGGAACTAAATAATCTTTAAGGAGACTTCCAATCCAAGCCATTCTATGAGTCAGTGATTCTATGAAAGATCATGTGTCTATATACCTCCCAGTCCTGTCAGTTGCGAATACAACATCCTTCAGAGGGGCTTCAGAGAGAACAAAGGGAAGGGGGAAATGGGTTTGTGAGGAGGGCATCACCATTTCTGACACAGGCCATCAGGATTACCAGAAGACTGTGGAGAAGGAAAGGAAAGACATATGTGGGCCATGCTGAAGAGTCCTCAAAGGGACTAGCCTGCAACTGAGTAGAAATAATGGTAAAAAAATGAATGGGGGGCCAGTTTAGGTGCTGAGGATCAATGATGAGAGAAACACAAGCATGAATTTCCTGCTGATTTTTTTTTGCTGTTTTCAGTATTATTGAAATGACTTGCATGCTGCCACAAAAAGAGATGTTAAGTTTCTAGGGAGCAAAAACTACCAGCTCAGTCATACTCAGGCTTTTACAACTGCGTGCTTTGGAAAGTAAGCACTACACTAGCTAAAAACTGCACCTTGCTAAAGGCTGAGTGAAATAAATGTTGGAGTACTTAAGTCTGAAAATCCATGTCAAGGTTGAGATCGTTGAAGACATGACTGTGCTGTCTGCAGGTAGCTTGGTCTGAGTTTGCTTCACTTTAGAGCCTACCTTTGTAAGCCAAAATTACTGACCATGAACAACAAAAAGTAGTTATGTTGTATGTGAGAAAGCTGACAAGAATTGAAAGGTTGAGAAGGGGAATTGCAGATTTTCTTTTGAACAATTTTCATTGTAAGGGGAGCCCTTTGGAAAAAAACGAAACAAAGCAAAACAAAACTACCAAACACTTGCCATTTTGGGCTATTCTTTTTTGACATCCTATAAAGTATTTCTGCTAAAAAGATTCCCAGACCTGTGTCCACATGTTCTTTCAGTCATATTAACCCAGGCTGTATAGTGGAACAGATCAGTTGTTTCTTGTTTTACAATTGTGATTTCCTTTTACATTGTTTAAAATCTGCTTCATTTGTGTAAAGAGGACTATTTTTTCTTTCCCTCCAGAGAATGGCAGCATGTGCAAAGAAGCAGGAAGACAGAATACCATATTCCAGTGTAATGTATCCATTAGCAAGGGACAGGAGTCACAAGTTTTGCCCTGAGATTTAAAAACCAAAGTGAGAATCCAAGCCCTGAGTACTGTGGGTGACCTGACTTTTGCTTTATGGGCTCTCTGCAGTGCCAGCTGTGGCAGTGTGCTCAGGAGCATCCCTTCACCTCCCTGCTCAGTGAGGTCCTCTTGGTGCACCAAGTTTATCTGCCCTTCTTGTGGCAGGAGATTGTGGAGGTGCACTGGGAGAAGATGGCTGTGGGCATAACAAGTCTGCAAGGCAAGCAGGTTTCCAGACCATGTACACAGAGATCATTTTAATTGTCATGTACAACCCTGTAAGTAAATTAGGTTAACCCTACTGGCAATGTTTGGTGCATGGAGGAAGCCAGGTAGGAGGAACCTGTCTCTGAGTGCCTGTATGTCCTTAGGTATTCAGAAGCTTCTCTTCACAGCTTTCCCTTTACTCTGATATAAAAGCATCCAGACAGCCAAAAAATTTCAAGGACTGCACAAGACTCTATGTGTTAGAGTTCATTCTCACAAAAAGAAAAATCATACTTCAAAATTACTGCGTATTCAAATTGTCCTATAACAATATTCAAAAATGGGATTGTAACTCTAGAGCTCTCTACCCTTGTGCTAGTATTTGCTACTTACCAGACAAAGCACTGTTTTCTTCTGGGCTGCTGCTATCAGAAATAAACCCAAACCTTAAAAGTTTGGGTTTAAGGTGCTGGGGTGTGGGGGGGTATGTGTGTGTGTGTCTGTGTGTCTCTGTCTGTGTGTCTGCCTGCCTGTCTGTCTGCATGTGCGTGTGCATCCTCAATACATGCTACTGTATCTACTGAAATCTTGTGACCCAGAACACTTTGTTGAAAGGAGAACCCTTCAAGAGAGGAGAGGAAAGGTCATTTCTCTGCATTATTTTAGGGAAACCAAGTGTCCAAGAAATTAAGGACTGGCCCAAGAAAACGGACTGATTCAAATCACTGTGTCTATGTGCTTACTTTACTGGGGTCTCAGCAATTTCTATCAGCATCTTAAATACAGTTTATGAACTCTGGAAGAGAATTTTACTTATGGAAGAATCCTTTTTGTACATAGTGAGTCCATATCCTCCTTCTCCAAAGACTTGAGTGACTCACTGACTTGAGGAGCCTGGGGTCTGCATGAAGTCTGGGACTGAGTGGTTGGTGGGGAGCCATCAGATGTCCCGGCCTAAAGTATAACACGTGTTCCAGCTGATTGTGGGACATTCTCAAGGATATTTGAATACTGTTATCCTTCACTGACTATTCCTGGCTTTATACTATCTCATATCCAGAGTTATCACACTTATCCATCTCTTCAATCAGTCATTGCATTTTCACCTTCGCATCACCTTGACCTGGCTAAAATGCAGGTAAAACCTTCTAGACCAATACTCTCCTTTTTCTTCTCCTATTTGACCCTGGACACTGGTTTATGGTTAACTAAGTTTTAATTTATGTTTGACCTTTTGCCATCTAGAAGATGCCTCCTGCAGTACAGTTTTTCTGCTTCACCTGTCACCTCCTGAGAATATTCAGCCTTCATTGAATGGCTTTTTTTTTTTTTTTTNAGCTAGTGGATATAGTAGCAATATAATTTTCTTTTGCCCATTTATTTAATGTAAAATGGACAGATTACGTAGTCTGTGGGGAACAATTTGAATAGGTTTATATCTAACAAACTGTAGTCTGTGGACAGTTTTAATAGGTTTGTGAGAAGCACATGAGGGTGTAAATTTAAAATGGAAAAAAATAAAGCTAAAACTTCTGGTTTAAGAAACAATTCAACTTTGCTGCTTAAAGAAACAATTCACCCTTGCTGCCATGTCCTTATACTAATTCATCTATTAAAACACAGGTTAAAAATAATGTTCTGAGAGCCTTAGTTGTCTTGAGATTTTTACTTATGGTAAAAGGTAATTATTATTGCATCTGATAAATATCATGTCTGTATCTTGGTATTGAAGAGCTCTGTATTCATACTGGTTCTTTTCAGGGAGAAGAATAAAATAAGCAAGAATCCCAAATTGCTTTATTTTTCATTCAGTTGCATCACTGGCATTTATACCAATGCCTTAAGCTTATCTCCAAGTCACTTTTATTAAAGTCACTTTCAAGCTCACCCTAATAAATGTCAGTTGTATTATTTACTCTCCTTCTGAAGCAAAAGTTAGTTGTGATGGTCATGAAAGTTGTATAGGTCTGGGAGCATAAGCCAAAATTTTATATATTTATCATTTTTTATATATATCAACCGCTATAATAAGATTTTCTTTTGAAGGGAACTTTAGAAAGCCTGAAAATTAAATTTCACACAGAAAAGCTTGAGATAAATGAGAAAAACATTTGTCCTTGTCTTTCTTTGCTAGAAAGATCTTTCTAGCCGCTGCTTCTTTCCTCTTCCAACCCTTTTTTTCTTCCTCTGCTGCACTATTACCAATGCAATGCAGCAGTACTCCACAAATGACTGGAGGGTTTTTGTTGTCAGTACGAGTCCCCAGGGTGCACATTTCCAGGTTTTCCCAGCACTGCCAAGGCCAGTGGTTTCTTTGCTTTTCTGACAGCCGCAGCAGGAGCGCGGTGTGCTGCTGGTTTCCTGGGCCTTTGCCTGTGCCAAGAGGGAGTGGAGTCACCCGGGTTCACCCCCGGGCAGCAGCTGAGACCAGGCCAGCTTGTCCGTGCCCTCTCTCGGAGCCAGCCCTCAGTTCTGTACCTAACTGCCCTTCAAGAGCTGTTTGCACAAGGCTTTGCATGTGTTTGACACTGGATTTGAGGAGCAGCCCTTAGCTTTTCAGGGGAAATCAGAGAACTATTTGCAAAGCTCCCAGCGCTGGGCTGCCTTTCCAGCCTCTCAGCCAGGAAGAGCATCCTTGCTCCTCTGCCAGGGCCTTGCCCAGGCAGGTTTGATGGAGGAATCCTTTGATATCTTGGATCTAAAGAACATATTAAACCTGCTGAGAGGGAGGAGCTTTTTGGTCATGGGTCTGAGCCAAACTGATTAAGTCATTAAATTCATGTGTAACATACCAAGATGGCAAGTTTTCACTGGGATTGGATTTAAATAATGTATGTATGCAAATCCAAACTTTTGCAGCAGGCTCCTGTTATAATTTTTGATGTCAAAGGTGACTGTCTTGATTACAAAAGGGGAGCAACTTTAAATCACCTTTCCTATCCTCAAACAAAGAGTAAGTAAATTCCCTGAGCTCCAGCTCCTTATACAAATAATCATGCATCATATCAGCCATACATAACAGCTGTTACCTGTGTGCCCTCTAACCACAGGAATGCAGAAAGGAGTTCTTATAGCAAAAAGCATACAGTTCTTCACTCCTTTTAATAAAAAAGCAAGGTCTGTTTGAAGACAGTATGCTTCAAAATCCATGAGAGAGACAAACCTGATCTGCTGCTTTTTGTCACAAAATAACATTATAAGTCACTCCAATGTGGAAGGTGCCTTGTCCAGCCATCTGCTGTGATAGGCTTCACCACCAGGAGGGCTTTGAATGGATGGCACTGTGGGTGTGGGGGAAGGGGACCTGCCCCAGCTCAGTAGTGAATGTCATGCAGTTTGGGCTGGAGTCCAGACAGTGAAAGCCTGAGCAGGTCAGGTTGTTGCTTCCTGGTCTCCATAGCAGGTTTTTCTATTACCGAAATGAAGCCTGTTGGCAGGCATAGGAAAGAAAATGTGCACTGCTTGGTGCCATGCTTTCCCTACCCTGGATCAGCATGTGGGTGTTCCTGAGTCCTCTCATAAAAATGTCATACAGCTGTAAAATGAGCACATGCATAAAAAATTGCCTGATGATTGTAGGGTTTTGCTAGTGATAGCACAAGAGGGAAAGGTTTCATTTTGTCGCTATCTATAAAGACAGACCAGAATGGACTTGCTTAGGCTGCCATTTCTCTTTAGCTAGGTGTAAATTGGCAGACTTCAACCTCTGAAAGGTTTGTAAATTGTTAACAGAGTGAAGATACAGCACTGACCACGGACATGAACTCACAGGTCAGTTCCTCATATGTGTACTTCATAAACAACTCCCTGAATGATTCCATTCATGGCCCTGGAGACTGAAATTGGAGTAATCAGATATAAGGTTTTGTGCTTGTCAGCCCAGCCTCCCCTAGCTGAGCCTTGAAGTAAATACATTGGATTTCTGTACATTTGTGAATTCCAGAAGTGAGACTGCCTGCCGCCAGCTCTAAGTGTAGGAAACTATTTATCCCTAAGATGGTAACAAGACAAACTGGCACCTTTTTTTCTTGCAGGATTATCCTTATCAATCACATCTCATACTTGAAAATTGAATTACCAGTTTTCCATGTCAACTGAGTCTTCGTTGCCCAAATTCAGTGCTGATCACAAAGAACGGACAGAAATGTTTGCACACATAAACACCGGGCACCTTGGAAACAAAACAAAGGAACCTGACCTGCTTGTGCAGGATGTGAAACCAGATACTACAGGGAGGGCAGAGACATGGTGGAGCAGCTAAAGTCACTAGAGCTCACATATTCAAAGGTAGGCATTGCTCAGAAATGGAGGTATAATCAAAGTGACATTCATGGCTGTCAATTAACTTCAGGGATCTGAGAGTGGAAGGAGCAAGAGATGTTGTAGTTAATAGGAAGTTCATTTTGGCCCATATAGTTTTGGGGAAGAAAGTAAAACTTGTGTTGGAATAGTGCTGAAAATTGGTTAAAGCACTTTCTTTCCTCTCTCACCCATCACATAACTAAACCTGCAGCCTTAAAGCTTCCTTAGCCGCCATGCTATCTTCTTTCTCTTTTCTTGCTGCCTTATGAATCTTCACCTAAACTCATCTTTTGAGGACTCTAACTGGATTTCTCCATGCCTTTCACTGGCCAGACTGAGCAACCTGTCATTACAGTCTGCAGATTATAAATAATGCATTGATAAGCTTCACTCTTTCTTTGTACAATGTTTGAGCCATCTGGCAGCATGTACATTTCCTTTAGTTGGTGTAATTGTCCTCTTTATTCAAAAATATGCCTAACCTCTATATTTCAGGAACGCAAATCTTGGGAGGCAGCTCTAGAGAGAACAAGATGTCATCTCTGCCTAATATGAGAGAGCAGCAAAGCCTGGCTCTTACTGGAGGGCCTTAGTGCCACCTTCCCAGTGACCCCCCAAGCACCCATCCCTCTCCACCACATTGCCAGCTCTAGGGTGGGGTCTCATTATGCATGTCCAGATGTGCCTCGTGCCCTGAGAAGGAGTGTCCTGCAAGGGCTGCCACAGAAGGAGCCTGGCCATCACCTTGGGCAAGTTCCACAGCCCTCCTTGTGCTCCACGGTCCTCCAGACAGCACAGAGCTGACATGATGAGGATCGAAGTATCCTGCCTGGTGGATAAACTGAGGAATTTTATCCCAGTATTGATATGCTTTTTTATGGTTGTAAAAAGTCTCAGGTAATGTGGAGGGGTAGAAGGAGCATTTTTTTAAAAAATTGAAAATCTTCCAGATTCAGAATAACTGAGGGACTAAGGCATCCTAAACATATATCCCTGGGAGATTATACAGGCTGATAATGGTCAAATCCTTCTTGTCTGGAACCACAGATGACTTTATATCCAATGTGGCTCATTTACCCTTATACTCTCTGTAAGTCTCTGATGTGTAAAAGTTATTTGCCAAGCTCCACATCCATGTGGCAGGACCCTTTCTTACATCCAAGACTGACCAAGGCATGCTTTCTGTGTCCCTATAAGAAAGTCCATACAAATTTATTTTTTTTAAATTCAGATTATATTGCTGAAATTGAAGGTTCATTATTTAAAAGAGAAATGAACAAAATACTCTATTCACGTAATATTAGAGAACATGAAATTTCTAGGAGGTAAGCCAGGAGGCCAGTAAGAACCAAGGCACACTTTATGTTTTGAAGAATAATAGTGTGATAGCAAGTGTCTGTATGATGCAGGGCAAATGAGTGGGTTTAAAATGCCTGTGTGTAGATTGAATTGAGATGAACCACCATAATTTTCATGGACAGCGTATCTCTGGTGTGGAAAAACCCAGCCAGTACATTCAAATGCACAAATGTACGAATTTGTGTATTCAATTCTTCTCTCCACCATGAACTCCTCTGCAGGATGCCTTTCATGTCTCAGATGTAGAGACGACATGGAATTAAAAGGTTAAAATATTCATCAATTTCACTGACGACAGCCCAGTGCTCATCTTTCTTGCAATGGCCTCATGAAGAGCTTCCCAACCCAACCTTGATGTAGCAGGCTGAAGAGCTTGAGAAGGTGGGTAAGACATCAGGCACTTAGGTTGTGCCTAAAGCTGTGTGCTCCTCTGCCTACATGGAGGCCAAGATCTGCCTTGTGTTGGATATGGAGGTGTGAGGGGAGCTGGTGGCTGTAGGTCAGTACATTAGGGAGAAAGAGGTAACTGTGAACATCTCATTCTGCTGTGGGTGAGAACTGCAGATATCTACAGAAGTGTGCTTAAGAAACCCCCATCTTGACCACCACTTAAAATGTCTTGTTTGGTCTCTAATTGTTCTCTTGCCTCAGCACAAGGCTTCCTGCTCAAGAGAGGCTGTGAAACCAGAGCACTGTTCAGGGCTCAGCTGCTGCTTCTGTTCTCCCCCAATCCCATTAAAGACTTAGAGGTGTTACTGCCCTCTGAGCAGGTCTTCTTTGCCACAAATGATAGATTAAGTCAAAACGGCATTGCTAACTTTGCTTCATCTGCCAACAACTTTGAATGAAGCTGATCAGAGAGTCACAGTTCCTCTACTGACAGGATCTGGCAAGAATTGATCATTAGCTCAGATTTTCCCATGTCAGTAAACTTGGAGGCATGTCCCACCAGACCTGCTCTGTCACAGCTCCTGCTGAGTGCTCACATGGCAGCTGTGGTTTGGCTGCTGTGCCATCGGTATGCTGGGGACATTCTGCTCCGTGACTTTTTTTAAGCAGATCCAGACGGTATCATTTTCCTTTTTGAAAATGATACCTGGCCAGGACAGATGTCTGGATGAGAATCAGCTGGGAGACAACCTGGCAAGAGGAGGTGTGAGGTGCAAGGTGTGAGGAGATGGGCAAGATGAGCAACCCAAGATGCAGTTGCAAATTTTGACTGCACTGTCACAGCCCAACTGTGACCACCTTTGCCAATGGGTTGGGTCATTTTTTAGTATTTACCAGAATCTGCTGGCTTTCAGATTCCCAGCTAATGAACATTCCAGGCAGTTTTTCCTACACCACACCTCAAGCAAAAAGAGGAACCCTGATTTTTCTTGGTCTCATTTTCAGGTTAGAGTATGGCAAGGTGCTGTCCTGGCAGCTGCCTGTGACAAGCCTTGTGAGGCTTCCTCTAGGAGAGAATCGAGGACCTGCCTTGCCATGATGAGGGCATCAGCAATATCTCATTTATTTCTAGCTGCTTCTGGAATCCGTCCTACCTAGTCTGCCTCGTCAGCTTTTTTATGGCATTTGGGCAGCTCTCAGTTATGATTTGAAGCACTTACCAACCTAAGTCTGGGAAACAATCATAGAAGACTTTTTACTTTTCTCCAGAAAGCTTGGATTTGGCACCACTACCTTATTTCCTCATTTTTGTTTGTTTAGGTTTGAGTTGTTTTTTTTTTTAATATAATTGCCTAACTTTTGTTTTGGGGGAAAAAAGAATGAATGTAAATACTTGGAAATGCAGGGTTCCTGCTTAAACATTCCAAAATAGGTTGAATTGATTTTTGTGTTTGTGAAGATCTTATCTAAAGAAGACAAACATTCAAAAACCAGCAAATTGGTATTTTGAGATGAAATTATAGATTTTATGTACAGTGTTGATGGAGATACAGAATTAAGATTTTCCCGAGTAAAGAGGCATTTGAATCAAAAGATTAATGATGTATAGCACAAGTCAGCTGAGATAGTGATTAACAAACTCATCCAGTGTGAGGGGATGTTCATACTCTCAAGCTCTGAATTGCCTAAATGCATACCTAAAGTTTATTGAAGAAGATGAGATTATTATCTTCCCTCAATGAGCATTTTCAAGAGCCACTGGTAGAGTATTTCATCTCAGCGGAATACCTCCAATCTGTATCTTTTTTCTGGTGGCTCACTACTGTTTGCCTTATGAAGACAGGTATTTTAGACCACACTTTTGATTTATTGTCGATGAACGCTAGCTGGTAGGTTAGATCAATGTATAAAGAGGATTTTACTGCATTGAGGCTTAACAAGGTGGTGTAGGACAATCTATTTTTTCAATTTATAATGCTAGAAACACACAGTAGCTACCAGCTTGTTCTGACTATAAATAATATACAGTTGTCACTTTCAGTACTGAGAGAACCTGAGCAACAGGAACCTCAATTTATTTGCAGTTTTAGCTTCCTTCATGCATCACTGAAAGTGGAAATGAAACACAGAAAAAAAAAAAGTTGAAAACTCTCCTATAAGCTTCAGTGGAGCTTTAACATACTGCAAGAAGTTCCTGCAGGGATTTTCAATCTGCCTTTACCTGCTGGGGTTACAGGAGCTTATCCACCCACAGCAGCCACAAAGAAATATTTTCAAAATGTAGAAGCTTCCCTGAGCATTAGACCCTGCTAGAGATGACCTTTATCGTAAGATTTTAGAATTTGGGATGTTTGGTCTCCTACCTTGCAATCTTAATAAATTATTTTGATTTTGTGTGCATTGTTTCCTCTTCCTCCCACCAGTGAAAAGCAAGGGGTGGTTTTCATGACCATTTATGAATGGATACAATGTGCTCTAAATTATACACTTCAAAACAGTACATTTTGTGTCAAAGAAATTTTTCCTTCTTGTCTTCCACCCTTTTATACTGGTTACACTGGTTACATTTTGTTGCTGCTTTAAAGTTTCCTTCACCATGCCTTTTCCATAATGAATTCTGTTTCATCTGGCCTTTGTGCAACACTGATTTGTAACATGTATTTCCTTATAGAACTCCAAAGAGCTGGAGGTGTCTAAATGAACACTTCTGTTGCAGGCACAGAGGGCGTTTTATGGTTTGGAAAACCTCAGCCTGGAGTTCAAAGTCCCAAATTATGTATTCTCAGAGCATCCTGGTGTTTACAGAATGATAGTGAAAGGAGCAGAGATGTTTAATAAGACAGAGATGCTTGAGGTTTTGGAGCAAAAATAGTCATTGTGAGGTTGAGGGGCAGAAAAAGGCCTGTGCCATATTTGTAGCTTCTTTCCATGCAAGCCGGCTGACATTCTGCAGGAAGGCAAATTTTTCCATGTTTCTCTGCTGGTTTATTTTCAGGATCTGTGTTTTCAGGGACTCCTACGAAACTCATACAATCATGCAGGAAAGGTTTTTAAATTAGTAATACGAACATGGGCAAATAGGTGTAGATGAAATCAACTTTTGCTCTCTGTAATAATCTCTCGGGCTCTATCCCCATGGCCTCCACAGCACAATACCCTGCAGAGATGCAGATGCCAGCACTGCATACAAGCTTTATCTTGCTCATAAAACTAGGGTGGGAAGCGTGACTAAAATGACCCCTGTGTTGCTTTACATGCCCATTTATGAGCCTAAAACATATTCACAACGAACATTGTCTGCATTTTGTCCCTTCTTGCCCTAGCCAGATGTTTCTGTAACCTGGTTGGCTGCTGTGAGAGATGGAGGGGCCAAGTGGGAATTCTCAGTGCTGGTGACAACTGGAGGTTGGCATCACTCATTATTGCACAGCCATGCCCTTTCGTGAGAAGTCAGTCAGCTTCACTGACAGCTGATCTGGAGCCAAGACTCCAAAAGGTTAAGTCACAGTTTCTCTGTGCCTGCTGCTCCTCAGTTTCCCATGGCATGGGGAGGGATGATCCTGTGGTCCCAGTTTACCCTCTTGAGTCCTTCCTGAGCATTCGCTTGGCTGCAGCACTCAACCATATTAGGAGTGTATGGAGCAAAGCCCAGGAGCCTGGATCAGGACCTCTCCTGTCAATCTGAAGAGCTGCTGCTATATTTAGTAACAGGCACATGGGAATAGCAGCTTAAATGTGGGAGGGGGCTGCTGGAATGCCAAAATATGTTTGAATCCACTTGACTCTTGATGGAAACTCTCAGACTATGCTATCTTAGGAGGGTCTTGTACGGAAATAAATTACATTTCCCTATTTTTTTCAATAAAAAGCAATTTATTTGCCATATACCTCCACCACAGTAGTTCTGATGAACACCAATTACAGCAGAGCAAAATAAAGCCTTTGTTAAATGTTTGTTTACCCTCTTGTTTCACTCTCTTGCAAACTAATCAGCAAAAGTGTATTGCATTTAAATGCAATTATGGCAGCCATTATAATGTGAACAACTTAGTTGTGGTGGTTATTTTTTCTTTATCCTTATTTTTATGTAATCATGAAGATGAGCAAAAGATGCACCTTGTGTTCGAAATGCCCAGATAGGAAAGTGAGATAGTACTGTTAGGAGCAGGAAGATTTTCATTTGCAATCAGCACACTTTCCTCACTGTAAACAAATGATCCTCTTACATCTAGTGACCACAGAACAAGACAGACCCTCCTAAATTATTAAATTCATAAAGGATTTAGTGTGGTAGCAGTCTGATGCATCTGATGAACCACACTTTAACAGAAATGTACAGCTATTCTTCAGCCAGAAAAGCAGGTTTCTGGGTTTTCAGCAAAAAGCAATGCTTTGTGGCTTTATTTCCATTGTCTGCCTAGGCTGAGTCCTGTCTTGTGAAGGTCAAGTGGCTCCTCTCTGGTCTGATACTGAGCCAATAGCTAAACATGGAACCAGGATTCTCCTACTTCCCATTCATCTGCAAGTCACTCATCTACATAATCTCTAGGAAAAGCTTGTGGGGCCAAATCACTATCAGGGAGACTGGGGAATGAAATTCAGTTAAACCTCCTTGCAGAAATTTATTTCCTCAGTGCATGCAGGGAAAGGTAGAAGTTTGGCATAGAAGTTTGGCATTAGACCCCATGGAGAGGTTGACTTGATTTTTTTTTTTCTTTTTTTTCCTCCTAGGAAGAATGAGAGTGTCAGAGCTCTGTGATCCTGCTTTGGGTTTTGAATGCCTGAACTCATTGTCCTGGCTCTCTGCAGTACTGCAGTGTTACACCCATTGTGTCACAACTTCACTCTCCAGCCTTGCAGACAGTGAGCATGGCAGAGCCTGGAAAACCTGATGCAGTTTAAGGCAGATATCATTCCTTGGTTTTTTTTCTGGGGCTGGTCAGCTTCTCTCTGCACAGGAATATGACTGAACAGTCTTTCTCCAAAAAAAATCCTATCTGCCTTGGTTGAGCATTAGCTAATGCTTTCTAGCTGCTCCAGGTATGCAAGACACTTGGTGGATACATAGAGATTTATATGTTTTTGTGTTTTGAAGGTTAACACACACATCCACATAAGTACTTGCTTTATAGTCACTAGTGATCTTTGATAAGATTTGTCTATTTTTGTGTTTTCTTCATTCTTCATTTAAAAAAATACCTCTTAATGAGCATATGATTTGATAACAGTATTGTCTGAGCAGTATTTCCATGATGACATTTTGATGCCAAGAAGCACTTCTGCTCAGCCTCCTGCAGGCAGAAATGTACAGCCCAGATTAGGTGATGCATGAAAACCTGCCTCCTCCTGAGGCATACAGAATCACAGTGATTTGGAAATGACTGGAAACTATGGTACTTCCCAACCACTCTTGGAAGTGCAATGATTAATTCCTGGGTCCAGAACCACCACAGGAGAAGTTCCTGCTTTTTATTGGACTCTCTTTGTCTCTCTACTTATAACATATGTTCCAGCTTTACAATGAAAAACTGGTTTTTTTCTAATGTGAATTCCTTTCTCTGGTTTCCTCCACTACTTGACCGACATTTCATGTGCCTACTGCTATATCAGCAGTGAGTTTTTCTAAAAACCAGAAGATAAATACAGCAAAATTATAAGGAGACACCACAACTTCAAAGGGAGTTACCTCAGTTACTTGACTTGGCATAAGTCAGTATCTAAGGAGTTTCATTACTGTTTTATTTCCCTTAGAAGAAGTCATCCACTTTCTTTCTCTCTGAGCTGCTGCTGAGGAATACAGCAGCAAAGAAAATTATGCTTTTTTCCATTAATTAAGGTTTTTTTTTTTTCAAATCACACAGCACTGCGAATAACCGGATGCGCATTGTGTGTATAGACAAACAATCATTAGTACAGTTTGTAAATATGCAATATACCCGGAGAGTGTCCTGAATTTTTTCATACTGTTGCCAAACGAGTGTGTGTCGGTCTGGAATATGAACAGCATTGACTGACATGGGGAATCTGGGGATTCTGGATTGCCCTGCCTCAAAATAGAGGCTGTGACGCACTGGAGCTCTTTGTAACCGCTGCCCTCTCCATCCACAGGTCTCTGTGTCATGGTAGGCAAGCAGGTGGTTATCTTAGGCTTATGGTAATTTAGCAAGTATCAAATACAGTTGTTAACAGACAGGCCTCTAGAATGAATGCATGGCAGGGGTAGGAAGTGGGTGGATGCAGAGGGTTAGTCATGCTACAAGGTTACATCCTGGGTCTTTGAGGTCCAGGAATAATCAGTAGCTCTCACCCATGGGTGTGTATCACAGATATGCACTCGCACACTCTGTGGCAGTGCTCACTGCTGCTTAAGAGCCACCTCCCCACAATGGGAGCTCACCCTTTGGAGTCAACAGATCTGGGGAGATGGATGGATCCTGAGTAAGCCCTCTCTGGCAGAACACAGTGCCACATAGAGGATTAGTGCAGCTATATTCAGTGCAGTGAAAGGCAGACCTATAGGTGCAGCCCCTTCTCTTCACCTCCTCTGTACTGCAGGTGATTTTAAAACAGTGCCTGAATGCAGCTGTTATGCACTATAAGAACAAATGCTTAAAACAACCTAAAAGCAAGGAGCAAATCGCTTTGCGAAGGAAATCACTAGGGATAAGCATCTTTCTGTTTTTCTGTGACTGGGTCATTCTGCTTAGCTCATTGCTGGTGTCCCAATTGCTGCTGCAATCTGTTGATTGCCTGTAACTGGAAACACAAGCAGATTAAATGATGAGCACTTCTAGCAGTCTAGAAAGTCTAACCAGCTGACTTTCAAAATAACTGTGTTGATCTACCTGACTGAAAGTAACAATCTACCTGACATAATATAACAGAGGCATAACAATTTCCAGAGCAGGAAAACCCTTAAGTTGGCACAGGGTGATTTACTAGTTCACAGGCCTTGATCAGCGGCATTTGAAAGTTTTACAGGGATGTTTTGGAGATGTTAGAAATGTTTCCTTCTTTTGTCACTGTTCAGCTGTCCTTTTCCTCAGAGTATTGATTCAAAAGATCAGAAATCGTACTGCTCAGAGACATTTGTTTGTGTCAGGTATCCAGCTGTGCTTCTGCTCTCTGTCTGTATCTGTCTGGGTTCCTGTATCACTTCCACTGATATTATCCATAATAGTAAATGAAAAAATGCAATCACAACTTCCACTTCTCTCCCAAGGAAATAAAATCTAAAATTTGTCCCTTTGTCTGATGACTGCCACTGGAAGAACTGTTGGAAAGGGCCATCCTGAGCAATGCTCACTTTCACTTCAGGCAGGAATGCTTCTTAGCTCTGAGAGAATTGTACATCACTCATCATTCTCCTCTATGACTTTTCTCAATTGGTGTTAGTCTTACTTTGTTCAAAATGACTCAGGATTCTTTAAACCAGTCTTCATTTAGTACATTTTATTGTATTTGTGACTGGGAAGATAGATAATGGAAATACTTGCTGAAAAAATAGGAGCCTTTGAGATACTAGTCTTGGCCATTTATTTTAGAAAAACTGTGAGATCGAGGGAAATTTATTATTTCCATGGCCTTCAGATATAGCTGTAAGTTTCATACTGGAAAACATGAGAGTATCCCCCTCTATATCCAGAACTGATCTGAGCTGAACGATACAATAAACTCACTTTCCATCAGCAACTAAGAAGGCACTCCAGGTTTATCATCCCTAGTTTCATTGATGAATGATGCCTCCAATAATCGGTCCCAGAGAGTATGAAGAGTAAAGCAAATAAACCCAGCTGCTCTAGCAGGCACAACAAATCTTTCAGTCTAGATAAAACACTAAAAACATTTGGTTCTTTTTTCCTATATAGAGTTCTCTATTCCTGAACAATCACCCTTCTCTAGGGTGGCAGGGAGGGATATCCTCACCTCAGTCCTCCTCTGCACCAGTCTTCCTCATGCCTGGACTGATATTGCAGTCATGCAGTCATTGCTCCTGGCATTCAACCATGCCTTGGCACCCTGACAGAGTCGCCTTTGCTTGCAGTCCTATTCCAGCTGTTCCAGGGTATCTAGGCCAGGCCTGAAGCCTGCAGTCCACAGACATCTCATTAGGCAGCCTGCAACTCCATTGTTTCCCCTACTGCATTTAAATTAAGCCTGCTCACAAGTTTTGCATGTGAAAGTATGAGAAACACTCAATAGCTCTTCTTTGTTTATCTTCTATGAAGTTAAATATTCTCTTTGACAGCCCCCCGTGGGCTTTCCTTGAGAGCAATGATCCCCACTGCCCTCCTTGCTGAACAGGGGTGTGCAGAGCGGCACAGGCACCTGCTCACAAAACCACCACAGCAAAAGTTTTCTCCAACTGCCAAAAAAGCTGCCTCACCCAGAACTTGGCCTGGCTCCAGGCTGGATTTTTATTTGTTCAGCTGTGGGTTGCTTGTCTTGCTTTGAGCAGCAGCATGTTGAAAAGTCAGATTGGTGTGGAAAATTCAAACCGGCGAGTATTAAGGTGGGCTCTGGATTCTCAACCGAAATTAAGGGCTTTGAGAAACTGGTGATCTGTAAAAAACATGGAGGTTGAGGACAAGGAGGAGAAAAGCAGGACTTGCCAGAGAAAAAAGGTGATTTTGTGTCACACACTTGAGTGATTTGAACTGTTCAGTCTCAGAAATGACAAATGAGGTTAAAAATTTTGTTGTTTCCTGTGGAGGTTGCATAAATTTTCACTGGGAGTCTTCCATACCCTACATGTTGAGATGGGAAATTTTACAATTGAAAATGTAGAGGAATCATCCAGGGGGAAAGGTCT
Source organism: Phainopepla nitens (assembly GCA_013400175.1). Classification (NCBI taxonomy): domain Eukaryota; kingdom Metazoa; phylum Chordata; class Aves; order Passeriformes; family Bombycillidae; genus Phainopepla; species Phainopepla nitens. The sequence goes on from VXBQ01002188.1 coordinate 765,737, forward strand.
TTTTTTTGAGAAGCATGATTGATAGTTGAAATCCTGGGAACCACAGCCATCCTTGAGCAGAAAGCTTCCCCTCAGCACACAGTTAGGTTTTTGCCTTTGTAAATATTGTCCTTTCAGGACATATTTGCTAAATCGTGTCCAGTTCACTATCATTTGCCAGCCTCATTTAACTTCATTAGTGCTGTGGCCTGTTCATATTGTTTAAAATATATGGTGTTTCTTGGGAATGGCACATATGAAATTATGCAAACTGTTTAGAATAGCTTCACCTCAAGCATTCAGCATGGGTAAGACAAAAGGAATTTGAGAGAACTGCATTGTACTGACATGTTACATTAAGGTCAGTAATTAAACAATATGTGTGTACTAGTACATATAAGACAGTAAGAGAAATGGGTGGTAGCGAGCACCATGGCTCCCAGGGGTGTGTGGCCATGTAGGGCCGAATTCCTTGCTGCAGTGCTGCCTGCTTTGGCAGAGTTAGAGCAGAGCTGCCCTATTTTGTTTCCTGTAGTGATGGCAGAAAAAGATGCTTATACTGATCACAGTGCCATACTGCAATGTTGCACAGCTATCTACGGTTTGGTGAAATCAGCGATGCTGTGTCTGCCGATCTGAGATTAGATCTTGCCAAATATTCAATAGATGTTTCAGATTAGCAGGAGTGTGTGCGTGTATATACTTAGATTTTTAGTTTTCCCAAACTGTAACTGTACCCTGACATTGCTCTCTTCCTAGTAGCATCAGAATGGCACTGATAAAGTATTTCCATTTTACCAATGCAAACAAAACAAAATTTATGAAAAAGTATGCAAAAAAGTGTATGCCAGCCAATAATTTTGATGGACTGTAGGCATTGCACTTTCCTGCACAGAGAAGACTGGCTGTTCCAGGTTGTCCTTGTACACAGTCAGTGCTGGAGCAACTCTCAGGCCATATGAGTGTCGTTAGCTGGCTCTCATCCCACTTCTGGATACAGGGAATAAGCATTGTGGTGTCTGTTCCCTTCCTTGCAGTTGCAAACACAGCAGGGGATTGTGCTTGGCTTTAAAACCCTGCAAGTGCTTCCTTGTCCCTCCTGATGTGCAGTTCACATCATCACTTCTGTGAGATGAAGTGCCTTCTGAGTCAGCAGCTTCTACTGGACCTGCTATTTGTTAAATATCTGTAATTACCTTCTAACCTCTATCTCCCTCTTTGTCCCCCCTTCCTTAATATATTCTCTGCTACTGTCCAACTAATCCAGGCACCTACCCCAACAGGAGTCACTCAGTTTGCTCCCGGATTGAGCATCTCCCTGTAACTTGCATTAAGTGGTTCAGAAGGGTAAGGCTTACAGTAACAGTCTGTATTCTTCCAGAAAGGGTGTGTTTTAGGTCAAAGGATAAGCATGTTATTGTAAAGACTATTGAATAGTGATTAAAACCATCAGGAAATTAATTGTTTATTCAATGAAGTGGAAGGCTGTGCTGGATTCCTTGGCAACAGGCTGAGGCACTGTGTTGTGATGCAGTTGCTCTCTTTCCCCTAAAGCCTAAGCACCAGCCAGGGCCATGGTGTGAGATTGTCCCAGGTTCCCACAGCCAGAGCAGGATGGGTTGCCTTCACTGAATGGTGGACTGTGACAGAGAGGTGGGAAGTGCCACAGCACCTCCATGCTGCTTTGCCCTTCTGAGAGTTTTTCTCCCTAGGGAACCTGTGGCTGAAACAGTGTGATTCCCATTGCAAAGCTGCACAAGCTGACATTCAGAGTTGGGGACTTCCCCAAAATGCAGCTTAGCCTTAAATAACGTCATATCCCATGAACTTTCCGTACCTTTTCCCCTTGTTATTTAAATGCTCTGATCCTGTGAATTTCAGCTGGAGAGGTGCTGGTGACTGGGTTAAATTTTTCACTGTACCATTTTTGCTCATCCCATTGGGTTTAGTAAAATGCTGACAGTACTGGCCAAAAAGCCTCACTTAAATTTCTGTCATTTGCCGAGACATGAAGTGTTTTTCATGCCTTCTGTTGGTGATTTACAAAGCAATAAATGAAATTAAACTAAAGAGGGAACCATCGCTAATGCCCATTTTCACATCTCCTTCTCTCAGTCTGTCTCTCAGGCTTTATTGGTATAATCATGGCTCATCTCCCCATGTTCCCTTAGCAACAGCTGAGGAGGAGGATGGCTGCCTGTCCGCACCACTGCCTCGCTCACAGGACATGGCAAGCAGTGCTGATCTGCCTTCTGTCCCAAGGTGGGGTGCTGCTAGGAGGGGAGCTTCTGCAGGATGACCCACAGCTATAAGTACTCAGCCATGCTGTTTTGAAGTACCAGACAGGTTTCTCAGATGATCTCTTGGGGATTTTATTTGAGTTTTATGAGAAACATGCACACAATGTTGCACATTTTTTTGTGTGACTATGTCCTTGATCAGAATGAATTGTTTTTTAAACTGCCACTCTAGTACAAGGTCCTGGCTTAGGTCAGGTGGAGAAGGGCCAGCAGCTTCCTGCACCTCTTCTCAACAGAGTGTAACAGCTGAACTCAATTCTTGGGCCTCCTAGGCTACCAAAAGAAGGCGATCCCATTTTCAGTTTCAGATACCTCCTTCCTGGCAGGTGCTGGTCTGAGGCTAGAGCTTCTTGCCTCTTCTGCATCCCTACCTGCCAGGCCTTCTGGCTCCTGTCTCCCAGGGACCACAAAGATGGAATTGTCTCACTTTATTTGTAGAATAATAAATATAGTTTTCTACATCTTGTTATATAGGAGTGGATTAGAAATCTCAATGGCAACACCCACCTGCATTTCTTAAAGTTCCATCTTCAGATGTGTGCTTCCCCAGAAGTCCTGGCAGAGCATGATATAGGTCAGTTCTTTGTACAGACAGCCAGGAAAATTGTGAAGTAATGAATAGGTGATTCAATGCCATCTAAGCTGTCCAAGCAAAAGGGAGACCAAAAAAGGCTATCAGAGTAGGCAGACACAGCCATTTTATCACCTTCCTAAGCCCCTTGCTTGCATGCCTCTGCCCATCTGTTGTCAGATTTGGAGGAGGAGCTCGGTCACCACAGCGGTGCTGTCATAGCTGCATCCACTCTAGAGATGTGAGGCTCAGGGAGAAAGCTGTTAGGCTCAGGAATAGAGAGCAGATGGGAACCATTATGCCCCATAGCCTTACACCCGGTACAATACGTAGGTGTCATGGTGTGAACCAAACAGACACAAAATCAGAAGTGTTCCTGCCCTAGGGGAAAAGCTTCCTACAGGGGACTGCCTTTCTTAAAACATCTTACATGTAATTGATACCATATCACACATGCCAGTTGCTGGGGCCAAAGCTCAGCATCTGCCTGGGGCTGAGTCCTGCTCAGAACAGGAGAGGAGGAATACAGAACTCCTGAGAGGTGACTCTCAGGAGTCCTCTCAGGAGTCACCTGAGAGTCTATACCACCAGTATGGCCATGGTCTGCATGGCCTGAGGGCTCCATGGAAGCTGAGGGGAAAGAAACCTGTTCCTTTCCTGTGTCCTGCAGGTCACATCATCTCCCACAGCCCTAGATGCTCCTGGCATGTGGGGTGGCTGGCTAGAGCTGAAATCTGGCTTCTCTGCAGCTCCACAAGGTTGGACTGAGGCTTGACCACTCCCCACCTGGTATCCACTCGGCTAGAGCTCCCACATTTATTTGCAGAACAAAACTTCTTGTTTGGCAAGGAGGCACAAGAGAAATAAAGGCCCAGATGTTCTCAGAAACCCCTCGTTCAGGCACTATGAGCCTCATTCTGTTAAGTTTAGAAAGATAAAGCCACTGGTATTGAAAAGAGCCTTGTCAAATTAAATCAAACCTATTCCTCTCTGGAAATGAATCACCCCAGTTTAAACTGGAACAATTGTGTATGCTGCCTGAGACTTATTTCATGTTCCCGTCTCAGATTTTAAGGCACTCGTAAGAGTCAAAGCAAGCTGCAGCTATCTGCTGTGTAATTCCATGCAAACTCCAGGCTTGGGCTTCATTCCTGCCTGTACAAGAGCTTGTTAAAGGTGCAAGAGTTCAAAACATGTGGAGCTGAAAGGACAAGACCAGACTTCAAATAGACAGGTCTCCAACTAAACAAAAATATGTGCTTTATCTTTTTCCGAAATGTCAGAAATAGTTCTTGGTTTTGCAGGATTGAGCATCAACCCTGCTTTCCCATAGCGTGGCAGCATGTGGGCTGTACTGGAGTATGCTTTTCTGTTTGGTGTGTGTGTCTCTGGGTGTCCAAAACATGAAAGTCTCTTGTTCTTGAGAAGATAACATAATTATATGATTGTGTGAGGCAAGAGAAAGGTTTTCCAAACTTCTCCCATGGACAAAGTGACCTTACTACAAAATCTTATCATTTTATAATGCAGGGTGTACTGCAGTGCTGTTCCATCCACATCTCTTTTGAGTCTGCTCGCTGTCATTACTGGCCAACATAAAGTCACAGGGAGGGAGTAACCTTCACCTGCAGACCAGGGTAGAAAGGAAGGGGAAAGTTCAGCAAAGTCTTGTTTCTGTTTTACACATTGAGGTGAAATTTGTAACACTTGAATTCTGCTGAGCTTTTCAGATATGAAAAAACTAGCTCCAAGTACAGGTCTTGAAAACAGGGCAAGGCTCAGAGACGACCCTGGGGAACCTCCAGGTCGTTGTTTTCAGGGAAGAGCGGTGCACACAGAAGATTATTCTGTTTGACTACTTGCTCCATTTCCTGGTTGGTTTGGAAACATGTTTCTCCTGACTTCAAAGACATGTGGGCGGAACTGAACTCCCTGTTTCTGAGTCCACCAGAGTCAGACTAGGGGCAAATATAGACCTGAAACAGACCAGCTCTGGCAGCCTGGCTGTGAACAGAAACCACCAGCTGCTGACTGTACAAAAATGATTCAAAAAATTTCTAGTGCCTGGTGCAATTTGACTCCTTCCATCCAGCATGAGTGACAGCTGTGGAGAAGTCTTTGGATAAGCAGAACATACCTTTCCTCTTTCCAGAAACAGAACCTGCCTTGGCTGACCCTGCCTGAGGGCTGCACTGGTTTATAAGCCAAATGCTCAGAGACACAGCATAAAAAGATACAGGATTGCTTATCATAAGATGTAGGTCCAAGTCTCTTTCTAGTTCAGCTCTTTCAAGAGCAATGTCAAGTGTATCCATTCATCTTCTTGGCTTCTCACCACCAGCTCTTTTAGACTCAACACCAATGTTGCTAGTGCTGAGTTACTAGATCCCACAAACACAAACACCATGGAACTTTCTTCCTTTGGAGCAATCTCTCTGTTCCCCAGGCAGTTTCAGAGACCTGTTGGCTTTCACTGGCCAGCTTGCTGACTGGCAGAGGAGTCCATTTGCAGTGCTTAGCCTAGGAGATGTGTTGAAATCAAGAGATCTCCTAAAGAGCTGGACCATTTGCCACCTTGGTGCTAAATAGCCCCACACCCCACTTTTTGTGCTCCAAAGGCACAAAAAGACAGTCCTCATCCTTTCTAGGCTCCTTCAGCATTGATACAAGCTGTCTACATTTTGGGAGATAAAATATTTCCAGGGTCAGCCACAACTCTTCCCACCTTCAGGTCTTCTGAGAGACTGGGACCACAGAGTTAGGAAGTATTTGAACATGTCTTTTTAATTGATCTAGGCAGTAACAAAATGTACTTCAGGGGCTTCATATGGGAGTAGTGTAAAATCCTATGGCAGCCTCCACCCTAACGTGAGTTAAGTAAGCAAATTGTAGTGAAATGTAGGTACTTCCATACCTGCAGAATTGTGTCCACCTTCTTAGAAGAACATTGATCTCTTAGACATCTCAAATACAGTGCAATGCTGCAAACTTTGGTTCTGCAATTTCAAGCTTCATACTGGCTCAAGGAGTGGCTGACTGCTTAAACTGAAAGATATTTTAGGGAAAGGATCATCTTGGCCAAACTGGTTTTTAAACTTTTTTCTAAATATCCACAAACAACCAGTCCTGGATATAACCTCTGGGTTTTGATGCACTTTGATCTTTTCTGCTGTTACCTTCCTTATGCACGTTTAGCCAAAGTCACTCACCTGGCTTATGCTGAATAAACTGTCTCAATGGGATTTAAGAATAAATGTCTTAATTAGACAGACCTAATTTGACTAAATAAAGCTCATGCTACCCCACAGTTATCTCTGTCAACGATGCCTGAAGAAACTCCTATTTTCAATATGGTAACTAGAAGTACCATGGCTTGTCTTGTATTATACGTTCAAATCACAGACCACAAAAGGAGGCAAGAGAAAACCCGCCAGTGTGACATTCTTCAGCACAAGGAAGCGTGAATAAATCTGGAGAGCTTAACTGAACCTCTTCCTGTAAAATATATCCCATTACAGAGCAAGTGGATCTGTAATAGTCTCCTTTGATCTCTGCCAATACATGTATTTACTTAGGTATTGTGCAGGTAACAAAAGAAATACATGTTGTTTTCTAACCCCCATCTGTATGTGTCAATGTCTGTAGACCTTCTAAACCCCACTTTTGTTATGTGCAGGGTCCCAGCCTACTCCTGTGTGTGATAATTAGAAAGTGAGCCTTCCAGACTGCCTTCTCCCATTCATTGTTATTTGCTCAGGTGAAGAGATACCAGGAAAGAATCATCAGGGTTGTCTTTTAAAATGTTTTTAAAGTGCCTGTTTGTTACTTTGACTGGACCTGGAACAATGGTAGATGTGCCTCAAGAGTCTGCTAAAAATGAAAATGTGTATTGCATGTGTCATAGGTTGTGACTGTAAATAGCTGGCCTTCAGATGAAAAGGCCAGCTCTCTGGGCATCTCAAGTCTCTGAGATGGCTAAAAAATAATTGGTTATATTAGTCAATGCAAAATAAAGGCTCTAATTTCTACCTTTGTACCTTGCTTATACCAGAGGATCTACAACTTTATACTAAGGGAATTGGATTTGTTGTAGGGTTTGCCTCTTCTCAGCACCTTCTTTGCTTCTTGGTGTACTGGCTGTTCCTACCCAGAGACTACTTGTCTGTGCAGTGCATGCTTGGACAAAGGAAAACAAAAGTAGACTCATTTTTCCTTGGCTGACTGTTGCCTTATTTTATTTTGATATTTTCATTTCTGTGATGGGCTGGAATAATACTTCTGTCAAAAAAAAAAAAATGCTAGTGGTAACCATACAAAGTNTGCTAAATTTCAGTCTTCTACAAGGCATGGATCCACTTAAAAAAGTCATCCTAATCTTTTTTCTTTCCCTCTGAAATAAGCAAATGTCCCTATTTTTATCACTCCTCTCAAAAACAGCTAGACTGTTCTCAATAAATGTTATAAAACAAGAGGCTGTGTGGTTTGATATGCAAACCTACATGGAAAACTTCAGCTAAAAACCCAGGTGAGGTTCATAAACCAGTAACAGCACATGGTCAAATGATACAGTAATGAGTTTTCAGGGCCAGGATCTGATGAAATAGTTAAGATTTCAGAAGACAAATTGCTGGACACTTGTTGACATTAGGGGAATTAGTGTGGGGCAGATTCCACAAGCAATTCCAGTCTTCTGTGAATCAAGGATTTCTCCTTTTTACTGGAAATGATGGTGCAATTAGTATTCTACTGATAGGTTGAATCTCTCCTAATCAATCAAACCTAAATAATCTGCACAGCCGTGCATTGCCCATATCAGTTTGTGTTGGTGTATTAACTATACTTCTGTGTATACTTCTATGTGTTATACCTTCTTACTAGCAATGTTATGCTGTAATTAGCCTCCCTGGAGTCTTAATTTCAGAAGCAAAGTTAGTAATTTCAGCTCATCTCTTTTCCAGTGTATGTACACATGCAAACACACATACACAAACGAAATGTTCAGCTGCCTGAACTGGGTGTCTGAGTTGAAAACTGTTTTAAGAGCAAAATATAATAACCATTAAGCCCAGGAACAAGATTAACAAGTATTTCTAAGCTGCTCTTTAACTTCTCACTCTGTAATTTATCTAGGAATTTTTAAAATGACCATAGTGTCTGTCTGTCTCACTAAGGTTATACGGGATTTCTCACGCTTACCAGGGTATAAGCAGCCTTTGTCCCATCAATGTGAATTTCTTCAGAGCAACCACAGAATCCCCATGTTCTCGGCACGAGCTGATGCACTGGGGATAATGGATTTCTCCCTACCAAATTGGTAGCATTTAAATTCAGGCTGCCTGTGATGAAAGTCATGCCACGTCCTGTCTTTAAGCTTAATTCCCTCTTCAACCTACTTTCTCAGTCTATACTTGTGAAAGATCAATTTTCCAACTGTCTTCTGGGAGATTGGAACTCTGTGATTAATATGTAAATTATTTTTGTTCTTTTTATTAGCTTTATGTGAATTATGTTTAACCTATTGGTTCTCCATATTTCCAAACATGTCAAATACTCATCCATTTTAAGGATCTAGGGTATTTACTGACAGAATAATCAAATCTATACCTAGTGTAATTAGAGTAAGTGAAGTGAAGGATGTGATTATATGACCGAGGTGAGCTACCATGGCTTCTGTCTCACAGAAGTGGTCTCCTAGATTCGGCAGTACAATGCAAGGTTTTCCTTTGCATTTCCCAAGTAGTCCTTGAGAAGTAACCCACTGTTGTCATTGCAGCTGTTTCATGGATAGTTCTAGTTGTTTTACTATTATTTTGTAATCTCTTCTCCAACAATCAAGGTAGCCTAGGGAGAGGAACATGACAAGTCTGGATTTCTAGGGAAAAACATCAGGTAGATACCAGCAGCTTGCTTCTCCTTCACTCCTCCTCACTCACCACCTCCCCTTGCCTCTCATTTTAGCTAATCTTCTCTCCACCCAAACCATTTTTCTGGTTAGCAGAAAATGGATCAAGTAACACAGGCTGTGTCTCTGTCATGAGTTCATCCTTGAGCTCCCTGCCAAGGAACCACCCAGAAGATAGGAATGCCCCTTCTGCATCAGACCAAAAGGGACCCAAGCCAAGACTGGGGATTTTCACAGCAGCAGATGCCAACAGAGAGAAATAACTGCATCCAGTATAGGCATTTCCATCAGAGTTTGTCATTTAGGTTCTCTCTGGAGAAAAACTGCCACCCATGTGAATGTTTGATTCATCAGTCCTAAAGCAAAGGCTTAAAATAGGGCTAATTAATAGCTCCCTTAAATGTGCCTTTTTCTGTCACTGGAGCATGAAGGAGCCAGGTAGAGAAGGTCAGCTGTTCACATCTTGATTATCAGTGTCTGAAAATCAAACAATTAAGTCCCACTCAAACAATGTTTTAAGACAAAACCTTAGGTTTTCTCAGGGCTCGGTCATGAGGGAGGGAATTATGGAAGGAAAACCAGAATATTATTTTAAGTAAAAAGAGTAAATGCATTAAAAATTTTGAAATTAGCATTGTTGCCATGACTGTGCTGGTTATTCTACTCACACCCTCTGACATACTGTGTCTTAAATATTTAAGGTGTAGGTTTTGGAGGCCTTTGCTGCATACTGCTGTGTCTGTGCACTGACAGTCAACAGAGGTTCATTTTATTGGTCATGTTTTAGGGCTTATGGACTGTGTATATTTTATTCCAGCAAGCTACTCTACAGAGAGAGTTGCTATCTAATAAACAAACATAACCTGGAAGAATTAAGGCTTTCCAATGATCATTCTCTGTTCAAGGTATTTTTTGGCATTCTGGTCTATGCACAGAGAATATATAATGGCCCATCTCTTGTTTTCATGATGAAAGGCAGAAGGGATAATTCAAACCTGATGTCTGGTTTGTATTAATTGAATTAAAAATAATGAGCTAAAATGCTGTTTTCTATCAGCTCTCCCTGAAGAATCAGCCAATATATGCATAACTTTCTAGGTACTGAAGCTCAAAAAAAAAAGAAAAAAAATTTGGAGCGTTTTAAATCCAAGCTGTTCTGTTTTTTTAGCAAACTTTCATGTGCTAATACATAGAATGGGATAATCAGGGATTTTAGTGTTAGGGGGGGAATTCTGAATTGCCACTTTTATATTACTAGCCTAAGCAGGAGAGGATAAGGTGTTTCTGTCACCAGTAAGTAGCAAATGGTGCAGAATTTATGTGGGAAAGCTTCTTCTAATTCTGGTTCTGGCACTGAAGTAAACTTTTTGTGAAAATGATGGATAATTCTTGGTTCTTCCTTGTTAATCTCTTTTTTTCATATACAGAAGGACAAGACAAAATGAAAACCACAGGTCACAGTGAGACCACTGCAACACTTAAACCACCATGTGATTGAGACTAGTATAAAAAACCAGGAATTTAATAAATTAATTTCATTGTACTTCCATATGAGTCTGCAGCGTGCCCTAGAAGCTGGTCAAGGGAGGGGATTGTCCTGCTCTGGTCTGCATTGGTGCAGCCTCACTCCGAGTCCTGGGGTTAGGTTTGGGAGCCACAATATCAAAAAGATATGAAGCTCCAAGAGAGTGTCCAAAGGAGAGCCATGAGGATGGTGGAGGGCCTTGAAGGGAAGCCTCGTGAGGAGTGGCTGAGGTCACTTGATTTGTTCAGCCTGGAGAAGAGGAGACTGAAGAGAGACCTCATTGTGTCTTCAACATTCCCATGAGGGGAAGTAGAGGGGCAGGTACCAACCTCTTCACTCTTGTGACCAGGGACAGAACTCAAGGAAAGAGTATGAAACTGTGTCACGGGAGGTTTAGGCTGGATATCAGTAAAAGGTTTTTAATCTTTCAGGCACCTGGTGTGACTCTTGGGGTGCCATGTGTAGGGCCAGGGGTTGGACTCAATGATCCTGATGGGTCTCTTCAAATTCAGCATGTTCTATGAGTCTATGATTTTTGTTTCCTGCCATTTTTTTTCTTAGCGTAATCTTGGATTATGAAAGGCAAGTATGGCTTGGAAGACATGGCCTGTCTGGCTTTCCTGCAGAAGTCCTTTGCAGCAGCCACCACTGAGTTGTGTTCGACGTGGTGTGCAAGGAACAGCAGCTTTGCTGTAATTCCACAAAGTAGGCATAGGGAAGGGTATTTGTCTACAACATGTTACAGGCCAACCAATAAAGAAACAAAGCCAGTCCTTGTAAGGCAGTCCTATGGCTGAGGATTTTTGTATTAACTTGCTCCAGGACAGCAAAGCCAAGTATTTTCTCTCATGCCTAGTTTCCTGAATTAATGATCACCAGGGGGCTTAAGAAGGAGCATGACTCAGTGGTTTCACTTGAGGGCACCAGATACACTCAAAGTAGAAATGAAGGCAAACTCTTTTAATATGCTTTGGGGATAAATACAAACTAAAAGGAAAAATCATGCTTATCCAGCCATCAGCTCTAAAATGAAGTATAAACGAGAAATGTCAGCCTTTACACTGTTCAACTTTATTCTGAATCTTTAATATTAGCCTGTTCTTTACAGTTGTAAAAATGTATGCACACATAAATCACAAATATATAAAAATGTACTTCTTGTATATATGTGTACACATGTGTGTGAAAATTGGGAGTTGCAAACTGCTTTGGGCACTTTTGACACGCTAATTTATAAATAATCCTCGCTGAGTGTACCGAGATTCCACCTAAAGCATCCATCATGCTTCCTCTGAATCAGTGTAAAGGGGCCTGGAAATCTAAAAGAGTAAATGACCACTTGTCAGTAAATGACAACTCTCTTGTGATCTATGAAAACTGGATGAATTAATGTAAGACCGAAGAAATATTAATTCAGATGGAAATTTAAAATAAAAAGCTTCATGGAGACTGCAAGCTGCTTAATCAGGGTGTTGGTCCTAAAAATCTGTCTGCACTTCTATAAAATAATCCTATTAGCATAGCACATCTGGAATACATCTTCCAGGACTTTAATTCAATCAGAGGTAGAAACAGTATTTCATACAGCTGAAATCTCTAAATCTGCTTGTTGTCTAGAAAGGCCTGGATGCCACATAATATTTATAGTCTATGCCACCCTAGTAACAAGACTTGGTTAGATCTTATTATTGCTGAGTGGTGAACCTTTTCATTATGATAAAACATTGAGCAAGCCACTAAAACAGAAATAATGGCTTATAGAAATATTATGTACTGTAATGCTTTGCAGCGGCTGTAAAGCTATCCACCTGCCATTTATCAGTGAGTCTGGTGATTACTTATCAATATCAATTGAGCTGCAAAGCTCTTTCTGGGGATGAATAAAATCCTGCAGAGACCCAGTGATGCACACAGCCTATTTACAGTGGTTAGCCAATGGGTTTTCAGACTCAGGGCTCACTATAGCCAGCACCGGTTTCAAGAAGGGAAAAGGGAGAAAGAGAGGTATAGGAATTTGTTCCACATAGACAAGAGTTTTTAAGCTCTAGGCAGTATTGAGTCAATGCTATTTAGGCCTCCATTTGGCAAGGACTTTAACATGTGCTTAAGTTCAAGCAAATGAACAGCTTCAACCCAACACATGATGCTACTGGAAAGCCCCAGAAACATCTGAGTATTAAGAGTCATCTTGACAGAATTCCTTTACATTTTCTATATTTTCTTAATTTATACTTTCTATGTATCTCTTTATCTCATAAGAGTTTTGTGAAACCAAGACCGCTACACCTGGATGTCCCCATGCACTAATTATTGCTAATTTGTTCAGCCTAATGAATTACTTTATTGACACTCAACAAACACTTAAATTTGCAGTTCTGTTCCAGCTTATAGGATAATCTGGGTAGCCTTTTTCTTCCTTTCATTGTAACATAGTCTCTCTTTCTATATAAGCATATATACTTTCATATGCTCTTCTCTGCAATTATTTAGTAGAAAGTTTTATACTTCAAAATTTCAGATGAGAAAGCCTGAGGGAAATTGCCCAGCAAAAATGAGTATATTTTTCACCCACTTGTTTTTGAAGATGATGGTCTTCTGTTGACAATAGTTCCTGGGCATCATTATGAGTCACACTTTCAAGTCACTGATGATTTCCTAAATTACTCTGATACAAATAAATTCCTTATTATTGTTAGCATATCTCTTTTCCCCATGACTAGGTCTGAAAGGGGAAAAAAGTGCCCATTGTGAAGTCACCACCAAAAAATGTCCATCTGTGAGAACTACCATTTCTTTCTATTATTCTTATGATCAGTTCTGTGTGATACTACTCCTTGTCCTTCTTCATTTTGGAATAACAAGCCTCTGATGAAACACAAGAGTCAGGATGGCTGATACAAATACTTTTTTGCTCTCCAATTTATGCTTCCCTGGGTGGCTGTGGAGAGAGACTCTTCTGAGAAGGGCCAAAGCAGGGGAATGAAAAAGCAGAGGGGAAAGCATAGAGCTGGGAACTAAGCAGTGCTGTGGAGGTCTCTCACTGTGACATTAAGACAGTGTGGGTATCTTCTCTTTCTAGCACAGATGGATTGTGAGTGTGTGTGCTGCTGGCACTGGCTCCATGCATGTAGCCTCATTTTCTAGAGCTTTGCAGTTCCACCTGTTCTTCAGAAAAGATGTGTGTTGGTTGCCTTGGTACTTTCCTAAATAAATCCAAGGCTTGCAGGTACAGGGCAGAGATTACAACCCTGCCCTCCATGAGCAGCCCAGGAGCCCAAGATGGGGAAAGACTGGACCAGGGCAAGTAAACCACAGACACAGTCCAGGGAAGGTCAAAAATCACAAACAGGTAATAAACTGGTAAGTTTGTCATTATAATCACACATCCTTGATTTAAACAGATAACACCTTTCCAGGGTTCTCGTTGCCAGGATACTCAGAAACTGGATTCATTGAATTTAAATAAAAACTCTGAAGGAAAAAGGTAAATTTTTTTTATTTGTTTTAAAAAAATTTACACTCATATGATTGCATTTGGTAGCATTTATTACAAGTGACTAAGCAAAGTATATATTTTTTTTGCAAATACCCAACATATTCTCTATTGCATATAAAATTTCACCCCATATTTTTGCAGAAGGACTGGGAAAATCATAATATTTCTTTTGTTTGTTTCCTACAGCAAAAGAGTTCCTCTTTTCTCTCCATCTTTCTGTTGTAGGCAGAATCTCATTCCCCAGAGGAGGTAAAGCAAAGATACCATAATGAATATGTTATAAATTCCACCTCAAGACATGTTCTACTTCTAGAAAAGGAGTTAAAATTAGAAGTGTTTCTTCAAATAAAAGTGTGTGTCACTTCATTTTAGAGGTCCTCAGAGTTTTTAACAGCTGTATGAACTGGGGAAGTGCTGAAGCATAAAGGATCCTAAACACCTCTTCTGTGTGAGGTTGTGTGAGAAGAACCTGTGGGTGTGCATGGGGAAATAGTCACCAGAAAACAGCAGGTCCAGGAGAGAAAAAATGTAGGCTTGGGGGAGTGTGAATATCCTGCACACTGGTGATCCTGCTTAATCTCTGAGAGCTGAGAAACCCAGGACACCCAGAGTTGCCTGACAGTGTCCAAGGCCACCCCACACTCAGGACACCACCATGAAAGTCCAAAGACCATGTATACACACCTAATGTGAGTGGGCAGCCCTGGAGGGGTTGCTCCAACACCCATCCACAGGATGGGTAAAAAGAGGAATTTGCGTCACACATCAGGATGATTGCCCACTCCTGAGTGAAGTGTTTGGCCTCCTTGTTTGGGCCCCAGCCTGGGAGGTGTAAAAATTGAGTGTAGTGCCTGAAAAAGTGCCTGCTATTAAAAGTAGTAGCTTGGATTCCATTAAGGATAACAGTTTCATTGGTAAAAGTTGTTCTATAGCTATTAGTTGGGATTTGTCTCCCCTGACTTGATTCCTGGAGGGACAATAAGAGTAGAGTGCATACAACACCTTCATGGTCCTTTACTGTGTTCTTGCAAACTCCCCCACCAGAATCCATGTGCCTCTCTTCATCCCAGGAACGAGCTCTGAAAAGGTCACACACACAATTGTTGGCAGAGCTAAGATAAAAAGCAGTTTTGAGGAGCTTTAGTAATACGTCTCTTTTCCCCACTGAAGATAGAGGGGTGGGTTGAGATGAGAACTTGAGATGAGCAAAACCTATCTTCTAATTTTGGCAGCAAATTTATACCTTGACATGAGGCTTTCAAAGGCAGAGATCCAATGCTGAACTCAAGCAAAAGTAAAGGCACTTATTGGTGCTTAAAAATGCCCTGCTATGTACAAACGAATGACAGGAGAGAGCTCCAGCTCCAGGGGATATACAGAATAAATAGACAAGAAGTGTGATGCTGGCAGGGAAGCCATAGCAGGCAGGGAAGGATTTGCTCAACATCACAAACATGGCAGGTCCTTTGCAGGGCAAGTGCACTGACCCAACTCTGGGACCATGCTCAGTAAAAATGTGCTTTCCTGTTTCTCTAGTTTCATGACAAAAAAAATCAGGTTTACCAGCATTACTTCTTCATTTCTATTTTCATCTGACTTCTTTTAAACTAAACTAAAAAAAAAAAAAAAAGAGGAATTTGGAATTTGAATATGTTTTTAAAAATTTCTTTTAAAGTAGTCCTGGACAACGGAGGCTGGAACCACTACCACTACTAGTCATGGACTGTAATGCATCATTTCAGGCATCAAAACGGAAAATGGAAATCCTCAAAAGTATCTGAGTAAGAGCAAAAAGTTATCCAGTCTTGTCTCCCTATCTTGGTGTGGGTTGTATAAAATGTAATTCCTGTTTCTTAAAACGATAATAATAATTCTTCACAATAAATAGCTGTGAAGAAAAGCATTCGTGCACCAGGCTTCAGTTTATAATTAATGTGTTTTAGTGGGAAAGCAGTTCACTGCTTTGGAGTAGATTCACTTGAAAGTACAAAGGGACAGCTTCTGTGATGGCTTTCTCAAAGAACACAGTTGAGAACATGAATCATTCATGATTTATCATCTGCAATTGATGTCTTATTTATTCCCTCCTTTTAATTTAATTTACTTGTATATATGGGAGATTAAATCACACTTCTGATTAGGCAAAACCTAATGTGAATGAAGACCTAATCAGAGAGATGGCAGCAGCCTAAAACTGTTGTGCTGGGTAAAACACAGACAGGCAAGGTGTAAAAATGAAGAGGCGTGGTAGAAACCATAACACCCATAGAAAATGGGTGGTAAGATTATTTTAGGTAACAGTAGTTCACAGCTCAGTTGGGCTGGGTGCTGAGCTGCCTTGATAAAAAGTTCCTTAAGAAATACTCAGATAAAATCAAGGTCTTGATATCACTAGCTTTAAGGATATCCAGAACTTAAGAACTTGATTAATGCTCTGCTTCTTGCTGTCCAGGTTAAGTGCCAGAAAACAGAGATTCAAAATGTTCAGTTTCTCTGGGATGTCTGCAGCTCTCATCTTGCAGGAGACTTCATGAGGATGGTGGTTCTCAAGAAATACTCCATGGGTTTTGGTACTTTCAGTTTAAACACTTTTTTGCCCTTTGATTGGCATATATGTCATGCTCCGAGCCCCTTAAGCTCCTCCAAAGTCCATTCTGCAATTTGGTAATCACCACCATTTTTGGCCTCAGCAAACTCAGCAATTCATGACAGGAGAAGAGCTCCATGCCATTTCTCAGCCAGCTCCAGCTACTCCCACACTACTCTGTTGGCCCTACTCTAAGCCGTCTTAAAAGACCTTGCACTTGAGCTGTGCCCAGGACTTGCCCCTTCTTACCCTCACACAAATGCCAGAATGTCTGGGAATTGTCTGCAGGGAGAGGGGGGAACATGGGGAGGGGACAATAAAAGACTAGCTGGCTTCTAGCTCCCATCTTTCCCCAAGTAGCTGTTACCTGTGTCCATAAAGAGATTTACTACTACAAAGGGATCCAGATTTGCAAAAAATATGGCTTCTGATATGTAGCTAAAGGAGAGACTTGTTTACACCAATCTGGAATAGAAGTAATTTTTTTCCTGGTATTTATGACTAGGTAGGATGTAGTTGCACCTGATTTTTCCTTGTCTAGCTCCTGCTTTCACGTGGGCTTGTGTTATACTAAAAATGATCCAGGCCTGTTTTCTGAATGTCAGCTTGTTCGTTTGAGTTTTAATTTCCCAACCAAGATAAGAAGCTTGAAAACTGATATCCCAGAGGGAAATTGGCTGAAATGCTGTAAACTACAGACTGTGCTAAAAGAAAGCCACCTACAGAGAAATATATCAGCACTGAACATATGTTTAAAATTGACTTTTAAAATAGACGTAACTGGGGATTAACTACTATCACTGTACTGGCAACTCAGCACCAGTGTGTGCAAAGAGAGCATGGGGATTTTAATCAACTCATTCATTCATGTCAAATCTTTGTAGCTTATGTAAAAAGCAAACCTTGACTCTACTGTATGTCCCTAAGTGCCCCTGACAGTTGACTAGGATTTGATCAAAACATCTCTTTTTCTGAGTGCAACTTCCTCTTTCTTTAAAAATGAACAGTTTTAAAGCATCAGACCTCTAGCTTACTTCCATTGCCTTTGGAAAAGAAAAGTTTAACTTAAATATTAATGCTCTGGCTGAAGATGATTTATCTTTGGTGCTTTATTACTTATTAGACTCTCCATTGGTAAAGGAAAAATTTATTACAAGCAGAACCTACTCAATCAGCTGTTCAGGACTTTTGACACTCAGTGGAAAACACCCACAGAATCACTGATTAGTCCCTTTGCATGAGCACTGACTGTTCAGAGGGAGACAATTGGGTCAGGTTTCCCGACAGAAGAACATTCATTGTAAGCAGGTTTTGCAAAGGAACACAAAGGAGCCTTCTTTGGGAGTCAATAGATGTGTGGCAAATTCAGCTCACAGAGAAAGAAAAAAGAGAGATATTTGGAGGAAATGTTGTTTGTGGTTATGTGGATTTAACCCCCAGTCATCAGGACATCTAATGAGCCCAGGGCTTGTACCTGCAGGAGTTTTGCCAGTTCAGCTGTGCATGAGTCACATTGAGAGCTTGGCATAAGCCTTATATATGCCTCCAGAGACCACCAATCCTGTTATGTCATAGACTAAAACACTGTTGTAGCAAAAGGCTCATATTTAGCTCTGTAATACATTTTAGGGAGGTAAGTTCCTTAAATGGCTTTCTGTTGTAACAAGGAAACCACCACAGTTTGCTCCCTGTAGAGGAGAGAGGTAGGTACCTCTGATCACAGAGAATCTTCAAAATATATGTGTATGGCTTTACTATCCTCATCGGGATGCAAGTGGAAAAAAAATCACTATGATTCTCTTACTTGTAATACTAAATATTGCTCCTAAAAATGCACGACCAAGTGAGACATATGAGATACAACACTTAGCAGTGAAGTGATCAAGTTGCCAGGACACCAGTCTGCATAGGCAGCATAACATCTCAATCCCAGTGATTAGTGTCTTTTACTACAGTATTTGGGGCCTAATACATTCCTCTGCTTTTGTTATGCTTGCCAACATTGATAGTGACTCACAGTAAAACAAAGGTGACTCTTGACATCCTTCACAACCTCCCACTCATCAATTAGAGACCATAAACCTTCAATGTTTTGATGTGGAAATCAGTGAGTTTGAACACTGCCTTGTTTGGTTAATGCTTATCCTTCAGCACATAATCTGCTCAGTGCTAATGAGTTAGAAGGCCTCAGATTTGGCCAATCAAGTTTCAGGCAGCAGCTTATTTCAGAAAGCTTCCATTTTTGGACCAGCTGAACCATATAAAGACTTAACAGGTTATTCCAGATGAGTCTTGTTACTGCATTTCCCAAATGCCGTGGATGGTGGTTGTGCAGGAGGTCAGTAAGAAGAGTGAGCAGCCTGGTCTAGTGGAAGGTGTGTCTGTCCATGCAGAGGGCTGAAAGTAGCATATCTTTAAGGTCCTTTCCAACTCAAACCGTTCTATGATGCTCTAAGACCGTGTCAAAGTTGGCCACAATGCTTTGGGTAACCTTCCTGTCTTCAACACTCCCACATGGAGGCTGAAGCAGTGGAGCAGTATTGCCATGCTGTGCCTTGGTATGGGCTGAATTGTCTGTACACTGTCAGGATGGCACAGATGTCACTCTGAGCAGGGCTAATGGAGGGTAGGCAAGCCGTGCTGGTGTCCTTCCAAAGGAGACCTGGGCACAGCAAGTCAGGCAGAGAACAGGTGATAAATGTTTTCCTCAGGTCCTCTGCAATGTAAGGAAATGTAAAGAGTGAGAAATATGGGCTCAGGAGGATAAGAAGTACTTTAAAGTTGCAAGATATGAGTTAAGAGAAGAAGTGGAGATTAGGGGAACAGGGTCAGAATACATGTGTTTGTAGCTGAATGAAGAGCCTGGTTCAATTGTTGAACAGTCGGGGGATCAGGAAAGCATCTGTAAATGAGACAGAGAGATCCTTTGCCTCCCAAATGAAACCTAATGGGTGCCTGCTGCTGCATAGGTGGCAGTGTCCCAGGAACCCATATCCAGCAAACTTGGATATGCTTGAGACCAATGACAGCACATCTCAACACCTATGCAGCCACCTTGGTGTGGACACCTTCTGGTGCAGACATGGGGCTGACAGCTGCCTTGCACTGCCTGGCACATACTGAGCCCAGTTCCTGTGTGTTCACAGGATATTTTTGCTCTGCAGAAGCTGGGAGCAGAGCAGAGGGAGGTTTCTACACCTGTGGCATGGATGTACAGTATGCATGCAAGAATATTTCTAGTGCTTAACAGTGGCCCAGCAGACCTACTGTGCCCATGGTGGCATGAGCCATGCTGGCAGAGGAGCAGGGATTACAGGTCAGTGTGTGGTCTCAAATGAGGAGCGTGCCTCCTTGGATTAGAGATACTTGCCATTGTGGTCTCCTATCTGCTGGCTATGCCTGAGATGAAACACAAGTTTATACAGGAAGCCATTGCCAAAATCCTGATGTGTCACTGCCAAGCATTTGGGGGTTGCCTTTATCCCTCCTGCAGGACTCTTTGCACAGCCCAAAACTCTGTCTTGCTTATGGCCCCGCCATCATAAAGCCATAAAGGAGTCTGGGTTTCTGTGCCCATCCTCTGGGAGTTTCTCGTGTCTCCTGCCTTTCCCTGGAGGCTGAGTGGAGGAGGGCCATGGCACAGCGCTGCTGGAGGAGAGAGAGCTGGCAGGGCACAGATCTCCTCCAAAATCATGCTCCCTGTGCACATTTTTAGAAAGGCATGTTGATCCCTCCACCGCATGCATGACAGAACGTGGCTGTTTTCCAAGACACCTCCTAAAAGCTAACATCTGGCTAGCAGGGCTGTGGCACAGCACATGTCACCTGGGCAAATGGAGCTGCTGGCTGGAGCTGGCTATGAAGGCATGGTAAAGCAGCTGAGAACCTGGCACAGCCAGGCCTCAGAAACACACACAGGGTTGTGCCTGCTGAGGTAAAACTGCTGCCTATTCTCACACGAGGAAAATCTCATGGGTTGCCTCCACAGAGGGAACTGCACATAGTGGCACGGCTCCTTTCATATCAGCGTAACCAGGTGGCACCACTGTAGCTCCCACACAGTCCTGATCCCTGCCTCCAGGCTCCAGCTCTGCCACTTGGAAAGCAGTCCCCACAGCAGCATCACGTCTTCTCTACCTCTTCTCCCTCATTCCTTGCTGTACAGCAGCCTCTCTGCCAGGCAGCCTGAGCATGGCACAATGAGGCACATGGTCAGCCCTGGAAAATGAGCAGGCACCATAAACCAACTCCTTGCTGCTTTTTGCCGAAAATATTTGTTTTGTCTCTGGATAGTACCCCTTGGTGATGTACTGCTGCACAAGATACCCTCCACTGCAGGATCAAGAAGCGTTATATGAGCAAGAAGCAAGCCTCCTCTACTTTACAATGCCTCTCACTCAAAATGAAGGAAGATGCTGTCATCTAAAATGCTTCTGTTTCCATCAGGAGATTTGTCTTTTCATGCTGACCTCCATTTACGGAGTTGTTTCAATAAAAATTGAGCCACTGGGCATGTTTTCCATGGAAAGGAGGGTGTAAAGCCATGAATAATGAAACTGCTGAGGTTCTGCAAGATAACATTTCATTTATGCTCTTTATCCTGTTGTCTCTTTTCTTTCAATTGAATGAAGGAATCACTGATTTCATTAGAAGTGCAGAAAGAAAATCTTCCAGCCTGTCTTTTGTGCTAGATGCAGAGAGTTTTGGCTTTTCTCTGGTCAAAGGCTACTGTGTAGCACCATCCTGTATTTTCATCTTCATCCTGTCTTCTCCTGGTAAAGTCTGGCCCTTCACTCTTCGCCCCGACTTTCAGTAATGCTCTTCCCAGCTTTGCAGCTCCTCCCCAGGCAGCTGCCAGCTGCCTCTTTTGCTGCTGTTGTTCTTCCTTATCCTACTTGTCCAAAAATCCATAATGAGTAGCTGAATTTCTAAGAAGATAATTAAAAAGCTAGTCTTAATATTACATCTTTATTTCACATACCCTTCACTCAGCAGCTGATAAAGCCAAAGTATAAAGGCGTGCTTTACAGAATAGCTAGAATTGGTGCTGTACAGATATTTTTGAATGAACCCATGCAAAAGTCATCTGGTTTCAAGTTGCACAATAAAATTTATTAACTTTGGTAGAAACTCTGTTCAGTCATGAATTTGAAAATTGAGTTATGCTTTTTTTTTGTTTCAGGCTTTTGAGGGGTTATTTTTTGGGGTTTTTTGGTGGTTTTTTTTGTGTTTGTTGATTTGGGATTTTTTTGTTGGTTTGGGGGTTTTTTGGGTTTTTTGAGGGGTTTTTTGGTTGGTTTGTTGGTTGGTTGTTTTTTTTGGGTTTTGGGGGTTTTATTTTGGTTTTTTTTTGTTTATTTGAAGGGGCCTGACAAAGTTCAGCACTTTCACATGGTTTTGACATGAGATCAGGTACCCTTTGAAGCCAATAGTTTCAGAGCAGTTGCAGTTTGAGGCTTTGAAACTGTAAAAACAGTCTGTACCAACTGGCAAGTGGATTTCTGGAGGTGTGAGGTGTGTAAACTGAAATGAGAAAGGTTTCAGCTGCATCCGAGTGCTGATGGCAGGCTGCACTGCAGTGCCTTGCTGCCTGCCAGCTGGGAGGGGGAGAGGTGTCTGGTCTGGCACAGGGGTGGTGTGCTGGCAGGAGAGCAGGTGTCACCAAACTTCCCACCTGTGGGCTGTACTGGTGCTCTGTTGTGCTGGTATCTGAAGTGCCATGCTAGGGGTTAAATAACCGGAGCATCACCAGCATCTTGTTCTTGGAGCTCTCTTAGGAGCTGTACAGCAACAGCAAGGGCAGGCAGGCAGGGGTGAAGCCCTAGGACAGGCTGGGTTTTGTCCCCTCCAGTGCTCCCGTTTGGCTGCATGTGCCCTGAAGCAAAGTGCATCTGAGCTAGTATTGGTCCTTTGCATCTCCTTTTCCTCATACTGACACATCCCCCTGGACCTCTGGCACTTTGCTTTTGCTGGAGGACTAGGCATTGGGAACACAGTTACAGGGAAAAGAGGTTTTTCTAGCTCTGAATACCAGCTAAGTGCTTGCTACCTGAACCTTTTGCTCACTGCTACCACCAAGTCTCTGGAAATCAGTGTGCTGTGCAGCGAGCAGTTATCTGTGGCTCTTCGGTTCCCTCCCCAGGGCATAGGAGAAAGAGGTTTTAGTTGTGAGAGGTCTGCTCTTCTCTTTTCCCTTGAATTGCTACTGCCCATATTCAGCAAGATCTGGGCAAGGTGGGAAAGTTACTTTTTGTATGTGGGAAGAGCAGCTGTGTTTAATTTAGAGACGTAATTTTGTATGTCCCTGTCATTTCATGAGTTTGTCAGAATATACTGTAGGCAAAATGAGCAATAAGAATAAATAAAGCTAGATTAGTTGAACATGACAACTAGAAACACCTTGAAGCACATGCCAAAAAGTGTTCCCATGTTGACCCTACTTAAACATAGCTTCAGCTGTATGCCATGACCACAGCAATACTATCAGCTGCTGCTGGTTCTTTTCCTCACCAACATTCTGCTGAAGCAAAGCAGAGGGAAGTTGAAACACTGAGGAACAAGCAGCAGCTCCTGCTTACCCTTCAAGTAGTATCAAGGCCAGGAGGAATCCATGGTTACTTATGTTTGTGTTTAAGGAATGAAATTTAGCCTGAAAATCTATCAGCAAGGGACTGCTGCCAAAGTGATAAGGAAGAGTGAGGAGAAACACATGCAAAAGGAAAGAAAGGAAATGAAAATGTAAAAAAAGCAGGAATAAGTAGTTAAATAAAAAAGCAAGCCAGAATAAAAAATTACTTGCCATACAAGCAAAATTCCTTTATTTAATCTGTGCTCACTCCAGTCCAAGAGTAAGGGTTCTCATTCAGAAGGTGATCTCTTTAACTGGGCTGTTAATTTTAGCAGTAGAAAAAAAGCAGAATAACATCTCTTGTTTGAAAGGAGAAATGTGAGAGATCAGTCCTGCAGCTGAGACACCTCTCCATCCAGTGGCAGGTCCAAGTCAAGATGTGTTTCTAGGTGGAATGGGCAAAAGGGCTGACACTTTCTATGCATGAAATCTGAGAAAATACACTCTCCCTTTTTCAGTTTGAGAGGTTTCCAGGCCCCCCTGATGTAGTGCCTCTGCTATGCAGTATCAGGAAGATGTTTATCTATTATGGTTTGTGCAAAGGATGCGTTCAGCTCTGAGTTTCAAGCCCGAGCAGGACTGAAGCATTATGTGGTCCTGAACTGCTCACTGTGGGGCAGAGAAGTCACTTTTGTTCCGTACTAAATAGCAGCCTGAGAGGAAGCTGGGTTGGGCTGGATTCATCAAAGGTGAGTGACTTTCATGTTGTATATAGTACACATTCTCAACAGAAATCCCCTTGGGGTTGGACTGGTGCCACCTTCCATGAAAAGCCCCTGGAAAACTTGCTGTGGCTCAGCAGGGAAAGACCAAATCCTCCTGATGTGGAGGCGAGAGGGAGAATGCTCTTGGCAAAGCTGTTGCTTGTGTCAGGTGAGGAATTTGGTAAACAAGGCTCAGAATAATTGCACCTCTGAAAATGGATTTGAGATGAAAATATGAGGAGCTTCATCAAAAGAGAAACAAAGTTTATTTGCATGTGAAGAAATACATCCAGCTTTACCAAGACTAAGGTCTGTGTGGCCTGGCACGTTGTTTGAAGCTCTGTCAGAAGAGACTCTTTGTTTCATATAGTAATCATAACTAGCATCCTAATGCATTAAAAATACCTCTTTCGCCTCCACAACAGAAATTTCTTTTTTGATTAACCTGATGCCCTGGAATAACTCAACCCAGGGCCCTTGTGTTGCTCTATCAGACATGCAACACACCCTTCAAGGGGCAAAACCTGCCTCTGCCTCCTACCTCCAAGAATGATTAAACGAAAATAACACAGTTTTTAAGGGGGAGAGCTGAATCAAAGCAGCTCTTTGAAATATCTGCCAACTCAGAAGTCAGCTCTCCAAAGGAATTACTCTAAATGAGTGTGTGAGAGTAGGCAGTGTGATAGCTGGGGAAATTTCTAAGAGTGATGCTCATCAAGCATATAATGCTCTTGCAAGTAAAGTTGACAGGGTATTAACATACCTGTAGACCGAGGTTAAGGAGATTCAACCTGCCCCTCCCAAAAGACCTCTCACATTTCCCCTCAGAGTCAGAATTTGTTTTCTAATGGATGTGTCTGACGCCATATTAATTTTCTTGACTTAGTGAAATGAAAAATGAATGAAAACTTGAAGTGGAAATTAGAGCCAGGCGTAAGGTAATAATTCAATGTGATCCAGACATTAGTAATGTATTGCACTTCTTATCATATGACATGGAACAAAATCCTTCCTTTTTTTTTCCCCCACTGAGTTTGCTGTAAGACCTGCAGAGCTGCACTGCTTTTAAAAGGCGTTTGTTGTCACCACAAAATAGTTACTGAGACCCTGGGATCACAGCCCTTCCTGGTCATCCGAGAGTACAGGCAGGAACAGCTGTGCCAAAGCCAAAGGGCCTGTGGGTCTCTGTGCACTGCTGTAGAGTTATTTGAAATCAGCTGCGTTCCTCTGCAGAAGAGCTCACACTGGGCATCAAGATGAGCTTTGGTACTGGCACAGTCAGCTCAGGCTCCTTGGCTCAGCATCACTGCTGGACAGCGCAGAACCATACTTTACATGTGACCCAGACATCCAACATTCCTTTCTCCTGTGCTCCACAGTCACACTGATCTGTCTAATGGAGGTAGAAAGGTAATGTCTGCACAAATAAAATTAATAAACACTTATTTCTAAATTGCATTTTTTTTGTATTCATATTTCTGTATCCATATCTCCCTCGTGTTCTTTCAGTGAGATTTTGGTGAAGTTTACTGTCCTCTTACTCCAGCTTTCCAAACACTTCCAATCAATTTTATAGCTCTGCAGAGGTCTATGTAGTATATCTGCTTGCCAGGGTAGAGCAGCAGCTTATAATTGGTTTATTTTCAGCAAGCTGCGTTCTTTGGTGTCTGGCCAGAGGGTTTTACATCAGCTGCACACAGATTTTTGGAAGGCACCTGGTGTGATTTTCTGCTGGAGAGCACCTGGGAAAGCCGAGTTCAGCTCAGGAGACAAATCACACTCATCAGGTTCAGTGTCCCCCAGGCCAATTGTCTAACTAGGAGTATGCTTCATGTCTCAGCTGCTCACATGTGCAACGATTTTGATTTCAGTCTTAAAAATACCTCTCAGGTTTCTCCCTCTAAGAAGAAAATGGCTATATAACAAAAAAGATTTTGAGTGATAACACAAGGAGATTCTACTGTTGTCACTTCCTCGGTCTGGCTGGGCTTTGTCTCATATTAAACAAGGGTAGAGAAAACACCCTGTAGTTCAAAGCCTGATTTCAAGTCAGCGGAGAGGCTTTGAGGTGCTCTGGCAGAGGTTTTAAATACTTGTTTTGTCCTCTGAATGAGTTTATGTTGTGGGTATGCAAAACACTTCATGTCTGTAAATTTTGAAATGTTTGAGATGTGCTCCTGGTACAATTATGCCCTGAGTTTAGAGCTGACAGTCTGCAAATACAGATGAGCTTCACAGATTGATGTTGCTCACTGTTCTGAGGGCACATGAGGTTACTGGTTATGTACTTGACATGTAACACTCTTTAGGCCAGAAAATGGTTTTAGAGCTGCACAGTTTAGTTTTGCAAATGCAGATTGGGTCATTTGTGTGTTTGACTGTTGGATTCATGCATACAGCTATAGCAGCAATCCAGCATTAGCCTGTTTGAAATGTGTCCCTGGCAGTCAGCTGGGCATTTCTAATCAAGCCTGACTCTGGTGCTACTTTCATACTCCAAAGGGATTACACTATCACAAATCACTAGGTACCATTTCCAAATGGTGTAAGTGCTGAATGACAGCTGGAGGAAAGGCTGCCTGCTTCCTGATTTATAGGAAAAGTAATTTGTTTTAATGAGAATTAGCTCTTTATCATTTGGAAAAACCAAATATTATATGGCAATATAAATATGTCAGAGAAGTAGTGTGTCAATCTCAAGCAAGGCAGAAAATTCTAGAAATCTGAGGAGCCTTGCGTGCATTTTCAGCTTTGCGCAGATTGTCCTGTGGGTCCTAGAACAAAACTGGTTCCTCTGGTTTGCCATCTATAAAATGCCTGTGATTTTATAATTATCTCCTCCTGAGGTCTATTGGAAAGATTCATCCTTTAGTGTTTGCAAAATATTTCGATATTCCAAACAGAATATGTTTCATCAATATAAAATATGCATTATTCATCCCTTTTTTAAAATTGAGTTCTGACTTAAGGAGCAAGAGATTATCTTGCAAGCAAAATGCAGCTAAAATGAACAAACTAATATTTGTGCTTTTCACGAGACCAAATACCTTAGGGCATTTTTTCTTATGCTGGGTTTTTGGCTTTTTTATGGTCCAGTTAATTCAGATTTCTCAGGAATCAGACTACAGTCTACTACGGATGAGCTAGCTACACTGGATGTAGATCCAGCAGTGTGGATATTTGCCTGATCAATTTGGTATTTGACTTATCTGGCAGCATGTTAGCCCAGATTAATACATTCAGCTGACTTAAAGTAGCTCTTTGCAGCACCAGTGAACATATCTCTGCACCGTAATTCCACTGTGCTCTGCAAACTGATTTTGCATGGAGTCAGCTCAGGTCTGGAAGAAAGAACAAATTCATTGTCATGCTGCCTTGGTCTGTGTGTTCCAAGCTAGTTATTGCTGTCCTCTGCACATCAGTCTCCGGCAGAGTTATCAGCCCAGGTACAGCTCAGTGCAGTGAGGGTACTCAATGTGGTTCTGCACCTCAATAAACAAGCCAGGCCAGAGCTCACTCTCTAGGGTCTGTTATATGGAGACAGCCCAGCATTGCTGCTGGGAGCAGTCTGTCTCTGCCAGGGTTATTGGCTCCCCACCATCTGTGCTGGAGCATTGCTCCCTGGGGGCCACGCTCACTCCTGTCTCCCATGGTGGAAGATATGCCATCCTCTGATACTGGAGAGTGCAGAGCTGACAGCCTCTGTAAACTGAGGCAGCACATTTGACACCAGCTCACACCACAACAATTTGTACCAAAGAGGGACTAGCACAATGCCTCGAAGTCTCAAGGCCTTCGGTATATTTTCACCAGTTCTAGAAAGAAAGAAGCAGAAAGGGTAAGAAAGAGAAAAGCTGTATTCATATTCTCATCAGTAATGGCTGATGAAAGCGGACACCAGGAAAGAGAGCAAAACTGTCACATCACAGGCAGCTTTAAAATAATTTATAAATAAGTGGGCAGGAAATTCATCATGCCACAGGTCTTGCTTAACTTGGCAGCATTATAGGTTTATCTTTTCCCACACAGTTGTTTTTTAATGGCCTCACAAACATTCTCTAGTGGCCCAGCGCTTGTCATGCCAGCTCCCAACCTTTGCTAGATGTTCAGGTGCTCTTCTGGACAGGGACCAGGATTGGAGGAAGAGACAGCTCCTTTCTCTCCTTGACATGCTTCCCTCCCAGCCCCAAATCCTATTTTTCACCTAAAAGGCAGCCCACTCTTCCTACTAGAAGTACTTTTAGCTCTACTTACAGATAGGGTTGTAAACTTGGAGATAGGTTCACTGGTAGATTTGGACTCCTTTGCAGTCCTTCAGCAGGTCAGCAGAGGGGTACACCAAGTTCATTTATCCGGGTGAGCTGGGACAACGCTCTGACCCTAATCTGTTGAATTATTATGCAGAGAATGTTGTCCACTACTTTTCCTGGGTCCCCTCCAGAGCTTGCCTGGGGATATTTGGCAAGGAAGTTGCACAGAAAGGAGAAACTCAGTCAAGAAGGATGAAGACAAGGAACAATAAGAAACATCAAGTCCTAAAATTCAGCTTGCAAGAGAAAGATAAGTTAATAACAAAACAGTCGGTAAGCTGTTTGGTGGCAAGAGGGCAGTTAGGAGAAAATTGGGTTCATCACCCAACAAGCAGATAGTCTGCAGAAGAATTGACCAAGAATGAAGCAAATCATTAAAATATCCAGCAGTCTTCACTAATCACGATTTGAGGACAAATAAAACAATCAGACAAAAGAAGAAGTACTTGGATTTAAAAAGATTAGTGTAATTAGCTTCTTTGAGAATGTGTTGGCCTGACAACGTTCACCTCCAGGACCTCAGAGTGCTTGGAGGAGGCTGCATTTCCACAGCACCTTAGTATGGCTTTGAAGATGCCCAGTGGCAGAATCTCTTGCATACTCATCCTCACCTCTGCCCCCTGTACAGCCTTCCCTTAGGTATGATCTACAAACTGGACTGATGATGTACCTTGGGTTGAAATAATCCTTCAAAGATGAGGAGGGAGAGCATTATTTTCTAACTAATAAAATTACAGTACAATTTTACTTACACAGATGGGGATCGGGGGCAATGGGTAGTTTCACCACTAGGAAGAGTGATGAAGAGACAGGATGGAGAGAGATAAGGAAGGCAATAGGTGCAGTGCTGGTAGGAGGCAGAAATTTCTCATGCCACTTTCTGTCAAACCTGATGCGGTAAAGCGCGGGGTAGTTTCAGAGGAATAAATGTTATAGTGGAAAAATTGTGGTGGACAGAATTGGTTGCTGAAACTGGAAAGCAGAAAAACTATTCTGTACGCTTAAAGAGGAAAGAAAACCTACACAAACTGTAGATCTACCAGCCTAGATTTACCTTCTAGAGCAAAAGGAAAAACAAACTACCTATAAGCACAAAGAAGCCACAACGAATTTACATTTTTCAAGAATTAAACAACCCAAGTGAACGTATTTTTTCCCAAACACTATCAAAAGCCTGATGAAAAGGATAAAAGCAAAAGATATCTGATAGCATGAGTGCAGTAGGGAGTTTGACCCTGTATTTCCCCTGATATTTTTAAAAGTAGACTACAGTAACATGTTCTTGGAGAAACTACAAAGTTGCTGCTCAAATTTTTGAAAATCCAATCTCAAGAAACAAATGGCAAAGGTTTCATGTCAAGCCAGAAAAGCAGATCACATGAGGGGCCAGAAGTCTGTCCATGGTCCAGGGCACATAAGTATTTTCTACTGGGTTTCGGAGGCTGTAGAAACATGAAGGTTACAAAGGTTACAAACAGATAGCTGGTGCAGGGCCAGGAGGAGCTGCAAGCAATTTGAAGGCAAGCCTTGAACTTTAATATAAGCATGAGAAATGGAAGAAATTGTCTGGAAAAGTAGGAGGCGATTCTATAAGAAGTGCAAAGTCTTATGAGCATGTGTCAACGACAGTTTATGCAGAGATGAGTTGACTGGGGCTTTCAGGGCTGTCCAGTGATGTACCAGCATGCTGCACAGGTTCTTCGTTTCAGTAAGAAATATTTTTGTATGGAAAAAACCAAAGAAAACGGAAAAGCAGTATGCAGAATAGGGTACTTGAACTGTGTCTGATCCTGGCAACTACAGTCAATCTCTTTGAGTACACCTAGTAATATTGCCTAAATAGAGCAAATTTTAAGAGAGACAGTGAAGCATATCCTGCACTGTTTGAAAGTGCCTTGTGTTTTGCCATGTAAATCCACACAAAATTTGGCCCAAAGCATTTAGCATGGATTAACTCCAGCTGCACTAGCAAACAGGAAATCCAAGTACAGAGAAAGAACAACAGATAAAACAGTTTTATCCTATATATTCCAGTAAAACATGAAGGAATTAGGAAACAGTTAAAGTAAGGTTATGGAAAGGGCACTTCCCTGTCATGAACTTGACTTCTTTGGATCAATTCTACACCATAAAAATAGATTGTGCAAGTAAAGTCAGAGAAAAAAATGGACCAAGTTTTCTCCTCTGCTGCACCTAAAATATATAAAGCACTATTTTCATAATTCATGGTGGAAGGACAAACTCTTGCACAACAGATTGCGGAGAGGAGAGGAGCATTCCAGGTGCTGAACAGACCCTTCCTAGGGATAATCCTGCCCCATACCTATTACAGTTGGTGCAGAAGATAGAGACAAGCTGACAAGTATGAAAATGAGCCTGCCTGAGGGCAAGGGCCGACACATTAGCCAGGCCTCCAGACCTTTTGTGTATTGCTTCACCCATCAGTGGAATGCTTTGGACTAATGGAGGTATAGGCTGTCATTGAATTCAGTGCACACTTGGTACAGACGTGTCTGCCTCACTGAAATCTCTGCTAGCTGGTGCTGCAAGTGGCAACAACCACAGAAAGACCCATAAAATTATCATATAGGAGTAAGGCATGTCCACTCACAAAATAAGGGGACGCAGCTCACACCCCATTGTCCCAGGCTGGCTGGTTCATGCCCTCACTGGTGCTGTGCACAGGGCCCCACAGGGCTCTGGGGCACCGAGTCCTTCTCAGGCACTGAACTCTCTTGCAGACCGTTTCTGATACCCTGCTTTTTCCTAGCTTAATTCCAGCTTGTAGAATTAAATGCCATGTAACAAATTACATTGTCAAAGCAGACTGAGAAGAAATGAATCTTTGCAGCCTCATTCAGCTAGTACAGAATAAATAATGTGATATTTCTCAGTCCATTGCACAGGGAACAGACAATGCCAACTGATTCCTTCTCCCTAATTGAGAAGAAATGGACAGTTAATGCAGCTGGGGGGGAAATGGAGAGGTCTGGCATTTCCAGTGCTGCAGATGAAAATCTCTGAAAACTCTTTCGCTTGGCAAAGTGTCCTTCT
Organism: Phainopepla nitens; assembly: GCA_013400175.1. Lineage (NCBI taxonomy): Eukaryota > Metazoa > Chordata > Aves > Passeriformes > Bombycillidae > Phainopepla > Phainopepla nitens. The sequence goes on from VXBQ01002188.1 coordinate 796,793, forward strand.
TTTTTTGATTGTGGCAAAAAGAGAGCATTTCTATGCAGACCTTAAAAAATTTCCATGTTATGCTGGATGACTGCAGCAAAGAGCAGCCTAGGTGTCAAAGCAAACCAATTAATCACTAGGGTTAATTAGTCCTCTGCAGTCATGAATGGCCACAGGTTGCACGTTATTCTTCTCATTCCAATGAGAATTGAGCACATCACTTGCAGAGGAATATTTGTGGTTTGTGTTTTCCTTCACCACTGACTGCAATAGAAAAGAAAATTACAGCCTGGCTATGAATGTCCATGAGACTCAAAGTGTTGATGGCCTTGAGTGGACTGCTGATATTCTGCCTGCTAAATATATATTCCTCTCCTGATTGCTATTAGCTATCAGTGCTTTCAAAATGGTTTTACTTCTTAGAGTCCAATTATAGTAGTTCTGTCTGCTGCCCCCTTCTCCCAGTGATGTTGGGAGTTAGGAGCCAGGGGAGCCAGGAGAGCTGCAGATGCTGCTGCCCTGTTCCTTGCTGCTGGGTTGGCATCTCTGGGAGAGCTGTCTGGGAGGATGTCCAGGAGGAGAGCTGTCCAAGCAGCATCTCATATAGACCTGAGAACAGGCTTTCCACTAGTGATCGACAACAAGTGCACATCTATGTGAGGACCATATATCACATCTTCTCTGACACCACTTTCATACCATGGATGCTGCAGAGTAAATGAATGGTGACCTAAGATCAAATGCATGTCTTGCTGGACACGTGCTTTTGTAAGAAACATGACATTGCCAGGCTATTTCACAGCTCTTCAGAATTAGAGAAAGTTCTGTGATAGAAATGAGACTGACAGTCTTCACTTTCTCAGTATCTACCAAGTTAGAAATATAACAGATATATTCAGATTATTAGCTCTATGGTCCTCTAATTTCAAGAAATAAGAGAAAAGGACAATATACTTTTTTTTTCCTGTGAACTGCAATATTAATGAAAACTAATAACTTTAGAATGTAGAAGTTAGGAAAAGCTAATTTTAGCTACTGATAAGCACAAATGTTTGTGGAAAGGAGTATTAACACTGTACGGTGTGAGAGTATTGGAGATAGAAATGTGAAATAAATCCTATGCTGATATTGTGCTGCTCAGCAGAGTTCTCTAACCCAGTGTGCTCAGTGCCTGTGTTCTCACAGCTAGCAAAAACACTTTAAAAGCTGTTCATACTGGGAAGGAATGTGCAAGTATCAGTCACTGGTGCACCCTGTCAGTCATGATCCTGGGCTTTGTCTTTGCTGAGCTGCAGTTCATGCAAGGCCGAAGATGGGAGGAAGAGGCTCTCAGTTCACCTCGCATTGCCAGAACTCAGACTGATCTGATCCTTGTACTAAAAATAACCTGGAGCTTTCTCCAGCTTGTGCCTGCCATCCCTAGGGTCTGTTTTGGAAGGACTGAGTGTGCCAGCAGGGCCGGAGCCAAAGCACACTGCTAGTGCTTGCCACGGGAGCCATCTGAAGTCTGGCAAGTGTTAGGGCTTTCAGCAGAGAGGAGCACGAGCACAGCCATGGCAGCAACATCACTGCAGCTGAGGAGCATGGATCTCACAAACCTAACCTCTCAGGTTTGACTACTGCACTCCTTGCACGTTTTCTGAAGGTGGGCACTGAAGGATGAATGTTAAGGAGGGCCCGTGGTTCACGAGCTCCACAGTGTGCATCTGCCTGGCCAGTACAAGCCCACAATGGGTCACTGGGCACCGTGATGTGTGGTGGTGCAGTGTCAGTACCAGGCACTCAGTACAGGTGGAAATGTGCCCTTCTGAAATAAAGTCCTTGAGTTTAATGCACACACTGGTAAATGACTCAGTTTTGCCTGTTTCTGACAGAGGGGGATGACTGACACTTGTCAGCTTTTAATACCCCTATATTATGTCTTACTTTTATTAAGTTGAAACTCACAAATATCTGTTAATGCTTCCACTTCTCTCCCCAGATTTATGATATTCTGACAGGTTCTGGACTGTCCGCCATCGCCTGTAACCATCTTTACAAAAGAAGGTCCTGCCTGAGGGGGCATTTCCGTGCACTGTGAGGCATGTATGGGTTGTAATGGAGCGTGATGAGTAATGGGACTGCTTCTTGGGGGCTTCTACTGGCCAGGGCCACCAGCTGAGCCTGGTGGTGCTCCAGCCCTCCTGTGCACCTCAAGGGAAACCTGATTGACTGGTTCTGCCAATACTGCTGCTCTCTGGGAAAAAGCCCTTCTGACAAAAACATTGTTTATTGTTTTATTCACAAAATCATACCCATCTTTAAAGACATCCATGAAAGCATTTGGTTTTTAAATTAAAAAATATATTTAAAGAAAATAAAGAAATTTAAGTTCAAACTATTTGCATGTTGTTGTGGCTTCTCATATTCCAGTCAAATGTAAGACTTTGTATTGCTATTTCTATATTATTTATTGATATCAGAATTACTACTGCATAATTCAATATTCTCATATAATGTAATAACTAAGTCTAAATATCTGAATAATTTACTGCTGACTTCAGTTATTTAAATATTATTATAATCAGCTGCTGTTTTACATGGAATGAAACAACCTGCTCTACACAGCATAGCGTTTTCCAATACATAGAAACAACATGAAAATTCTATGAAAATTTGACTAACAAAATAAGAATGGCTTATTTGCATTTTTTCTTTAAAATGTTGTTCAGCTATATTATGCATGAAACATTTAATATAGAGAATAAAACAAATTCTTCTGCTCAGAACTAATCAGGAATTATCCATAATGATTTTTTTTAAGTCTTGCACATTCATACACCATCTCCAAGTTATTAAACATAAAAAAAATTCATTAGAAGGTTAAAAGGTGTATATATATATATGTACGTGTGTGTGCGTACTTTTCAGAAGGAATACTTCAATTTGATAAAATTTCAAGGTTTTATTAGACACTCCTTACACTGAACAGACAATTTTTAAGATTTTCTGCTTCAAGGGAACTTTGCAAATTATCCACGGTTACTTCAAGGCAGAGTAAACACAGAGGTAGTGTCCCAAGGCTCCCTGTGATGCCAAGTTTGGGGGCTCTGAAGTGTGCCCATGCATGACCCTGGCTGCACAACTCATCATTAAGGGCTACAAAGGCACTTTTCTCTGGCAGTGGGGATGTCTACAGGACCGAGGAGAGCCTTTCAGGCAGCATCCTACTCTTGCCACATGTCTGGGGGCTCTCCACCTCAGCATGCCGTGGATGAGCCCTTGGGAGCTGAGCAGCAAAAGGCACAAACTGCTCTTGGAACACCCTTGCTGCTCCTTGGAGTCCCTTGGTGGCTGATGGGCAGAGGTGGCACTGCCACTAAGAAAGCTGCTGGCCTCTATTCCCAGGGCACCCCCAGCTTGCTGGAGCTGCTCCTGTGCAAACACCAGCTTGTGGCAGCTGGGAGATTTCCAGTGTGTATGTGCCCTACGGGTCTTTTCCAGTGCCAAATAGGAGCAGTGCCCAGAATTTATTTACTTGCATTTCAAGCTGAACACCACTATAAACAGCTAAATTAGAGAGTGAGGAGGGCTTGGCAGGTACACCCAAGGGATGGGGCTTTAAAGAAATTTGGCAAGATTCTAAGATGTATTTTGATTATGAGCACAAAATGCAGATAAAAGCAAAATAGAAAATGAATGCTGGACACCTGCACTTGGCAGAAAAAACAGACCCAGCAATAACACAAATACAATTCACACCCATCTTTGGAGACTGTTCTCATAAAAAGCTTACAGCTTATAAAATTTTTATTGAGTCAGTTCTAGAAGGCAAAGTTTGAAATGTGATCCCTCTTTTGCAAAAATCAAGCTGTTCAATATTTGATTAGAAAAAAAAAAATACAGTGGCCATCTTTGAGAAGTTTGCTTCACCTAAAGCCATAATTAAGGATGATATTATTTTGTCCTTGTACATGCATGTGTAAGTGTGTGTTTGTTTATATGCCTTCAACATAGAGGTAGAAGGGAAAACACAGCTTACAGACGTACAATGCATTAGGGGCACTATGTTCTGTGCACCAAACCCTGTGAAAATGTAAACATAACCAACACTGACCAGACCTAAGTAATATAATAAATGGAAAAGAAGAAACCAAGTTGGTCATGAAGCTGAGTTCAGAACACTCTACAGAACAGGTTGCTTCAGGAAAGATTTGAAGTGATGCTGGGCTAAACTTCATGCTCTTCAACCCATCTGTGAAGAAGGCTCTAGGAAACAGGCATGAAAAGCAAAGATTAATTATGCAGCAATCCTTTCTGCTATATGGAAGAAAAGAGAAAAATATCAGCAAGATCACATTATTTGCCAGGTATTCAATGTTTTAAGGACAAGTATGAACCCCAGAAAGACGAAAGATGAAGACATCTTTTATCAAAACATGTTTTCAGTTTCTGTGAAGCAACTAATCAATTAGTGATTTTGTGTGCTAATGAAGAAACATTCATAGTTTTGATATAAAATTGTAAGAAACTCACATCTGATGTTTTGAAACAGGCTGAGTTCTCATGACCAGATAATTCAAAAAAACCATATTGAGTACACCCCACATTTATTCAAAAGGCCCCTAATTCAGATGTGTTTTCTTCATCTAGTGTAATTTCCTCTGTCACATAATTCTCACTCCTTCTTGGTAGTTATTAGAAATCTAACAAAAAAGGTGTATTGTGAAAAACCTCAAAAATCTGCAAGGGAATAAGAGCCATAAGCTCATTTGTGAGTAATCCAAAGATGACAGCTTGTTTGTCCTGCCTCAAGTCTGCAAGTCACAAGCACCAGTTCTGCCTATGCAGAAACACAGAGCTTTTCTTGGGAGCATTTCCTTCTCATCACTTCAGGTTTTCTTCCTACCTCCTTTTTGCTCTGCCTTCACACTGACTAAAACCCATGGGAAAAGCATGTCAGCACCAAAAATAAGCTCCCCACAACTGCAACGCTGACTCCAGTAGTGACCAGTTAGAGATACATAAGGAAGCATGCCAGCAATGGGAAAGGAGTACACCCTGCCCTGTCATCACTTCTCTGTCACCAGTACCTTCAGCCAATCTCATTGAGTTTATTGGACCTTAATGAACTTCCTTCTTTGACTTCATCTAAGTGCTTTTAACATTGACATCCTGTGGCAATTGCTCTGTGCTCAAAATTAAACTCAACAAGAGGACATGTTACTCACGTTTCTTCTTAGGAGAACAAGAAGAAGTGCCTAAATGTTTTCCAACTTCAAAAGTAAATTAACAAAATCCCAAACTATAGGATGTTTGTCTCTCAAGCAGCCTTGCCAGGTGGAGATGCAATTTGGAAGTAAAGTTTTCATGAAAAGTTGTAGGCATCCCTGCCATAAAAATACCACAGTGAGTGTACACTCTGCCATAGTCAGATGGATTTTTCTGAGTTTAAGCTCTCTATTCTACCTTAGCTGACAAAGGACATGTTGTGTTCTCTGCCTCTTAACAGGAAGTTCTTAATACAAAGTAGCACAGTAAAGTGAAGTGCAGATCTTAATGGCCTTTAATTAACCTGCTGACCACTGTGAACCCATTTGTGTATTCCTCATGATTACAAATTATACTGAAACTGAAAGCAGAAATATCAAATTAGTAACATGTGAAAGCTTTGCAGAGATATGAAGGGCAAAAGGGCTTGTGAGGTCTAATTTATTTTGAGTAGTCTATGTTGCTTTGAAAAAATTCGGAGCAAATGATTCAGCAGTTATCTGAGGAAACTGGGCACCAGAAGAAGAGGTGCCTTGTTCAGTCTTTACAATTTATCTTCTGCCTGTCTCTGCTCTTCACTATATCCAGCCTAACAAATATAAAATGAACATGTGAAGATATTGAGTGAAATGGTAATTTAGAGAGACTATGCAAGAAGACCAGAAGAGGGTTTGCCACAAGAATATGGCCTTGATGTTTTTTTTCCAAAGTGAGGCCATCATGGTGGAGCAGGCACTCAAAGAGCCTCCTTTTTGTGGGCTTCACATGCAAGTTCGGATGTTTCAGTTTTAGCTAGGCTATAATCCCATCCTTTACATAGTGTCTAATCCAGAGAAAAGGTACCATCAGTGTCAGATAAAACATACTTTTAGCCAAAGTAACCACAGTTTTTGCATTACTGCTTTTATTTTCACCATCTTTTTCTCCCGTTTGGCCACAGACTTTAGTGCCTCACTTCCATTTGGCCTAGGCCAGCAATGTTTCCTCTACAGAGATGCTCAGTGCAGAGCTGAACCTGTGGGGTGTCAGGACATCCCTTCCAGTCCTACATTACCTGGGAACTCTACCACCTTTTGCCCAAGGTGGTGAAGATCTCTGTAACTGCAGGCAGGACCACACAAGTGAAGGGTTTTGGTCAAGCTGCACAAGAGTTTGCAAAGACATCTTCATAACTTATGCCTGGAACCTGAGGCCAAAGAACTTCTGCTGGATTTCATCTGCGAAATCTGGGATTTAAAGAGATAGGCATGCTCTAAGGAAGAGCTAGCCCTATCAGGTCACAGAGAGGTTGAAAAGTTCAGCTGAAGCAAAGAGGTCTGCCTCTCTCATACACATTCTGATGACCAGATCATCCTTGGTAAGGTATCTTTTGTGGATCACTATAATTAAACGGGCTGTAACACAGAAGCAGGCATATTTTAATGCAGGCAGGTTCCTAGTGTTAATATAGAGACAAGTATGTCAGAGTGCGCAAGCCACTGGTTTAAATTCAGCTACAAGATTGGGTGAGTTGCCTGCAGGCAAGAGGTTAATGTCAGCACAGTTCTTAGGAAAGATTGACTCTTAAAATATAATATCTGAATGTATGGTCTTCTCGAGCTACAAAAATCTGTCAGGCCCATTGCCAAGAGGAATTGGGTTGCACATGCTGCAGCTTTGGTTCCTTGGTGCTCCAGCAGGATGATCTACACACATATACATTTCTAAATCCAGGACAGACTTTTTAATCTTTAAATGGCAGTGGGTGCCAAGGAATTTTCCCCCAGCAATTGTACACCCTCTGGATGAGCCTGCTGCATTCCTTAGGGGTCAAACATCTAGGAGGAAAATTCCTGATTAATAAAAGACACAGCTAGCTCTCCTATCTCCTTTGCACAGCAGCCTACAAAGGTGTTCCACCTAAGTGCTTGTTCTGCAAGAATCCAGATTCACAGCACTCTATGTGTCAGTTATTTTTATGTAATTTGAAGACTAAACTCCTGGTATCTTCAGGCAGTTGGCTGAGATACCTGACAAAGCAGCAACACCTGCCTTGGGCTCCTGTGTGATAAGAAGAGAGCAGACCCACTCAATGCTGATTAGGATCTTATTTGCAAACATCATCCAACTTACACAAGAAAAAAAGTGTGAAATACGTGTTTCTGTGGGTGTTCAAAGAGGTGGATGTAAGTGTACTCACATCTTTACAGTTTTATAGGATAATTTGGTCCTGTCTGAAAATGCAGGCTAAGGTATTTAAAAGCAAAGAGAATAATCTGTGGAGAGGAATACAGTGTCCCGCTAAAAATGTTTTATGTCTGGTCTGGGAATACTTACATTCTAAGGAGGCTATAAATGAATACTTAACCACTTTAGTGCTGTGATGACCCTCACATGGTCTTGGGACATGCTGCATGGTATTCTTTAGCCACTCCACTGAAAATAATGGGAGCATGCATAACAGAGCCAGCCTGGAGCAAAGAATTGCCTCTAGGAACTACCAGACTGTCCTGCCTGATATAATGTGCTGATGATTTCAAAACAATGTAATTCTGCTATCCTAGATGCAATAAATGCTGTTTATGAATTCCAAATCAAAAGCATATATAGGCTGAGACTCACATTTTAATACCTGGAATAGTACTGCTGTTGCCATACAAACCATAAATCCTTTTTGTAAGAAGGAGGGAAATACATATCACTTAGTACATAAATCATTTAGTATAGTAATGTTGCATGACATAAAAAATGTTATCTAATATAAATTTTTAACCTATAAAAGTGCAAAGTTTAGCTATTCCAATTCATTATATTTCTTATTGGAAACTATTTGGATAATCCCTGCACATTTTCTTTGTGCTTGTGAGCATTACTAATTTTAGCACGAATGATCGTTCATCTAAGAATTCATGCCTGAAATGAAATGATTCACCATTTGTTATTCTCTTTCAAATATGTTTGTTACCCAGCCACAGGAGGGAAAGCAGAGTTACTATGCAGCTCCTCAAACAGCACAAATAGTGAGTAGTAGCAAGAAGAATTGAGCCAGTTATGGAGATAAACTGTATATAAATCCCCCTTCTTTCCTTTTGTGCTCGACCAAAGAAACAATCATTCCCAACTAAGCACAATTCAATTCTTACCAAGAGCATCTCAGCTATACTGCTGAGCTTACTGAAGCTGGTGGCAGGACAAGACATCCTGGTGGCAGATTAAGCCTCTCCCCAGATTGTGAGGAAGCACAGCCTGAGGGAGGTGCTTCAGTCTATCCTGCCTGTGTTTCAGTGGCTCTGTACTTCCCTTGACTGGTCAGGTGCCATTGGCGTTGGCTTGCATCTCAATTCCAACACCAAAGGAAAAACAGGAATTTTAGATGCAGAAAAATATGAAAACCAAATCAGGGCTTTTAATGAAGGTCCAGGTGGGCATGATCAGGACTGAGTGTGTGCCAGGCTGTACTAAAACAAGGCACCACAACCAGGTCTTTGTGTTCCCCTGCATTGCTCCAGCCCTGTTTTCCATCAAAGAGTACCCGGGCTGACACCTGTCTCCCTATTCTTTATGGTTCAGTAAATCTGACAGTGACAGTGTCTCACTATCATGAGAGAGTTCAGAAACCTGGATTCAAAGCATCCTGTGTAATGTATTGTGCTACCCATTAGCTTCAACACTACAAGAACAAGTGCAAAGCAGAGGTCAGTCTACAGCCATCAAACTGGAGCAGTTGGGAAAAGTGTGTTTATAAACTCATCTCAAATCAGCTGAGTTCTGATTCCTAGAGCATTTGGTTTGAAGGTCATTTTCTCTTTCTGATATACTGAGTTTACCCTTTTCTCCACAGAATAAAATAATTTGTCTGGACCCTGTTGAGCAAACTGCATGGATGTCTTCTACAGACCAGGGCTAAAACAGTAGAAAAAAAAGCCAAAGAAATATGTAAAAAAATTTAACGAGGGAAAAAAGGCTCAGGATTCTACAGTCCCTAATTTTGGAGAAAATGAATGTTTGTGTGTTGAATGAGACATAAAAAAAACCAGGAGAAGTGAATTATTCAGGATTTCAGTGCAGCATTGGAATCATTGTTAATTCTGCCACCGCCCCAAAAAAGTCACCAGCAACTGAAAGTCAATGAAGAAAGGCAAGGTAGAGCTCATGCTGTGGTTGACACCGTGGCAGCCCAGTCCCCTGGTTTTGGCTGGAGCCTCCCATGTCTCGTAAATAATGATACACTCAAATAAATAGCCTTTGTCACTGTGGCTCACAATAACTGGGGTTGCTTTCAACATAGCCAGTTCTGCTCCTTTGGAGCTGTGTCTGGGGTGGTTATGGATTCTCAAGTTCCTCTGCTGCCACACGAGGCTGCTGTGTAAGTGCTCCCGTGTGGCCTCACTGCTGAGTGGGTGGGTGATGCTCGGGTGTCATGTTCTTACACTGAGTGTCCCTGTCCAGGACCTCCTGGTTACTCTCTCTGCTCCTGTGTTGTGTACCACTATCATGCCTTCCCTTTCCTTCTGCTTCAACTCCATGAAGAGAGAATCTGAAAGAACATTTCTCTTTTATATTAAGTGAAGTGAATATCCTGTGATTGGTCTTTAAGGCACTTTGCAAAGGGCAGAAAGCATCAAAAGACTGTGCTAACTGAATTTCTGTAGTGTTGGGCTTTGTCAGAAATTTCCCAGACTTGTAAGCACATCTTACTCCCTGCTCAGCCAATTTCTCTCCTTGGTGCTTTCATCTTAGTTTTTTGGTTCATGGTTGACTTACACATGCTTTGAATAATTTCTGGGCTAATAATTAGCCTTCCCTGCAAAAGCTGTATTTCTGCTAACTCTCCCCTCTCCTTTTCTTCAATACCATGCGCTTCTAATCACATCTTCTGCCAAAGGTGACCTGAGTTTTTGTGTCATGCCTCAGAGAGAGCAGTTCAGAGCACAGCAGATTACACTGCATGACACACACTGCACAGAATTTTCACTACTGCATTAGTGCTGTTCATTTGCATTTGTAAATTTGACATCAGTAAGATTTTCTCTATGTTTCAGTGTTTTACATAAGTAGGCCTTAGTGGGAAGCACCTCAATCTAAAGTGAGGGTGGCGAGTAACAGGCTCAATCATTTGGAAAGCACAACTCATTAAAGGGAGCAGAGCTCTCATATTATTTTTGGTCCATCTGTATTGCTTCCAGAAGGACAGTTTTCACGGTCAGATGGTCAGCTTTTCCAGTTGTTGAAATATTTTTGGAAAGACCATCATTCAAGTGTCACTGGGTAGAGATGCTGACCTTTGCAGGAAGAGGGTGGTTTGGCTTGAGGACTGGGCCCTCCCAGCCAGAAGGCTGTTAGGAGGTGAATTCTGTGACATCTTTCATTGAACCTCATTACTCAATCTAATGATCCCACTCCAGTCCAGGCACTACATTGGTGTGCAGGACAGCAGAATCAGAGCCTAGCAAGGCCTGGTATTTTGAACCCTGACAAAACAGCGACTAATTTATATGCTGATCATTACCATGTCATTAACATCCCCATTTCCTAACAAATTGGTTGTGATGCCCTGGCTGGCATCAAGAAGAACCTTACACCACAGAAGCATTGCCAGAAGTCCTTGAATTTGAGCTGCAATGCCAAAACCCAGTCTAGCATGACAGTATTCTCATTATAGCTTGTGAATGAAGGGAAAGCCAGTTCTGGGAGTTGCCTTTACTGCCCCAAAACAGGCATTCAGCACCATGTGAAATGTCACCTACTGTCACATTGCTACCGCAGGGGTAAAGAGAGGTTTCCCAGAAGTCCTGTGTCACATCTGCCAACCTCATTGTTGTGGGTGCTAGAAAGTGCCTTAAATAGCACCAGGTACTTGTGTAAGGGCAGCTGAATCTGCTTCTGGTGGGCAGCCAGCTGAACCAGGCTGACTTTGTGCTAGTGGCAGGATTTAGATATACAAGCAGAGGTTTCTAGTTACGCTGTATAAACCCCTGTCCCCATATGGCAGAGGGCACAGATCCTGAAGACCCTCGGTCAGAGCCACTGGTCCCATTGGGAGGCCACTGCATCCTGTGTATTCCAGATGATAACTCCTTCTTGCAACCAAACCATCCATCTCTGCTAGGTGGGAAGACAGCCTGGACACACAGTGCTCAGACAGATTCCTACATACACCCACAAGCAGGTTCCTTATATGGGGTTGAATTCCACCCCCAGTTTACCAGAGGCAAGTTCTATTAAGTGTTTCCAAACATTTATGCCTTTGGTCTGCTTCTCAGATTGAGCCAAATTAGCATGGGATACAGGAGGCTCTGCAAGGAGCTGTGCCTTTAGACATCTAGTTAGCCATTTAGTTAGCCATTGTTAAATATATCAGTATGTAATTAAAATTGCAACCTTAGGAGGGCAATGTACAAAATCTCACCTGCCTGATTATGAAATCATTAACTATTTTATTGTTCTTTGTCATCTTTGTTTTCTCTCTGGAAGTAATAGGCATTTTTCCTCTTAGAAGCAATCACAAACTAGATTTAGACTGAAATAGCATATTGGTAATTGATTAAAATCATAACTGTTTTTCAAAACTATTCTTTCATTCCACTGTAACATGATATTGAAGAAAGGCATCCAGCACAACTAGATTAAGCTCCCACAATCATCATAAAACAGCCTTGGATGCTGACACCAAAAAACTGATTCCAGCCCCTTGTGCCCTTTCGTTCCTACAGCAGTGTCCCTTTAGCTGTGGGACAAGCTGAGTCGAGAAATTATGATCTGAAAAACAGTTTTGCTGTGTTTTATACCTGGTTAGTTTTCAACCAGATGTGGCTCAGCCAGGCACTACACAGAACATAATGCTGGCACCTGAAAAACATGAGAACAAGTGAATAAAAATTAAGTCTATTATGAAACCACAATCTGGAAAAGTGTCTAACAAATTTTGAATTTATGATCTGAGGAAATGAATGCATCTTCAACACTTGGACTAGGTAAAAACTATTAATAGCTTAAATGCTAAAGCCTTTGTTTTCTCTGCAAAGAAGCAGTGACTGATCAGCAATCACTCTTGCGTGCTGATCTTGCAAGCCTAACAGTCTTTTTCCCACTGCTGAGTGTGTCCCAGATGGTTCATAGAGCTATTTGTCCTACATACTTATAAGGATCCATTATCTGGATAGCTGACTCGTGCAGCAAGAGATTTTTCAACCCAGATTATTTCCTCTCAGCGCTCTGTGCTATGGTTTTCAGGCATGCACGCAATATTTAAATTTATATACTTATTATTTATTATGGAGTCATCCCTCTGAAAAAGACTCCATTGCATAAAGAAAAAACAGCACATTTAATGCTGCAATCAGAACATAGTGAAGATTTGAGGATTGAGATAATTCCACTACCACAGGGCCAGATATTTTGCAGCTGAGATTGTCATAAACCAAACACCTGCCTAGTTAATTTCTGAATGTTCATGCCAGTGATGCTGATCTTGTAGATCTAAAAAGCAGGCTGCAGACCTGAAAACATGCAGGAGTGTCTGAGGGTTTGTAGGGCAGAGAGAGGTTGCAGGAAAAGCTTCTGCTTGGGCTGAGCTTTTTTTAGAACTTTTTTATTGCAAGTAGACCAGCAGTTTATACAGCTGATAGCCTCATCTTGCAGATTTTTTTTTAAAAGACCAGTGGAATGGTAGGATGAGTTTTGCTAAGGCAGGAGCAACAGCTCTCTTTAAGAAATTCTCCTGCAAAGTCAAAAGTTGCCAGTTTTACCTTCCAACACGGTGGTGAGTAGAACCTGTAACTGCATAGCAGGATGGCAGAAATGTCCTCCTACAGCAAGTCAGCTCACCCTACCCCACATCCCCTCACTTCATTCCCCCTAAGCTAGCAGGCAGGCTGAACTACCCTGCACTGACCTTGCAGACCTCTCTGCACTCCATGTGTGCAGATCAAAGGCTGTCAGCTGCCTACACAGCTCCCCTCCAAGGGCTCCCCATTCTCAAAATACACCTTGGACTTGATTTTCTCATACTGGTTCATAGGGGATTTGAAACTGGGAGGGATCTGTAAGGGAAGGATAGCACATGTGAGCAGATTCCTAATTGAATCTGTGGAATTCCCAGCTTACGTAATGCGACTGGGTACAAGCCCAGCCAGAGAATCTCTGGCTGCCAGCAGAGGACTGGATCTCCCCCTCAGCATGCCACAGTCCCACAGGAAACTCCGATGTGTACTAACAGCAGCTTTACTTGTCTGCAACCAGCTCACACATCTGACCTGTCCAGAGAAGGGCACAGATGGGGCTGTAAACTACACATCCACAGAATACAAAACCTGTGGGGAAAGCATCATATTTATGCCCAACACATGCAGAACACCTATAGGAAAGCATGTGTGTTATAGTAGCATAAAGTGTTGGAAACAGCCTCCATACAGGATAAATAAACAAGGTAGCATTGCTGACATTCAGCCTGGTTGCTGTGTTGCCCTGCTCCTTGCAGAACTGTTTGCTCCTTGGCAAAGGGGGCTCAGACATCATTTGGAAACATAACACAGTCAGTTTTCACTGCCTGAATCACGGAAATCTCCATCACCCCATGCAAACCTTTAGAAAGAAGCACCATGACCACTCTTCATGTGCATGAATCATGGGTCAACATAAGAACATTATCAGGAAAACATGTCACAGCAGCAGGTGCAACAACTGCTTGACAATGCATTTTTCAACTCCTTTGCTGAGCACATTCACTGTTTGCTGAACTTTATACTGGCTCTCAGAGTCAATATATAAAACTGGTAAGTTTTCTGGCTTGTCACATCCTGGAATTACACAGAAATCCTGAACTGCCTCAAATCCATTTAAACTCGCTATTAACACAGTACTTCTGCTTAGACTAGTTGGGAAATTTTTAAAAAAAGATACAGAAACACAAAAGCAACAATAAAATTTGCTTTGCCGTGGCTCCAATAGTTTCATAGTCACTTGACTCCTGCCTTCATAACTCAGCTCACAGTCCTGCCAAGACGTTTTTTTAAAATATCCTTTTATTACTTCACAGGGCACTAGCTTTTTGCCATTGCAGACTCAAACCAAGCCTATGCTTCCTGGAACAGCTTGTACTTCATCCTCTCTTCTATTTCCAAAATAGAGACTTGTTTTAAAAACACTGTGCTAGTTCAGACTGCAGCTCCTGGGCAAGCATGTAGAGAAGAAAAGGTGAGAAGTAGCTGAGCAAAAATGAGGGTAGCAGAAGGATACAATCTAGTTCCTAAGGTCGAAGCAAGTCTTCATGTCCAGAAATCCTAGGCTAAGAGGAGGGAGTAGTCCCTCAGAAAACACCTTAGTGATAGGGTTGGTGTGCACAAAACACATCTGAAGTGAGATGTACTTTGGCCAGCAAGGCATGGATAGTCCCAGACCATCAGGTGCCTTCTTCAATCAGCACAAGAAGGGAATTAGGAGCACTGAACCCCTTTGTGACACACTCAGATGGCTCAATGGGACCTGGTCCTGCTGGAGGAGGTCTACAGCCACTCAAAACAGATCTCTCTTATCGAACTCCTCATGCAGGGCATACTGAAAAAAGACTAGTTCAGCACATTCAGGAAGACCAGCCCAAGTCTATTGTTTCCAGAGAGTTAATTTCCCTTGATTATCCTTTGATTTGACTTTTAAATACCCTGGTAACCACCTGTCTGTGAGGCACAATTGAGTCAACAGCAACCAAAGTTAACTTTAGGACATTTTTGGTCTTGCTGCTGATGAGCAGGCTACTAGCAACGGCTTAGCTTGAGGTGACAGTGTGCTTTTGACATGCACAGATTTTGTATTTTTTCTTTTCTTGATTGAGGACCGGAAGTCTAAAATATCTACATTTAGTCATCTTCATGTGAGCTGGGTACCTATGGTCTCTGTAACGGAGATCTCATCAGTACGGTCAGCCTGACCATGACATTAGGTTTCTAATTCTTGGCAAACCAAATTATTTCCTAGAATCTCTTGACTGTATTGGGAAGTTAAATAACCTTGGACATGGTCTGGTTACTGACAATGCTGAGTACCAAACTGGATGCTTCAGGATGTTATTTCAGGTCTTGATGTGCAGTACTGGGAGGTCCTGTCTGCCACCTCATTGTAGGTGTCTCAGATCTCCTGTAGCATCTCAAGCAACATGAGAAGTCTCCGTGGAGGCAATTGAATCATCCTTTGAGCTCAGGTGTTGACGTCTCTGTGCAAACACTTCAGTGTAGGTACTCCAGTTCTGAGCTGAACCTTACATAAGGCAGGTGTGGCAGGTAACACAGCCAGTCTTCACAAGAAGGCTTTGCTGCACCTCCCCATACTGGTGTGTGGTGGGAGAGCCATCCCCCACAGCGCTACACTCTCCCTGCAGCTCAGCATTTTTGTCCCTGCATCCTTTCTGCTCAATAGGGAAGTTCTTCCTTTTCCATTCTGTTCAAGAATCTTGCCCATGGATTTCTGGGCCTTTCTGCTGGTCCAGGTGAGTGGGGTTTTATTGTAGATGACCCCCGACTAGCCGTGCATACTGGGTTGATTTGGCCTTTAGTGGTGTTCATATCGATGATGCTATTAAGTGTTGTGACCCTTGGTTGAAAATGGAAACATTTTTCCTGTAGTTGACAATCATCTCACTGCTGATATTGCAAATCTATGCTTTGACTGTTTTACCAAAAATGCTTGGGCCCCTACACTCACCCAGTCCCCTCCCTTCCTGCTGCAGCTCTGCAGGAGTTGTGCTGACAGCATTTTCTGAAAATGTCTACACTCAGCATCCCCCCCAAAGGGGAATTTCCCAAGACAAAGAAGAAACCACAGTAGGAGGATCTGTCAGGGCTGATCAGAAGAAAGGTATAATTCTTGGGCTTCCCTCTTCTCTCACTCTACTTAGTCACACTGTTTCATTCAATGAAATATTAGGAAAAAGGTGTTGCAGTGAGAAAATTTTAGAAGAAAAATAAAAGGAGAAGAATATAAGGAGATGACCAATTTAAAGTAAGGAAGCTGTTGAATAATTGCATTCCTGAAAGATTTAAAAAAACCTATTTAAACAACCAAGCTATGGCTTGCTGTTCAGAATGAGACCAAATATATAAAATATATAATTACTGTCATATGTAAATGGTTTTTGTAACTTAAAAAAAATCAAAGACAAAATAAAATTATTGCTAGCTTTGTTTTTATCCAGTTTTACAGGCCCAGAAGCCTGTAGTACTTGAAGAGGATGCAAACACAAGAGCTGGATGGGAACTTTTCAATTAAATATTTTGCATCAAAAAATGCTGTTTCATTGAAACCAAAACTATTCAAGGAAATGTTACAGTAGTTTTACTAACTTTTATTAGTAATATCTTGGGGTTCAGAATTATATTTCTGAAAGATGGAGAAAGAGACTGATAATCAGACTTATAATCTTAATGCAAAAGACTGAACATCACCTGAGTTTGACTCCCCTCACCAGTAAATGAGTAAATGCATCACTGCCTTAATAAACACTTTCTCTCTTTTCCCTGATTCCTTTTCTGAAAAATTTCAACAGCCTTTTGATCATCAGTATGACTAAAATAACTGTTAAAATCTCAAAATGTTTTGTGAGATAGAATTCATATTTCCAGCTAGTCCAACTAACAGCCAAATGTCTGAGTCTTCTTAGGACACCTGTTCAGCTCCCATTCCATAAAGCCTATGAGAATTAAAATAACATGCACTGAAGCAATTACTACAGAGGACATCAATATAGGCTCTTGAAACAGGTCTGTGTGACTCAGAGTGGCTTAACATGGTCATCCTTCATTTTTGGAAATGTCTAAAACTGACCTTCATCAAGCAGCTACCCAGTGGTGATTTTGGGTAGATAATCCAAAGTAATCTCTTCAGGGCATTCAAGTATGAGATATACCAGACTTGGGAGTCGGAAAGTATCC
Organism: Phainopepla nitens; assembly: GCA_013400175.1. NCBI lineage: Eukaryota > Metazoa > Chordata > Aves > Passeriformes > Bombycillidae > Phainopepla > Phainopepla nitens. The sequence goes on from VXBQ01002188.1 coordinate 813,922, forward strand.
ACTGTAGCGCACAAGCTGTTAGCAAGCAAAGTCAAGGGGATCTTGCTGGTCCTAGGAAGAAAGCACCCCTGATGGGAGCTGGGTATTGAACACCCAGTCACCAGAGTTTGGCATCCTTGGCACTCAAAGTCATCCCACCACCACCAGGCTCATTTAAAAAGAGTTTGAGGATACACTTGACTGTGCATCTCCCTCATTTACTTTGTAGGCTGTATTCTCTCTTCCTAAAGAAATAAAATGAGAAAGCATGCAAAACAAAATCAGGAGGTTTAAGATACCAAAAACTTCTATAATTCTTAAGCCAGTTACTTGTAGTTTCATGATCTGACAAATCTCTTTTCCCAGAGTGGGAATCCTAACTTAGGAAGTGCTGTGACTGAGGTGATATGGATTTTGAAGACCACTGGAGAAGTCAGACTCTCACAAACACAGTGATATGTTCAGAGAATACAACAGCTTTATCTATCATCAGAACCACAGGGTTTTGTTAAGTTTTAGCCAAGTTTCTCAGTTTACATTTACAAGGAAGCTGCATTTTCTGCAACTGAGAAATTTTGACCCAAAATTTTGACCCAACACTCCTAGGTTTGACCCAACACTCCTGCCTTAGGTCAGCTCTTGCATAAGAAGAGCCAAATGGCACATCTCTGCAGAACCCAGGTCATGGAGGATCTACTGACAGGAGATTGACCATCAGTTTAATGCAAGCTCGTCAGTAGAGGTAGGCAGGTAAGTAGAATATCATGATTGACGGTCACAACGGCTGGTGATAGACTGGGGAGACCCAACACTGACACGTGACATCCAGGCCGTTATCCATCATACTTCTGACTGCTGTCTTCTGATTACTCAAGGACTGAATTATTGAGCAGACCTAACTCATGGCAAGCTGCCACTTGTGTTCCTGGGAAGGGCGAATATAATAAGAAACAAATGCCTCAGCTACAGTTTTGTACTGTCTCCAAGTCTCTCCCATTGTGCTTCCCTGCAGGGTAAGAAAAGGCAGAGGGGAGATTTAACTGCATGGCAAATGGCTTTGCCATGGCAAATGGCTTTGCACAGCAGTGACAGGTACTCAGAGGCAGTAAGACTTCCTGTCATCAAAGAACCAGTCCCAAAAAAATGTTAAGCCTGTGGAAAGGCAGCACCTTTGGAAAGGAGAAGGCATACTTAAAAATTTGGCAGGATCAAACCCTCTATTATAGTCCTCTCTTTAGATGTCAAAGCCCTCAGACAATGAACATGAACTTCTGGGACTATAACTAAATGTAAGATCATCTCCAAAAGCATGGTCCAGTCATATAATTTATTCACATGTGCATCAGTGCAGAAACTGGCACATGGCCTATGTTCATAGTCCAACTTCTCTGCCACAGAGAGCCAGAATCTATGATTTTCAGTCCAAAGGTGTTCCTGACATTTGAACATTCATTATCACTACAAAATCAAAAAGTGAAATTCAGGCTTTCCAGGTGTCCCTTGAACATGATAGTAGAAGATCATGGTTTGACAGCAACAGGAGGTGAAGGAGGCAGTGCTGGGAAATGGAGCTGCCTGTGGGACATGAAGCAGCACTTGCTTCCAGCTCCAAGCCACACATCTGGCTCTGACACCAGGCCAGGTTCCCTGAGGGGCATGCAAACTTGGTGCCAGGGAGGGAAGCACAGCCATGCTGCACCATTCCACAGCCTGACTCCTGCTTGTGAGGTCTTTTCCAGTTAAATGAATCAAGCATGATCAGGAGTAAATGTGATCAAATAAGTGATTCATATTCGTGGGATCTTTTAAGAGAGGGTGAGGTAAAACTCTCTTTATCAGATTTGTGTAAGTTAACTATAAATGAGGTGATACTGTCTCTGAGTCAGCACTGAAAGAAATATTTATCTTTATTATTTCTTGCTATAAAATTCACTCCACTGTGGTTCCTTTTCATAAAAAAGTGCCTATGAATTTGCTTTGCATAAGAAAGGAAGCAATAGCAAAACCAGCTACAGATTACGAAGTAATACTTTTGTATCAAAAATAGATTCTAGAGAAAAAAACCTTTGTATTCAGAGATGCTTCCAATTATCTTCAAAAATGAGATTCCTGAATGATGCAAACTCTGCCCTCAGTGATGTTGATACAGAACCATTATAGTCAATGAGATTACACATACTTGAATGATGGCAGAATACAGCCCTGTGAGTTTATTGAATTTGTCAAACACACTCCAAAGGATAAAAAGTGTATAAATAAATGCAGCCTCTGTAAGTATCGGTTGTTTTACTGAATGGTTGTATATGGTTTTAAATAAGTTCATATAAAAGTGAATTTCTGGCTTTTTCTTTCAAGAGGCTTTTCACACTTCATAAATTTGCCTGTCCAGCCTTATGTCCCAGGCCTCAACCTAGAACTTCAGCAAAATACATGAAGAAAACTCCTGTGAAATTTCAGTGATAAAAATGTCGCGTTAACTGTACATACATTTCTATTCTGGGAAGAAAAGCTTATTGTATTTTGATTAATTGTCTTTGACAGACTAATCTAGGAGCATGAATAAATTCTATTATAGGCTATTAACTCTGTAACAGTCCTGGGCCTGGGAGTGTTTCCAGGAGGCAGCTCTCCTTTTGATCCTACCAGACCTTAATGATACTGTTTGTATTAACATTAGCTGTGGCGTTTTTAAAAATTCAGTATTAATTGAATCATCATTTCTACATTATTTCCTATATACTGTGCTTTTCCATGGCATGACTCATGGCAACAAATGCCTAGGGAAATATCTTCACCTTGTAAGCTGCAAAATACACTCTACCATCCAGTTAATTTATGGCAGCAATTTGGAAGTCTGCTGAGCTGGACACAGCTAGCTGGTAGTGGATGCATTGTTGTTAAATATGAGCAACATGTGACAATAATATCAAATTAATTTTTGAGACAAAATGCATGCAAATTGCAATAAACTATAATAAAGAAATTAAAGGAAATGGTGCTCTAGATATTTGCCGAAGTTCATTTCTGTGGTTGTTTTATGCGCATTAATCGATTATTCTTGATTTTATTAAGTGATTGAAGCAGAGATGGTACAAGTAGAGATGCATGACTATTGAATGTACCAGGGCTGAAGTCCTTGGCTTGGAGTTGACCAGAGGAGTAGGATAACCCTGATAACAATTCCATTTAGCAGAAACATCTTCAAGAGATGAGGCAGATTGTTGAAGTCACAGGTGTCATTTTATGAGGCTACTAACTCACACGAAAACCACAAATCTTCAAGTCTGTGCCAGGCTTCACCTTGAATAATCCTGTGCAAAGGCTGGGTCTGCAAAGTGCTGGCTGGGGTTTTCTAACACTCTCTCTCAGCTGGAGAATATAGAGATTGCGACATATAGGAAAGAGAGAGTTTCTGGAGACGGGTCTGAGAAAAAATGAACATCACTTTAATTAGAATTTTCTATAGGAAATAGTGCCTTTTGATGAAAAAACTCCATTCAGAATGTTAAAAAGCTATTTGGTTTTTAGCAGCTGGAAACGACTCTTCCTCACTAAAAACTGCTGAAAATTTGGGGGCTTTCTAGCATCACTGTTTCAAGGAAAAACAGCAATGTTCAAAGAAAAGATGTATTTTTTTGAAGATTTCATTTAAATAAAGTTCCAGTTGATCTTCAAAAAATAATGCTTTCACGGGAAATTTTTTTGGTCTACCCTTTGCAAAGAATAAATCTCACTGGAAGTTGTCAGAGTAAATTCCCCCAAGTAATTTATAGCAAACCCCTACAAAATATTTTTAGGAACAGGAAACCCCATAAAAATCCCTTCAAGTCATTCTCTAAATATTTGTAAGTTTTTCTGTGTGTCATCCTTTTGAAAGCCCTACCAAGAGCACCACAAAATTTTGATAAGGGTTGCACAGTCCAAGCCTGAACTGTCCAAAACATAAAACACTACCTTAAAAGCAGTGTGGGTACCAGCATGAAGGTGGGTTCTGTGGGATGCAGTTTTCTTCAGTGCTGGTTGTAGGAGACTGGATGGTCTTCATGACAGGTGTTGGCTTTTAATTTACAGAAATCCATAGCACATACTCAGAGGAGAGATGTGTTTTCCTTTGAGAGCTACCATGTCCAGTTACTATAAATCACTGTTCCCAGTTACTGTAAATCCAGCTGTTCCCCAGCACATACAATCCCCAAAATTTCCCTGAACACAGTATCCTCTGTGCACACTAAACACAGCCAGCCAGGGGGAGAAATCTCAAATAAAATGCTGCATATTCTGTAAACTCAACTTCACGGCCCCCTGCCCCATGCTACTGCAGCACTGAAGTGACTGTGACTAGAACAGCCTGAGTGCCTTACGTGTTCAGACTCATGGACTTCCATGTCCAGTTCATCCCATTCACATGCAAAATGAGGGTTTGTCCCCATAATTTGGGCTGCCTAGCACATAGGCAATTTGCAAAGGTTTGCATTCACCATAGATTTTACCCAAACCTGGACCAGTGTCTTCTGCAGTCTGCCCTGTGTGAGCGATGGCCTCTTGCTTACCCTCAGCAGCTCTGGGCAGATGTGTTTGAGAAGGTGTGAAATGATTTAAGGTAAAGACAACGACAAGAAAACCCAGCTCACTCCCTCTGGCTGCTTGAGGCAAACACCATGGTTGCTCGAGATGTGCCAGCATGCCGGTCTGCAGACAGAGAGGACGTTTTTCATGGAATTTACAAAAAAAAATATTTATCATTGCCATTATTGACTAAACATAAGCTGACCATCTCTATAGGCTAATCTTCAGCTCCTCAGATCAGAGATGTGTATAATTTGCATTGCCTAAGGGTCACTTGGATGCATTTTGCCTATGATGTCCCTCCCTGACTCTATATTCCTGGTGTCCCCTTTTTTTAAAGGAGCTTTTCTCCTTTTTTTCCCCTTTTTTTAAAGGAGCTTTTCTCATTTTTCTCCTAATCTGTATCCAACAGTCAATTATGATCTTCTCACAAAAAGCCTGGATCCATTTGCTGGTGAGCTGAGAAAACAACACATTCCCATGCTCCCTATTAAGGCAGCGTGCATAGATCCTGTCCTGGTCCCTACACAAATCTCTAATGGAGAAATGTGGTTTATTTGCACTGAGGATCAGGTCTGGTGGCAATTTTGAGGTCAGAGAAGCACAGAGAGGACATAGAGAGGATAAGGAGCAGCCTGCAATGGGCCCAAGAATAGAGGGTGGAGCTCTTTGCCCAAAGCCCCAAGTTCTTCTCTCTTTTGGCTTTTTGCAGCATACAAAACTCACACCATGCACCAGGAACAACTACAGTCATAAGAAAAAAGCACAGAACAAAATGCTGATGTGGCTTGTTGAAATTTAGGGAAGCCTCAATTACAGAGCGCTGTATTTTTTACATCATTGTAATTTTAAAATTAAAGACTGTTTTCCACCATTAAGCATGTCAGGCATAGCTCCTGCTCTATTCCTAAACCCACTTTCCTAGGGAAACAAAACTTACATCTATCTATTGGTCAGTTTCTCTTTTTTGGTCCCATAGTAATTTTAGCACTCATGTTCAATTTTTTCCAGATTTGAAGGGAGAGCAGGACCTTTTTTGAAACACAGGGGCTTGGAAGAGAAGAGAAACACTATTAGGCCCCACTACAGAGGAGCTGGGTATCAAGGAGAGCCATGCTGGCCGCCAGGCTTCACTAGTGGTGCTGCTGGTGTACAATGGCTCAGGATATTTCTTATCCCACATCCAGCTAGCTTGATAGGTACCTCACAGCCTGGTAAGCATTTCAGTCTTCTCCCAGTCCAGACCTGTAATGTCATAAAGGTGGCCTGGTTAGAAGGGGAAAATTACTGAAAAGAAGAAATGATCTGCTGAAAATTACTGACAGACAAAGGACAGCCAGCCTGAGACAGGTGAAGAATGCAATCCCCCTTAGGAGGGGGATTATAAACTAGAAGCATCTTTGAAAAGTGCAGCCAGGCAGTAAAAATGAGGGACTATAAGACCAGCTTCTCACCTGAGAAAAACAGTCTGGGAAAACACAGTGGAAAAACAGTCTGGGAAAATGAAATTGCTCTGAAAGAACAGAAAACATCATAATGTATTGGCTGTTACATTGAAACCAGACATTAACAGCATCCACTGACCGCGTGAAGTAGGATGTCCTACACCCTCTCATGTCTGTTTGTTATAAAAAAAAAGTTTATTTAATTCAAAACTGAGCTCCTGTGTCACTCAGAGCTTTCCAGTTGAATCCCACACAAACTTTCTACAGGATCTTGGACTGTCATCACAGAGGTTCGCTGACCCCTGGAAGTATCTCTGTTATCCTTTCAGTTCAGTCTGTCATCTCCTCTTTTGGGGATAGCTGGGTGTGTAGTCTCCACCTCAGATTGGTTTGTCCTTTTGAGATTTCCTTCTGTAATCTAATTTGCTTCATATTGATGTTATAAATACACTAATTTTTTTGCTAGTGACATGTTGTGTTAATAGGTAAGAATATAGAACTATTTGATTGTGATTGTTATTGATTGTACTACAATACCAATTCATGCTATCAATGACTGATATCCCCATACTATTGATTTAGATTGTAATTGATTGATGCTAGTTATATGTAACAGCTTGAGACATATATAAATATATATATTAATTAATATTTACTTTATTAATCATAGTATACTGGTGATATTTTCTGGTATTTGTGGTAATCTGTAACAAAGCAGAAGGATTAAGAGGAAAAGGCCTCCATGTTCTTGAGTACTGCGAAATCCTATGACCCTGTGGTCCTGCTCTCTAGACTAACCCTTAGGTCATGACACCTCATCTGGACCCATGTTCTCTCACCAAAGAGGGAAGAAACTATGCAGGAGGTGATGTTTTTCTAAAGTCAAAAGCACGCTGTATGGTGAGGCAGAGGGAAATTTCTATATTTTATTCTTTTTAAATAGGTTCCGTTCTTAAAACTATAGCAGTGGTGGGTGTAAATTAAAGCAAACTCTGTGATACACTGCAGGTGATGGGTCATCCTCTGGGATACACCTGTTTGAGACGAGTGCTGCTGGACACACAGTAATTAGATTCCCTTTGGCTGCTACGGAAATCAGTCAATTAGTGACAATTATTTTTGCCCTAGACTTTCTGACATGATGAGCAGCTGGGGAGCTTTGCTCCTGCAAACCCAAAGCAGAGGCACTGGATTGCTGTTCACTAGAGACCAGTGTGCTCCGTGCAGAAACACATGTGAGCCAGGCTCTGCTCTCATTGCTGCTTTTCAGATCACCTCCTGCAGCACTCCCATGGAAATGCCATAAGCCAGAGCAATCATGTGTGGATTTTCTTCTCTGTGCTCTGTCCTTTCATGAATCTTGCTAGCTGGCAACCGTAGTGTGTAAATATTGAAGCCAATGACATGGTAAGAAGGTTGTTTTCCCCTTGGTTTACTCTATTCATATGATTTTCACAGGAAATCAGAAATCTTTATTGCATGATCACAGGCTCAAAGAGAAAAATAGCTGTGTGTGTTTAGAAGGGCAAAGCTGCCTGAAAGAAAAAATATTCTTAATTTCTCTAACCTGGGAGCTTTATATTGAGAGTGAATTAGTGGCTGGCCAAGTTGGGCTAATTTTAGAAAGCTGTTAACATATAACTTTCCAGTGAAGAGCATTCTTGAATAAGTAGTGGATAAATGAATCAGGCTTTCAAATGACTACACGTGTGAACTTGCTAACCTACATGAAACTGCCATAAGATGGTCTGTAGTGGGATCATCAAGGCCAGATGCATCTCAATGTAAAAAAAGTGATAGAGTCCTGTGCTGTGGGAGGTCTTTTTGCCTTGGACTGCATGATGGAGACACAGCGGCTGCTGAAGAGCCAACGCCTCTGTCCCCTCTGGGCTTGTGGGGGAAGGGCAGTGGAGGCCCAGCACGGGCACTGTGGCACAAAGGGATGAAAACCCAGTCCCTTTGCGGCACCACACTGAAGATAACTCGATTCCACAGCACCTCCTGACCTTCAAGGATCAAACACTGTGAGTTGTGAGTGGGACAGAACAGCAGCTTGAAGAGGCAGTATGTGACATTGGAGTGACTGCTGCAGCACATGAAGCCTTGGGAACCTCCAACAGGGACCTTGAATCTGATCAGAAATATCTGAACTCATGCTTCAACAGAAAGAGGACTTCAGCAGGGAAGCATAGAGAGGAAAACAGCTTTTTGCTATCATTTCCAGAGGCTGAAGAGAAGCTGCAAGGATCTATGCCAGGCTTTCACCTCAGCTCTCTCTTTCCTCTTCCCACCATTTCTCCTTTCCTCTACCATCTGTTCTGTTCTTTTCATCCACATGGTTTGAAATAGCAATGTTGCTTTCTCTTGCATTTTTTGGACGGAATTTTATGTACATTTAAATCAATATAAATTAAATCTATCTCTATACATCGATTCATATTGATAATATAATAATGTATTCTATTGTGTGAAGTATATGTATGTTGTATAAAATATGCATGGTAGATGCTATATGTATGTTAAATATATAACCTACTGATATATATTACATATCAGTATATATATTTTAGGTATATATATGTGTGTGTGCACTTATATATATATATTTTATATATTTTTATATATATATGCTTAAATTTTTCTAAGGCCCACAGCTTTATCAGCTTTGCTTGGAAAGCTTAACAAAACAGATAGCTCTTTCTACCGTTGGTTTAACTGGAATTTATTAACAGCGATTACTACTGGTAAGTTAAATAAGAGGCTGATTTAAGTAGGGCAGGCCTCCCATTAGAGTTTTACTTGCATTTTCTACCCTGTTAAGCACTGCAGCTGCAGTTAAATCAATTGGCACCATCTGTCAGGATGCTTATTTTCAGTTGCCTATCAGTGGAACCTAATCTCAGCTAATGTTTCAGCTCACGCTTTAACTTATCCGCCAGTGGCTGCATATACTATTCCAAATTCCTTTTTCAAAATGAAAATATAAAACAGAAGATAAAGGGGGTCTCCAGCAACAGTATTTTTTTCTTCTAAAGAAAGTATAAGGTGAGTAGCAGACCTGTGCTCTGTGAGATGCTCTCTACTCCCTGGGAAGCTGTCTGTGTACTCCAGGGGTACACAAGCTCTTGTCTCAGGGTATGGTGGTCAGGACAAGTCAGTAAGGAAAGACGGAGAACAGGAGCAAAGTTTTCCACATGATGAAGTAAAAGCACATTTTACATCATCTGTGAGACAGAAAATATTATGCATGATTTGTTTTCCCAGAGGTACTCGGCCCTGAAGTCAGAGGAGGTGAAAACACCTCACCAAACGAGGCCCAAAGGGCATCACTACAGAGAAGGCATCTGTGCACACACTGAGCGAGGTGAAAAACTGCAGTGAGCTCAGGAGCTACACCCAGCACTAACCATCTTCCAGCCCCCTGCAAGAGCACCCTACTTTACTTTCGAGATGCCATGGGAGGGCTGCTTCCCATCCAACCCAGACTAAGTGTGTCCACAAAGCTCTCACAGCCTCCAATTAGCAGCACGTGCTTGTGTCCTCACCTCCCTGCCTGCATGGAGATCTTGCAGTCACCTCTGGATCACCAGCAGGATACAGCCCACCAGGATGTGCTGTGCTCTGCCCCAGTGTGCTAACAGTGCTAACACAACTGGCCTCCAGCATTGGACACACTGCAGTCCCCAAGGGCAGCTTTGCTTTATGTCATATTTGAAGAACCATTTGAAGATTGAGGCCACTCTTGGAATAGTGTGGGGATATTCTGCCACCTTGTACTTGTCCCCCTCATGAGTCTCCTCTCCTGCAGAACCCTCAGGGCAGGACACAACCCCTTTTGGTTTTGCAAAGCAGCCATCAGAGGGGAACCCAAGACCTTCTCTGACTGTTGTAATCAGGTAAACAACACTCTGTAAAATGTACTCTTATGATTTGGCTGATTACCAAAACCAGACTGGACACACAGTGTTAGGAAAAGCCTTGAATGGATAGAAAAGGTCTGGTCTTGGAACCTCGCTGCCTGGTGATGCTTTGGTGAGCAGTCTGAAAGCACTTCCTGTTTTTTTATACTGTTTTTGCCCATGTTTTGCAAAGAAAGTCTGTTTTTTTACAAAATGAAAGGCAAACAAAGTGCTAGTAACTCAAAATGCAAGTCCTCATTTTTATAGGCATCTTCCTGAGAAACAGACAAACACAGAATCAAAAAAAAAAAAAAAGCTTACAACTTTTACAACTTCTCCATGGTCCTGAGAACAATGATCGAAATCAGCATTTCCTATTGAAGGTGAGCAGAATTGATTTGCAACCAGAAAAAACTGCTTAGCTGTGCATGAAAGACTCAAGCCTGCTGTGCTGACTCAGGCAAACCTGCTGCTTAAACAAGCAGCCTGACACTTCAGATAAGGTATTTTCCCAATGCTCAAGATATCTGTATGAAATCAAATCAATGATTCTGACCCTGCTCATACTAACACGTGCACATGTGTGCATACATCTCTGTGATGGAGCAGTGAGCTTCCAGCCATGGCAGGGCTGTGTAGCACACAGTCTGGCTTTTTAAAGGCATGTGTCTGCAGTTATGTTCACTGTGCCTAATTCAAACAGAAGCATGGGGCCTTTCAAGCTGCATGAAAAATCAAAGTTAGCTATTTCACCATGCCTGCAGGAACCCCTATGAGCTGGGTCACACCATACCATAAATGCAACCCAGACACTGCCCTCAAAACCCGCACCCAGTGCTAAAAACTTGGCCTCCCAGAACCTCAGAAACTGGAGGCAGGAGGTAGACTGGCTGTTTTTCCTAATGAAAAAGACCATTGGGAAATGGTCTTATCCTACAGATATTTACAACATCGTTTCTGAAAGGTGAAGTGATCTGGACAGAGGGGATATGTGGGTGCAGATGACACTAAATTATTCAGGATACTTAAACCTGAAGCTGACTTTGGAGACCTGCAAAGCTACTTCATGGTGTTGAGTGACAGGACAATAAATGAAAAAGCTGATAAACAATAAAAAAGGCTGATAAGCACTGAACCACATGCTTAGCACAAAAAAAATGTACAAAATGACAGGCCTTCATTGCTACAGCTCAGGAAAGTAGCTTTGTCATCACTGTGGAAAGTTCTCTGAAAATATCTGTCAACACTCAAAAGCTGTTAAAAGGCAAATTGAATGGTAGGACTTGTTAAGAAAGTGCAGAGCACAAAATGAGGCTCATCATATAATCTGTGAATAAGTCCATGGTGTACATGTACCTCAAAATCTTTGTGCAGCTCTCGCTATGTCATCTCACACCAAAAAGAAAAATAGAAAGGATGACTGGAAGCATCCTCTACAAACATAAGGAGTAGCTTCCGCTGATAGAGAGCTAAAGCCTCAGAGCTTCCTCACTCTGGAAAAGCAAAAGCCACAACAAAAGCCTGTGGACATGAGGGATGCAAAATAAGGGATAGGGTTTTACCCATGTTACTGGATTCTGCAGGAGCCATGAGTGTAAAGACACCACTCTGGGGTGAGACAGTTTCACAGAGCTTTGATTCTGTATGTGCCAGGGTGCATCCCTGGCTTAGAGAGATCCCATGTCCCTGACTGCTGGAGGCTAAATGCAATTTTTCTGTCCTTTCCCTATTTTTGTACTCTATTTTGTGTTTTTGCTAATGGCCACTTCTACAAGCAAGGTGCTCTCCAGGTGGACCTTTAAGATGTCTTTTCTTCCATTACACTTCTTGCATTGAGTGTATCTGGACAGAGAAAGTTGTCAAGATATATGGAGGTAACGTATTAAAGTTTAAGAAGACTAAAGACAAATCTTTCTTGTGCTCTCTTAACCTAAATGTTGCCACTGAAGATAATCCTGTTTCCTCAAGGATTCATCACACAGCCATGTGATTTATTGGGCATGATTTATTCATGAGCTAAGAAGTGGTTTACATCGTCATTACTTGCAAAACCATTACAGAAGCCTCATTTTGATGGCTTCTTTCTGGCCAGAATTCAAGTATAAATAGAATATAAATTACTATATTGTGCCTCTAAGACTTTCTGTTCTGATTTTTTCCTTTTTCCTCCCACAGTCTTGAGGGCCAGCCAACAAGCCTGTAGCAGTGTGTGAATGCAGGTGTAGCAGCGCAGCCTTTGATGACTTTTATATGTAGTCTCATCAGGAGACTGTACTACTTTCCCTAAAATAATGTTTGCTGTTACACAGCCTCATTTAAAAGTTAATGGAAATCCATTTCTATCCTGAACTTTATCCAGAACTGAAGAACCATGAGACACCCTGACACTTACAGAGCATGGAAGTCCTCCACTGCAGCACTTAGGACAGAATCTGCCCTGATGCATAAGGGTGCAAAAGCCAGTTTCATCATCTCCTGCTGGGACCTGACAGGTTTTTGCTTAGCAGGCAATCTCTGTGCCTCTGACAGTGCCTGGGGTCAGCCAAATCAGGTCCTGAATAGGGTTTTTCATGGAAATTCTTGCTGATTGCACATATGATGGCAACCCTTGATGGCAACTGAGCTACCATCATCATTGCCTGGTAAGAGCACCTGTTGGTACATAAACTTGTCTACTTATTTAACCAGATTGTTGTTGCTGTTGGGTTTTCTTTGAAATTTGTTTTTTTGCCTATTTGAAATAATAGCATGGATGCCCATAGATTGTCACTCTTTTGTAGTTGAAAGGTATCTATTTTTAATCCTGCAGGTTTCAGTAAAATATATAAATATAGTTGACAATAAAACAGCTCTGCTCATTTCACTTTTTATTAGTGGTGCTAATTTATCCTTACCAAAGTCCACAGATTTCTAGCAGAACAAGCAGCACAGAGGTCATCACAGTGGAAACTACACCCATATGAAAGTGGGTACTAAAATCTGTAGAGTGTCCTCAACACACGCTCCTAGATCGACTGTGGGCAGCTATTTTTAAGAAAGATTGCTCATGGCTTTTTCCTGTGTAAAAAGCATGTAACATTTGAAGTGGTTAACAAGTAGAAGATAACAGGTAGTGATGGGGTAAACCCAGCTCATTGTTTTACACAGGAATTTATAGGAACAGAACATCAATGTGGTGCAGTACTGGTAAGACTGACCTGGGGCCAGCAAGGGTTTCTCACTTTAATCTTCTTGCTTTGGGCATACTAAGTTTGCAAGTTAATTCACCACAGCTTTTAGAAACCATCTCTCACACCTTCCTACCACTGTGCCCATGTGCTATGCTTCAGTGGCCCTTTTCCCCTCTAGACACAAGCACAAAATGTATTGGGTGCGTGTGGTAACAGCTTACTCATAGGAAAGTGCCGACAAGCCCAGGACATACATGCAATGCTAAAAATCGGAAAGATGATGGAAGAGGCGTGAGCAACTCCACACGTCACTCCACCTCCTGCTGTCATGGGAGAAGAAAAAGGCTTCAGGGAAGACCACATGTCTCCAGAGGGCACACTGCAGTGTGCAAAGGAAAGGCTGTCTCAAGAAGTATTTCTCACACTGTGTGCCCTGGGGCTGGTGGAAAATGCCATGGAGACTGTGACAAGGGAGGGCAGAGGGGGCCAGAGAGGAGGGTGTGGTGGGAAACGCGTGCGTCCCTCTGCTCACAAATCCAGGGAGGGGACTCCACCACAAAAACTCCTGGAGCTGTGTTAGTCTCATCATATCCCCAACCACAAAAAGTTTTGCTAGAAACTCCACGCAGTGACTCAGCCCCTGACACGCACTTTGTCCGTGTGCCACTGGGTGGCATAGGGAGCCTGTGCAGATCGCACCGAATATTTTGTGCACCCTGGCGGAAAGTGGTGGGCTGAGGGGGTGTGGGAAGCCACCAGGTACATGACAGCAAGCAGGGCAGGGGAACCAGCACCAGCTGCTGCCTCCATGTCACCCTTCATGGCACGAGGATGCCAGCTGCCGCCCACTCCCCCACGGCATGGCACAGTAGTTTGGCAGGACACTGGCATTCCCAACAGGCACAACTGACCCCTGGACACACCACTGGCATCTGATCTGCCTGCCCTGCATCAGGCAAAATTCCAGGGCCAGCCACTGCCGGCACATTTGGCTGGAGCTGCCTGCAGGCCGGTGTTCAGCCAGTGCCTACACTGCACGTGGCAGCTGCTCACACATGGACTGCTGCAATGTCACCACCTGCCTCATGGCAATCTTTGCTGTTCCTCAAAGGCACCAGGGTTCTAGGTATCTGCTGCAGAGAGGAGGGAAAACAGCGTTTGTGGAGGAAAAAGAGGACACTTGAACAGATGCTCCCATGCATGGTGGGTCTGTTGCCTTGTGCTGAAGGCGAGAGAAAACACAGACCACGATACCAGCAGGTAAATGTCAAGTGGAAGAACTCTGTAAAAGCACCCAGCACTGATGGGGGAGCAAGATCCAGCACACTGGGACACAGGTGGGAACGACGCCTGAAAGCCATCAGTCCACCCCAGCCTACCATCCTGGCTATACCCAGCCCCAGGCTTGTGCCATGACTCAGTGAAGGTGGGATTTAAGAGAGGACTGACTAGTTCAGATGTTGGAATAAATATGAGCCTCCCTTTCTGAGCTGCAAGACTGGCACCAATGCACACAAGCAAGGTGCCCAGGGTTGCAGGGCTTGTGCCCCACCAGCAAAAACAGCAGAGGACAGCAAAGAGTCACCAGCTCCCCAACTTCCAGACGTCTCTCCAAATATGTTAGCTAGAATGTTTCTGGAAACTGGAACCTAAATTTGAATTGAAGCCAGGATGTTCTTTCTGTGCTTTTGGAAGAGGACCCTTCATTATTTTTATTCGCTGAGCTGCCAAATGACTGGGTGATTTTGCCATGAGATTCTCATTTACTCAACCCTGCCGCCCCACTTATTTAACTGTGCTTTGTGAATTTCTAACTGACCCACAAAAGCACCTGTGCCCTTTGCAGGGCCATAATCACTGCCCAGTTCCTCTTGTGAGGTGACATCTGCCAGGGTAATTAGGGCAGGCCTGTGCTTGGCACCAGGCAGCCCTGCCTCACCGCAGGTCTGCTCAGGATAATGAACTCAGCTGAGCTCCTGAGACATGCTTTCCTACAAAGCCATCACAAATTAATGGGGAAGAAATTAGTGTTTCCTAGCTCACTCTAGAGAAGAAAATGGTATTTTCCTATTTCATCAGTCACAAAGTCTTTGTTGATTATAGGAATACCAAGGCAGTGCTAATATTGCCACTGAAAAAAACTACCAGGATTCTTTTAAACAGGAGTGTTAAGGGAAATGCCTGGACCTACTTCTGTGTTTCCAGGCTGCATTCACATCTCAAGCAGCGTCTGATGGGGCTAGTTGGGGATTTTCTCTTGAATTTATTTCTGTCCAAATATGCAGCTTTGTTTTATAAGCTGTTAGAGAAATTCAAGTAGAAGCACCGTCTGCTCCACTGCACACCCAGGGGCTGTTTCTGAGGTGGCATGGCCGACCTCTCCCAAGCTCTCTTCTCTATGACAGCCTGTCATCCCAGGCTTTGGGGACAGAAAGCAGCTTGCTGTGTGTGGGCACTGTGTGTGGGCAGGGGAACATGGAATACCCCAGGGTCTGTGGGAAAGGCAGCCCCACTGTCCAGGTCCCCAGCACAGAGATTTAGCTGCCAGCCAAATCTGCCTCTCTTGCAATGAGTTTGGGAGGCAGCAGGTGAGACAAGGCCAGTGGCAGTCTAAAAGCTGAGCAAACTGGTAGAGGGGTGGTTGCTTCTTGTGCTCCTTGCACTGATGTTGTTTCTGGTAGCCAGCTGCCCAGATATGCATCTTTCTGAATAAGGAATTCTTGTTTACATTTTGTTTTTTCTCCCACTTAGAGAACCTCACAGGAATGAGATTTTGAGCCTTCACCAGTTTGAGTGTTTTATTTATTACGCTTTGAAAACTAGGGAGGAAAACACATATAGCTATTTTCTTCTTGCTTCAGTTCAGTTTTGCTGGGGATTTGGAGCAAAAGCAGGAGTCATTCACTTCACAGTAAGCTGCTGATGCACCAAAATACCACAGAAAGACTGTCTACACTGATGAAAGCAGGAAGTAACAGGAATTTCTGGAGCGAGATTGTTCTCTGGGGTAGTTCTACAGATTCAAAAGTACGAAGTTCACACACAGTTCAAATATTTTTGAATGTTTTATTGGAGCGAAACTCCACAGCATTTGTCATTTACTCACTGTTAGGTCTTTATAGATCAAGGGGTGTTGGCTGCCTCTCATGTTCTTTAGTTCTTCCCACCTTATGTCATTAATCTAGATCCGTGTTCACATTTACAAGGACGTGGAGTCCCAAAACGTTAGAGATTCAAGGGGCCAAGCACACAGCAGATCTCCCAGTCTCATCTTAAGTCCATTCCTCAGCACAGTTAGAATGCTCTGGTCCTGAACAAGCCCTAAGGTAACAGCTGATAGGAGGGATGGAAATATGCAGACTACAGGGAATGGTATGCTCAAGTCCTTGCTGTGTAGGTCTCTTCCACATTTTTCTCAGCACTTGTGATAAGGAGTTTCTAAACAGTGACTCCTGCAAATACCTTGAGAGGATCTTGTTCAAGAAATGCAGAAAAGAGGCAGGAGAAATGCCTCAATGAAAGGAGGAAAAATACTGACGGAGTGTGGTCAGCTAACTCCAGGAGCTCCTGGAGTCGATGTGCAGTGTTGTGCACAGTCATTTTAACAGAAGTTCATGCTCCCCTTCCCAACCTGTAGCCCAGCAGGCTGATTGCTGGAACATATCAGGAATAGACAGCACTGAAGTGCTTAAGGTTGCTGCTCTACTCCTTGGCACTGACCAATGTATCTTGAGCCCTTCAGCATCTAAGGGCATGAACTGGACAGTAACATTCACCTGACTTTGGAGAAGCTGGGTTAAACTAAGCAGCCAAGCACGGAGACGTGGAGATTTTCACAGGACTCTTTGCTTATTCTTGATGGCAGACAGTGGGATCTCCATTTGTGTTAACCTGATACTTCCCCTCAGAGAATTACTGTTACAGTTTCACTATTCTTTTCCTTGGTGTGATGCTAACCTTGGGTTCTGTGTTCTTGTATGTTTTGGTTAAAGGTACTTGTTCATATCAAAATAAGGTCAGGAAAAATAGTTTCTGCTTTGCCATTGTAAAGTAAGGAATCAGTTTTTCTTTGGCAAGTTCTGTTGTCTTGTGATTTGCAGTACAGACTGAAAATAGAGCTGGTGGCTTGAATCAGCTTAGGGAGAGTTCTCATATAAAAGTAGTTTTTGCATTAGAAGAATCTCAGAAATACTTAAAGGTTGTGAAGTCCATCAAACAGATGCTAGAAAAGGCCAGGGTTTTGTTTTTCTGTCAGCTCTCTGCTCTCAAACTCTCTCCCTTCTTCTCTCTTCAGCACATTGCACATAGTATCTTTGATCACAGTACCACATACTATTTTTTTTCATTCCTCTGTGGGGCTACTTAGGAAAATTTCCCAGCTATTTCTACAAATTCATTTATACCTGTGTGTCTAAAAAAACACAGTAACCAGGTAGGAATCATTCACAGTCCGTGTGCATTGTTTCAATTCAGAGGACAAGAGGATTATGGTTGAGTGTCTTTGATGTACATTGTCCAAAACACAGGAGGAGGCAACTTTTTCCAACCAGCACTTAACTGAAAGGTGTCTCTTTGGGCTTTCCTCTGTGCCATCCCCTCGGCCCCAGGGGTAGTGTGTCATGCTGCCTTTTCTCCTGCTTCTGAAGGGTTTTGCCTCCTCCCTCCCTTCCCAGGCAGTGATGGCCTTTCATCCATGACATTCAAGTGAGTGGTTTTGCCTGCCTGTTTAGCTCTGGGAAGTGAACTTTTTCTCTGTTTAGTTTTCAAGATCAGGTTTACAGCAGTATATAGCTCTCCCTTGCCATTTCTTCAGGATGCTGGGATGGTGATCATGAAATTACAAACACCTCTGCACACTGGACCTCTTTCTTTCAGGCATGCCTTTGCAATGAACTACTATGTATTTTCCTTATTCTTTCAAGTCTACATTTTTTTGCTACAGTATTTACAGCCAACATATCTGTCTGATTCTTGTATGTTCAGTAAAATAATCTGGAAAGGTATTAATTGTATGAAAGAGTGAAATATTGGCTAAGAATATTTTCAGCAAGCTTTGTGTTGTTTTCCTTTCATCCTCCTAATGTTAAGATAAATTATTTCTGCCATAGGAAAAAAGCCTCAAAGAAGGTTCTGAGGACTGGATGAGGAACCCAAACTAAAAAATTAAAAAGGTAATAAACTACAAAAAATGAAAACAAGAGCAGAACATTGAGAGAACAACAAAAACATATTTTATCACAAGAGGGCAGTGCATGTTAACAAGAGAGGAAATAATCCATGTTTCACAGGAGGCTAATCCCTTTCTTTCAAAAATTTCCAAAAGTTCTGCTGTCAGTGCTAAAAAAAAAAAAATAAAAAAAAAAAGGCAGAAAAGTCTTAGCATGAAATAGCAAACTATGCCTTGTGAAATTTGTTTTACACTAGAACTTAAGGAATATGCTCCTGGGTATCATGATTTTTTAAGAGAAATGGGAAAGCTTTGGGTGACACAGGAGCCACTGATCACCACTCAGGCAGACAGTGATGTTACCTGTTGAACCATCTTTTATTTTGCTCATGTATCTTATCACTGGCAGAACAACCACTCTCACATCAGGTGTTTATCATGGTGACAAAGAACGAAAGAAATGGAGATGGTGTAATACAAGTAATTGTGTTATATCAAAAGTTAATTTTGCACCTCTGTCCCTTTGATCACTTTCTTAACTACGTAAATTTGAAGTGTTCAACATGAGTTAGATTTTCCCAGAGACAGACCTCCTCTTTTGTGCTAAACTATCTCTTTATGTTTCAGGTGACTTGTGAGCCATCCGAGTGGTGTCTGCTCAGAAGTCACATCTCTGAGTGACACATACATACAGTGTTTCTGCAAAGAGAAAAGCAGGTTTTCAAGGAGCTATAGAAAACTACTAATTTTGCCAGCATCTGTTTAAAGGTCAGATAACCCTGATACTAACCCTTCACGGACAGTTATCTGTATTTGCCCAGGAGCAGCAAACTTCTGTAGTCAAGAACTCAATGCTCTGGATGGGAGCTACTGTGAAAAGTTGCCACTATTTCTCACATACACAGAGGGCACCATCACAAGGCGTGCACCCAGTGCCACTGCCAGCACCGCTGGGACCTGAGAGCCTGCCGATGTGCAGGACTCAATTAGAGCCCTCTGATCTTGTATTTTGGAGCTTTTCTGTATTTGTCTATGAAACAGGATGGCTCCAGTACCAAGTGATGTGCTTGACCCAGCAAGAAAAACCCCTAGACTTGCAATAAATACACCAATTCCCTGTATGTTTATCCACAGGAAAACAGAAATACAGGCCCAAGAGCAGATCTAAGGGCTTTCCTAAGAAAGACAGCATCTCTGCTAAAGAAGGTTGTGTAAGTGAAATCTCAGAGACCAACTCATATATATTCATCCATTCAGAGGCTGTTCTCCTGCTTTATCTAATACAGTGAGGTTTAGCATCAAGACTTAACCTCTGTGTGCCCCAGGACCATGCAGTGCTGCCAGCTTCTGGCTGATGGGTAGCATTGTCCTCTTTTGGGGAACAGCAGCCTGTGTCAGCTGGGTGCTGCAGTGTAGCCAGCAAAAACCTCCTCATGGGTTTCCACTGGGCTAAAACAGCTTTCACTGCATTCTGTTTTAAAGATGACATTCCTGATAATGCCGTTCACGTCTAAATCATATCTCAAAACGTTTTCAGGTATTTAGAGGCTCAGCATTGAATAATGCTTCTCTAAGAAGCATTAAAAATATATATATATAAGTATATATATTTGTCAAACAGAGAAAGGAAGCCAGGTAGCAGCCAATAAAAACTAAAACTATTAACATTTAGAGAATAAGGGAAGCTAGAGAGATGTCTATAGCACAAAAAAGGGGTAAGTATTAATATGAAATCAGGCAATGTAGTTGATGGAATAGTAAAGTGTTTAGAAATTAGGAAGAGAAGGAAAATCTTGGCAAATATTTCTTTCTGAATATTTCAATAGGAAAGAGATGGCGCACTTGACTACACAAATATGATGAAGCATTTTCCAGACTATGAATACCCACGGGAGCAAAAAGCAGTTGTCTGAACAAACATCTGTATGCTGACAACATTTTTTGAGCAATATTGTAATACTCTAGTGAGTTACACTTGGATACCAGTAAAGTGTCAATGTTGTGCTAATACTGAAAAAAAAGCAGAGAGGGACATATGAGGTAACTGGCTGATAACTTTTCCTCAGCAAAATAATTGAAAAGCCCATAAGAGAGTAAACAAACATAGCCTTAAAAATGAGAATGTGATTAATTCCTGTCAGTTTATGGAGAACAGATCCTATTAGGCAAACCAAAGTTTTTTACTCAGTATCACTTGCTATTTAGAATTGTTTTAATAGCTCAATAATATGTTAGTAAATCTCACTGAGTGGAAAGAGAACTGACTTAAAATATGATCATCCACAAGGAATTTTGTTCTAAAGAAGATGCAAAAGCAGTCCTATGCCCAGGCTGGTATTCAGAGTGAATAATCCAGGCAAGCCATGAATAGAGCTGGTTTTAATAATGGAGGCCTGTTTAGGACAAACACATTTTAATACAGTCAGTGTAAAGTTTTACATCTAAATTAAGGAATTCAGACCTACAGAAAAATGACTGATTGTTGGAAAGGGATAACTAAAGCCAACCAAGTCCTCAGAGTGAAAGTACAGCATAAATTTCCAGTGTGATAACATGAAGAGAAAATCAAATGAGAGTCCTCAGATTTTCTAAATATAAAGTTAGTAAGAAAATGAAAGGAAGTGGTTTTACTTCCAGATGAGGTGTTGATAAGAATTAATATGGTAACTGCAATTTTGGTATTGATAAGGTAGCAAGAATCATGACAAATATTCAAAATGTCAAGTGAACAGCTTTGAGTGAGAGAATCAGAATACAAAATCTGCTTAGATTTTCAAAGTGAAATTGAGAAGTGACTCTATAAAGATTAGTAAGAAACTTTTCAGGGGGAAAAAAAAAAGAAAATTAAAGCTTTTCTTACACAGAAGAAAGACAAGAGAGACAGACCAGGGGTTTATCTTGCTTTACAGCCTCTGAATATATAAGTTGCAATCTTCTGTGGTAGAATGTGGTCTTTTTCATTGCAGCTATTTTTTGTCCAGTTACACATCTACTCTTAGGTCTTTAGATTCCTGTACAATTAGTAGTTAAGTATCCATAACAGAGCATAAATTTCCCCTCTTAGTTATCTGTTGTAGGATAGGATTAATCACTACAGTAGGTTGCTGTACAATGTAGAGCATTGTCATTTCATTGCAGATTTGTTGTGGATTCAGCATAATGAATGCAGTGGAAGGCCAGCACTGCTTGTATGGTGAATCATGGCCTCATGTGCTTCCAGCAGCAGTGGGGGACAGACACTGCTTGGAGCAGGGCTGTCTCCAAACGTTGCATGGGATTTGGAAAACTCTTCTAAGGCAGCACAGCCAAAATGACCGACCAGCCCCCACGGGCAGAGCAGCAGGTATGATATCTGTATAGCACAGGAACATCCTGAACACCACAGGGTTGACGATCCTTTCCATGTTTAGAAACCATAAGGACATCTCTGAAAATGACTGGTGATTATAGGTGTCACAGCCTTTCGGCAGGTGTGGAAAACATGTCTTATGAGGAAAGACTGATGGAGCTGGGCTTGTTTCCTCAAGAGCAGGAGGCTCAAAGGGACCTCATTGCACTCTAAAACTCCCTGAAAGGAGGTGGGGGTGCTCTGTTCTGGTGTGGCTGTGCCTGCATGAGAGGACCAGAGGAAATGCCCTTAAGCTGTGACAGGGGAGATGCAGATTAGATAGTAGAAAATAAGTTTTCAGTGTCTAGGTGGTCAGCGATTAGAACAGGCTACCCAGGGAGGTGGTGGAGTCCCCAATCCTGAAGGTGTTTAAGGGGTGCCTGGATCTGGAGCTGGGTGATGGTTTAGTGGTTTAGGGGTTACAGTGTAGTGCTGGCTGGATTGTTGGACCTGATGGTCTTAAAGGTCTCTTCCAACTTTGATGATTCTATGATTCATAACTCATGAAACTTTTGTTTTATCTTTTCTCCCCTGTCCAGTTGAGTATGGACATGACAGGATGGCCTTGCATTTGGCATCCAGTCAGGGTCAAACCACCTTATTTTTCTGGCCAGGAAAATTCTCCAATTTTAATACTAACCATTCAGTCTTGGCAGACTGCAAGTTGATGGAATTATAAATTGACTAAAAGTTAAACTAGTATGTTGTTCCTTTGAATTTAGTCTTTTTTAAAATTTTGTATTTTCTGTGAATTTTGTCTTTTTTTTTGAATTTGCTAATAATCATCCAGGTAGTACCTACTCCTTTTGCTTGAATAGTCACCTAATTTACACAAGTAGTCTCACAAGTGGTGGTACCATGCTATGCACAGAAACATGAGATGAAGAGCATGAGCTGAATGTGGACTTCCTTCCATCAGTGGTTTTCCACTTTTTATAAAGTACTCTTCAAACCAGGACTCCTTCTCAAATGACAAGGTGACAACTGTAGCGAAAAGATGTCTTTTATCCATATTCCAAAACGAAACTTTGTCTTTCTTCCTGCCTGAGGACCAGACCATTTTCCCCCTGTTGTTGGATTCAGCTAGAGCTCCAATGATCTTGAGACACAAAATACGGCTTGTGGTGTCCTCCCTGCTTTAGAGCTCCTCATGAGAGCCTGGGAAAAGTCTCTTCACTGATTCCCAGTCATCACTGAGGGCTACCTGAATGACACAGCCCTAATTTTCAAGTGATAATCAGGTCAACACACATCTTTCTCAAAGACTGAATTAGAATGCAGGTGCCACCACAACAGCTGTGTTGCTCTGCTCCACCGCAGAACCAGAAACTCTGTCTAAAGTGCCTGAAAATTATGAAAGTAGCATTTTGGATCAAAAACTTACAGAGCAAATTGAATGAAACACATCTGTACCACTTTAGATAAAGGAGGTTGACATAATTTTAAAACTTACATCAAGAGATTATTTTCCAAAAAGAAAACAAACGACAAAACACCCAAAAATGCCAGAGGGTGAAGAGGTTGCAATAAATTTTTTCTTAAAAAAGCTAATACCCCTTTGCACACATGGGCTCCCATTTCCGAAACTGAAGTTGCAGAGATCCCATGTGTTGGGTGTCCAAGTGTTTGTTATTGCTATATATTTTCAATCTGAAAATATTCAGCTATGATCATGTGGAGGATAAAACCCTGAGACAGACAGAAGAGAGAGATACTGAACTTACACAGGACATGGTTTGGTGAAGTGTGGTTATTTGTTTCTAAAAAAATAATACTTGACCTAGTTTAATTAAACGTGGGTTGTGCTTCAACCTTTGAAAATTGGTTACTAAGATATTATACTGCTTTAAAAAAACCACTGTAAACCAATCATTTCTGTGGTCAGAGTCTCAAAGTAACAGTATAGATGAAGCCACTTAAACATGTGTTTTGTATTTCCTTAAAAGCAGCAATGCTGAAAATGCAGGTGGTTTAATGCTGCAGTTTAGCCAGAATGTGTTATTCATATGTCACTCATATCAAGAGAGGGAATGTCTCCATAAAGCAGGTAGCATTTGAGCATGGTTTCATTCTTCATGGGTAAATTCTCCTTTCATACCTACTGTAGCTGGTGAAAGAAAATGGTGATTTAGATCTTTATTTTATTAAACTCAAATTTAAATTTATGCTTATGTACAGCTTCAGCTTACACCTTTAATTAATGAAGTCCTTTAGGAGCACATGCTAACACATGCAAGTGACTTCCACCATGGTATCTACCTATTACTGGTCACACAACCATAAAATGAAAACCCAGCATCTTTTGATCATTACCAGTGTGAGTCAGGTGCTAACTAACAATGGCTCTACACCTGTTGCCATGTAGGCAATGATTAGATGTTGTAAGCAGCACAGGGTGTTTTAGTAGTCTGTATTAAGAGGAGTACTAAATGAGTCTCTTCATGAGCAATTTCCCTCCAAGTAGTGACATGGAAAGTGAGCCTTGGCTCTGAGGACTGGGAGAGTATGGAAAGACACTGGGATGTTTCTAAACCTGTTAAAGCAACACCAGTGGACTGTTAACTACAGATCAGCTCTCCTTGTCTCTGCACTGATTACCAGAGAAAGGCTAGATTCCATAACACCTGCACTATTTCTTTCTCTGAGTCACAGGACCCTTGTTTCAAGCACAGATCATTGCGGACTTCATAGGCAACGGGGACATATAAAGCAGGCAAGACATCCATTTGGGAAAAATAAATGAGGGTAAGCATATGAACTGGATCCACAGCCCGGCAGGGTTGTTACTGCCACTCAGATGTTTTCATCCAGGGATTTCCATTCCTGGGTAGTAGAAAGGGTGAAAAGCATATGTGTTGGCGCAGCTATAGCAAACACTGGAAACTTTTGTGAATATTTGGCCAGTACATTTTTTTTAAAAATTACTGGTCCCTGTATCCATTTACCCATGGACATTGATTCAACAACTTGCTAGTGTTGGGATGGCAGCAAGTTCTGCTTATCTGCAGAGTCCTGATATTTTATTATTTCTTTTTGGAGCAGTCTCATATTTAATAATGTTCTAAAAACACAACTGTTCTGATCAAATAAATGGATTGGCTGGATGCTAAGTGAGATGTTCTCTGAGTTATTATAATACTTTCTACCATGCCTCAGCATTGATTTTTGAAGTCAGAGTTGATAAGCTAACTTTTATTTTCCAAAAATTAGTAAGCCACAAGTGGCAATGGTATGCCCAGAATCT
The DNA here is from genome assembly GCA_013400175.1 of Phainopepla nitens. Lineage (NCBI taxonomy): Eukaryota > Metazoa > Chordata > Aves > Passeriformes > Bombycillidae > Phainopepla > Phainopepla nitens. The sequence continues at coordinate 838,780 of VXBQ01002188.1, forward strand.
CATGTCATTTAATGCTGGCACAGGAAAAATGACTGGACCATGCTGGAAAAAGTGAGCTATTGATGGGACAGGTTGCCACACATTGAGAAGAAAAATTCCCTACTTGGCAGGCATTTCAAAAAAAATTATTTTATTTGAATTTTATGTAACTTAAAACTTGAAATTATAGCAATTTTAAGTGCTTTTGAGAAAATAAAACCAATGCTTACCAGAAAGTCCTAAACATATCTTATAAAAAATAATGGGGTCTTAAGAGTATATAATATTTGTAAGTATGTGGCTATAGATAAAACATCCAGGCCTTACTCATCTCATGCTAGTCTGATGTAACTTTATGAGGTAATTCTTATGAACTAAACTTGCCTTGGCATTTAAGCTCCATCATGGAGTTCTGGTCCAATCAGATTTTTATCAAAGTTTGGGTATTATCACTTTGAAGGATGTTCAATGAGACGATGAATCTCAGAGAATTTGTTTTGTGGTGATTAGATTTGCTCCTCCAGGGAATAAGACCCTCTTCAGGTCTTTTCTCTTTCCGTTCCCCTCCTGAAATCTTTGAAGGATCAGGGAGAGTTTCCAAAAAAAAGAAAAAGGTCTACTTCTTTTTTCTCATTGTCAGGCCCACCCAAATAAGAGCAAGTAGAATTGCAAGACCCTTTCAAACACATCACACATCTTCTCTGACAATTTAAGGTTGTTGATTACAGCCTCATATTCATCACTTTCTCTAAATGCCTTCACGTATCACTTAATTCTGAATCTTTAAATTTAGAAGACTTGGTGAGTTCCTTCTCTAGAGTCACTCTTTTATAACTATAGACTAACTCTGTACCCTCCATCAAAACAGTGAGTCTTCTTAGCACTAATTGTATTTTCCCTTTCTAGAGTTACTAAACCGAGATCCTGCCACTAGAAGCAAGCATGTCAAATCTCTTATCTACCATAGCAAATGCAATTTGAAACCCCATTCTACATGTGGGTGGAATGAGAAACTTTTCTGTAAGTCTGCAGTACACTAATAAACCCTAAGAGGAAAGCCCTTTTAAGGCGAAATCCAAATGCAGTTTCAAGATAAGAATCTCCTTAGTGAGATAAGACTGCCACAAAATACATACTGGTATTAGATCAAAAGTAACTGCTTACTCATTTCTGGAAGTTTAATTCTAATCACAGACACATAAGACACTTCCCTGTGTGTCTCTCTACTAAAAGAATGGAGGGTGAGGTGTGTTTGTAATCAGCAGGTTTTGGAAGGTGTAGAACCATATACACGCCTGAATAATCTCATGAGAATAGTTGTCTTTGGTCATATTAAATAAACTCTAGTTTGTAATAAATTAACTTCCCAGTGACACTCATGCACCACTTGTTTTACTGTCCTCTCCATTTTTTAGGGTCTATTACCAAACCTAAAGCACTAGGATGTCTGCACTTGTATGAATTTCTATATCTGTGCATGATCTAGTTTTCTTTTTAATCCCTACAAGGTGCATTAAACTACACTGCTACTTTAAAATTTTCATATGGTTTTAGGAGCTCAAATAGAAATGTTATTTGTCACAAGAGAATAATGTTTTGCAAAGGTATAAAGATGGTAAGTCTGCAGTTGTGGCTTTGTTGTACAGAGCTTCTGGATGTGTAGAATCACAGAAGAATCAGCGTCGTAAGAGACCTTTAAGATCATGATGTCCAGGAATCCACCCAGCACTATCACTGTAATACCTAAACCACTAAACCATCACCCAGAGCCCGATCCAGACATCCCTTGAAACAATTTCAGGGGTGGAGACTCCACCACCTCCCTGGGCAACCTATCCAATGCCTGACCACTCAGTGACAAATTTTTCCTAATATCTAATTTGCATCTCCCGTCACAGCTTCAGGCCTCTGGTCCTCTCACTGCAGGCATGGCAGAAGAGACTGACCCCCTTTCTCCTTTCAGGAACTTGTAGAGAGTGATAAGGTCTCTCTGAGCCTCCTCATCTTGAGACTAAACAAACTCAATTTCATCAGCCATTTCTCATAAGACATATTTTCTAGACCTTTCACAAGTGTTGCTGTCCTTTGCTGGACATGCTCTGGCACCTCATTGTCCCTTTTAAAGTGAGGGGCCCAGAATGTAACACAGCTCTTGAGGTGTGGCCGCACCAGTATTGAGTACAGGGGAATGACTGCTGTCCTCACGTGGCCACACGATTCTTGATCCAGGCCAAGAGGCCATTTGCCTTCTTGGCCACCCAAGCACACTGTTGAGCCACATATTGATCCAGCTGTCAACCAGTACCCCCAAGTCCCTTTGTGCTTAATAGCTCTGAAGTCACTCCTCCGCCAGCCTGTAGTGCTACAGGTGGTTGTTGTGACCCAAGGACAAGACCTGGCACTTGGCCTCATGGAGTTGTCCTCAGCCTATTGATGGAGTCTGTCCAAGTCTCTCTGCAGAACCTTCGTACCCTCCAGCAGATCGACACTCCCACCAAACCTAGTGTCATCCACAAATTCACTGAAGGTACTCTCAATCCCCGAGTCCAGATCATTGATAAAGGTGTCAAACAGGACTGGACCATTCAATGACTAGTGTAATTCAAATGGGATAAACCTTAGGACAGTGAGTTCCCATTAAAGATCTTGACACCCTTCCAGGGCATACAACACTTCAAGCTTCTCCTGTTATGAGGGAACACGGAAGGCATCCACTCACTCCTCACTGCAGGGCCCAAATTGAATAGTGCATCCCTCCTCTCTGCCCCCACAACCACCTCCTTCTTCTTCCCACATTTCTGGGTCATGGTGTTCCCCAAAACCAGCTCACTCACCCACCACCCCAAAATGCAGGAACAAAATTACTCCCTCCAGTGCTTGCTTTCCTTGAGTCCCTTCCAAGTTCCACCCAGAGGACTCCTGTGGAGGGTTTAGTGCCACCATGGCAGCCAGCTCTAAAATCAGTACCCAGCAAGTGATCTGGTAGCCATAGGTGTAGAAGCAGAGTGAGGGTAGGATGGACCCAGCCTTGCTAAAGCACAGAAATAGCTGGGCTAGGAATTCTGTGGTTTTGTTAAATTTCTTTTAGAATTATGCTTAGTGTACTGTGATGTTTGAACATGTGGTTCTTACTGCAGGTGTGTGTATATATATATGTGCATGTGTATGTAAAAACACCACACATGTTTATGGCAAGACTGCTTAACTGCGAAGTTCTTTTACTCTGATTTTGTTGATGATAATGAAATTTGTCTTTTTTATAAGTGTTTTGTTCTTTGACACCTTCTGTCGAAGACCAGGTGGAAACTATTTAGGCAGGTGTGGGTAGAATCCTTTCCAGATGGTAGTAAGACTGTCAGAGCTCAAAAGTTTCTGGAAATGCTCCACATTACCCTGAGAATTTAAGTCAAGAAGAAAAATAATTTCTCGTCCATTTCTTCTGATTTTATGAAGCTGAACTTGGCTGTTCCATCTCATGTGAAGTTGACTTGAACAGTATCAATCACCATGCAGAGGTTTTGGTTTTCAATCATTTTCTTTTCTCCTCTTTTACCTAGGTACAGCACATTTTTCTGATGGTATTGCACCTGTAGATGAATAAGACCCCACTCTTGACCATCTTGGCTGGTGTTACTACACCTTTTTTTGCCGATGTATTCATAACAAACCTGTGACCATCTGTGAGTAATAAACAGCTTAACCAGGACACTTTTCACCTGAGTGACTTTTGCGTTGTAAGTAAAAAGTAATTTTAACTTTTTTTCCCCCCTTCTACCTTCAAATACTTTTTTTGAGATCTTTTCCCTTCCCTCAGTGAGTCTGAGCAAGCTCCAGGGAGATGATTAACTTCCGTCTGCCAAAATATCAGGTAATTGATGATTAGTTCTTCAGGACTTCAGATCTGTTTAGCTCAGAGGCCCTTCCTCTGGGGCTGCTGCAGTGTCAGAGGGACAGTAAGGCTTCCACCTCCTCTGTCGGACCATGCACAAAGCCATTTCTGACCAGTCAACTCTCACAGCAGGCTCCATGCTTGCACGTCCCATTGCACGTGGGCAGTGCTGTTCTGCTTTGGCAGAATAGAATAGAATAGAATAGAATAGAATAGAATAGAATAGAATAGAATAGAATAGAATAGAATAGAATAGAATAGAATAATTTCATTGGAAGGGACCCACAGCAATCATGTAGTCCAACTACCTGACCAGTTCAGGGGTGACTACACAGGACTGCTTGTCCCTGTGTCACGGGGTGGTGGCGCATGCTGGGTGGCATGGGGAGAGAGACAAGGATCAATTCGATGGATCTGCAGCAGCACAGAACTCTCAAGACAGCTCACTGTAGAGTAGAGAACTTGTAAGAATTACTGTTTTGAGTCTGTAATACAACACAAAGTCTGGTACAGAACTTCTTCTCCCACTAGAAGATGTGGTTGGAGGTTCCTAGTCCTCAGTCCTGTTTTTCAAGATAGAAATGTCAAGAAGGTTTTGAACATCAGCAAAGCAATCTTCTAATCTCTTAAAACACAGTATAATGAATCCTATTTATTATATCAGTCCAAATGAATGTCTAAAAACTCCCTGATGTATTTTTCTCAATGGCAGGATGGAAAAATCAGTATTCAGGTTTTAGTTAGCTGAAAGTTGATTTCAATGGGGGAACATTTGCTGAAGCAAAAGGTCACCTCTGAAAGATGTTTTATATCATAGAGAGAAGAACGTTAGCAAGATCTTAAAGCTAAAAATGCTGCGTAAAATTTGCTCAACAGCAAATTCAACATTTTGCTTCCATACTGTGCTGTAATTTCTGTATTTCATTCAGCAGCGATCTCAGCTCTAAAGAACATTTCACCCAGGAGGAATTAGGCACACATTTTTAATCAGACAAAAGTGCTCCAGGATTGGCAGTATTTTGGTTTATGTAAAGCACTTCTATTTTGAAAGTGTTATGCATGAACACCACATTTCTCTAGATAACTGACTGCACATGTTGCTTCATCAAACATTTTAGCAGTGCTGCTCTTGATGGTAAACTCATCCTGTGACAGAATGAAATACTGAAGAATATGCAAAAAATGGTTTTAAAGCAATCCATAAAGCACCAAACTTTAACTTTTGACCAAAAAAAATTAGTATTTATATTCTGAATAAAACAAGATGGAATTCTGAGCAGAGGAAGTAGTCAGGACTTTTTAAGCCAGCTTCTGCTCATACCCTCTAGCTATTTCATAGTGGTCAGGGTGATCGAAGATCACACTAGAAACAAAGAAACTAATTTATAATTTGTTGGGATATAGAAAACATTCCTCAACATTTCTGAAAAGTTTTATATTGAAGTACAATGTTACAGATTTCTAAGAAAGCAACTTACGTCTGAATTTATTAAGGTATGGAGGGGTTTGACTTGCATAAACCTTTCAGTTCAGCCAACATTTCCAGTAATGTGCAGCCAGAGTTCTTGCTATAGAGAGACCATCATTTGCACTGCACTTAACTCCAGGCACTTTCTGATATCAGTAACCAATTTCCAGACTGTTTTCCTCCTACTTGGGGAACTACAGTAGTCTATTCCCAATTGCCTCACCAGAAAAAGGTTATCAAAGGCTCAATGTCAAAGGTGGGAAGCCAACATAGTATTTATAGCCTGTGTTATGGTATTATATTTTATATTGTAATATTTATATTTATTTTATCATTTATTACTTATTCATTAAAGTTATTTCTCATCCATGTTGCATATAAATTACTCTGTCAAGTAGTTTAAACCTGTATTCCCCCTTACCTCTTCCATCCTTATTTTCTTTTTTATTTAAAGTAAAAGGTCAGTTTGAATGCCAAACAGGTTGGTTGCCATGAAGTTCCAACTCCCAGTAAAGTCATATTATTAAACTCTCTTTACAGTTTTACATTTAAAAATGCAGGAGTAACATGTGCAAAAAATGTGCTATGCTTAAGGCAGAGCAGGTCATACTAAATAATGTTTGCATGGCTGGACTCTCCCCGAAGGAATATTTTTTTAAAGGTTTATAACCCTGTTAGACACTCAGGTCTTTCATGCTAGGAGTCCAATCCAGGGTGATTATTTTTTCTTAGTTCACCAAAAACTATTTAATCACTTCCAAGGAAATGTTAGTAGGAAAAAAAGCCATGGCTCTGCTGGTATCAACGAAACCTGTTGATCTTTCTGACAGCTTTTATGCTTCTCTGCCAAATGATACCTAGTATTGTGTGCATTATGTGTAAGGATTCCTTACTCCTGCTGCTTTGAGAGCTAGAAAAACTATAGACATGGTATAAACACTTTAAGAAACCATGGTTTACAAATGGTCGAGAAAGTGCTGTTTCTTTCACTTTAGGAGACTTCCAGTTTAGTACATAAAAGTTCTGATGAGCCTTTCTCCCCACCAAGCGTTCTGCAAACTCTTGGCCCTTCCAGCTCTAAGCCATATATGCATCTTCTCAGAGCTCTTGCAGGTGTCAGGACTGGGGATGCACCATCCTCACAGAGCAGTTAAGCAGATTTCTCCTGGTTGCAGCTCAAAAGATAGCAGCAGGATTTTTCCTGTACAGTTATTTCCAGATCTTCCAAGATAGAATATAGTTCAAGAATAAAAGTTCTCCCACTTGATACTGTGAGTTTATTGGAAATGGACAAATAGGAACAAGCAGTTCTGGCAGAAGTGTTTCAAATTTTCAAGTTAAAATTATTTGAAGAAATTATTCAGCTTCTGCAGATTTGCAGACAACAGAGGAGATTCCAACAAGACCTGTGAGATGTCCTCTAGAAATCTGCCAAGTTCCCTGCCACCCACTGCTCCCATGCTGTGCCCTCATCCACAGACACAGAGTGAGGATACCTGTAGGTTGTTCTGCCCTCCAGTCTTAGACAATGCAAGCTGCTTCATTTCCAAGTGCTCTTGGCTCAAGGCTGGTTCTGTTTCTGATGAACTGCTCCTCAGATTCACATTGTGCTGGACACTCCAAATCTCATGATAAATGATGTCTACAACCCATTTCTCTCTTTGTGGTTTTCTCACTACTAAGAAAATGGAGTAGACTCCAACATGACAAGACCCTTGTCACCAGTTCTGCTGTAGCCAACCAGGGCTGGATTCTGTTTTGGGGAGAGTGGCATGGGCAGCTCTGAAATGTATTTTTCTAGTACTTCTATTTGGCCAGTATGGTCCTGTGCTTGGCTTTCTGTTCTGATTAATCAATTTTTATCAACTTTACAGAATAACTGTGAGGATTTTTTAGTTTATTTTCATGTATATGTCAGATGCCCTCAGTGCTGCAGCAGCAAATAAAAGAACTGGAAGCAGTGGTGGGTCTGGCAAGATGCATTGTGTCAGGGGCAAGGAAGTGGACATTAATGACTGTTCCTGGCGTGAGCTTTGTACTGGGCCAGAAGGAGCCAGGCTGGACCCAACCATGCTGAGATCAGGGGGTGAGGGGATGGTTACCCATCCAGCACATCATCTCACTGCTTGGGGCTCACCAGGAAGGCTTCTGTCAGTCCCCTGATTGTCTCCCTCCTACTCAGATCTTGTGTTTGTCTATCATGAGGTGTGGGCCTGTGGGTACCAAAGCCCCTAACCCTGACCCACAGAAGCAATGGGAGAGGAGAACTGCACAGAGCAGCTCGCAACTCAGCAGGGGGTTTTGATGAAAAAGGGAAAAATATCAAGCAAACAATCTCCTTTTCCTCTTATTCAGAATCAGGTAATAATGATTTGAGTCATATGGGTAATAATGAGTTTGAGTCGTATGGGAAAGCACATCTGCCACTTGCTTTCAACAGCTCACAGTTGAGTTTGTTATGGATTTGGTATCTTTACTCCCTAAATACTACTTACTGACAGACACTATTTCTAACCTCTATCCACCCACTAGTTCTACCAATAAACACCATGAAGGTTTACCATTTGCCTTCTTCCTAGCCCAAACTTATTTCCCATGTCCAGGTTATACCTCACCCACAAATTAGTCCACCATTTTCAAAGGATTTAAGGACTCCTACACCAAATAGAAGTATTTAAGAAATATTTGTCATTCTCCATATGAAGGAAACTTGCCTGTCGAACCATCCAGAAGCCACTCTGGCAGTCACTGTCACACCACCTGAGCTGGGACAAAAGCCCCTCCGCAGCTACACCCCCTCCACTCACACAGTCACACCAGGTGTCCTTACCAGTTTGACCACAGGTTTCACATAGCAGAGTCTCAGACATTCAGATCCTTAAAATAATTTAATCATGGTGCAATAACTAAATAACAAAATAACAGGTTGAGCTAGGTGCCTCCAAGGAGGGACCCCAAACAACGGAACCACTGAGCTTTTATACCCCCACAGTCTCCGAGAAACAAAGTGTGAAGTCCTCAGCTCCTGCTGTGCCTCTGAGTGTCCCATCCCCTGGCTGCACCACAGGTCCCCATGCCCTTTGTTCTGCAAAGGGTTGGCAGGTCACAGCCTCTTGTCTCAGCTTGGGCTCCTGCTCCCAGAGCTCAGCCTACTGCTGGCACAGCAGCTTCACACCAAGCTTCATACCTGCACTGAATGTATTCCTCAACACATCTTTATTTGTTATAGGCATTATTCGTGCACCACATCATCATTTTACTTTTAGGTTACGCCCTGACTAGTGGTTCCCCTGAGCTAAAAGGAATTAGTGCAGGCTCCAGCAGTAGCCCTCCTGCAGCAAACCAGCTGGGCTGCAGCGGTGATCTCGTCATGCTTGACAATTTGCTATAGCAAAAAAGGAATTTCTTTTTATGTGTAAAGATGGCATTTACTGTTAACATAATTGAAATCTTAACAGAGTAATCAGGGCATCAGTATTATCACAGATGTAATTACTATGGGAAAAGAGAAAAAGTAAATAAAGAATTCTGTTACTGATGCCTTGAGTTCTAAGCTTTTCTATTCAGTTTTGGTGCATAGCTTTTGGTTTTGTATTGTGGGTTAACCGGGATTTTTTCACAGGATGGTAAAGGCAAAACACTCCTGTTCTAGCTGGGAGCTCAAGGACGGTTATTCCTCCAAACTTGAGGCCCAAGGTACAAACAACGTGAAAAGAGGAGGGCTTCTGTATGCAAATAGACTTGGGCATATAAAAGTGTGAACTGTCATGACCAGTCCCCTCTTTTGCTTCCACCTTGGAGACATCCGGGCAGAGCCATGGCTGTAGCATTGGCCCTGTCAGATGTGGCCTTTGAAGGCCCCTCAATAAATATTCACTTTGTTTCTTTTAACGCTGTCTCGCCTCTGTTTCTGCTCCTCAAGGTGGTCATTACAGAGGAAAAGATGCAATAAAAAAACTACACACTTATAAGTCCTACACGCACATATCCTGGCTATTATCTCTTCCTTTGGTATTGTGCTCAGCCTTCCATGGCCCCCCTGGGTCCTAATAAAGATGGTTGCACTCTGGGGAGTGGGGAGAAATATGGCAAGTTATCCGCCACCCAAGCCTGTTGCAGAGAGAAATACAATGCTGTTGTCAATGGCTTCTTCTTCCTCATGGTGTCATCTGCAGACTTGCTGGTGCTGTTCTTCAAGCCACTGTCTCGGTCATAAATAAAGATATTGAACAACGACCATCTCAAGATACTCTCCTGAGGAAGACAACTTGTTTGTCTCCATTTGGATAGCGAGCCATTGACTGCAACTCTTTGAATGCCATGATCCAGACAATTTCTTGTCTGTCATAGTAGTTCATCCCTCAAACCCAAATATCTCAGGTTTAATAGCAGGAATACTGTGTGGGACCATGCCAAGGGCTTTACAAAAGTCCATGTAGATGAATTAGTAGCTCTTTCCTTGTTCACTGACAGCATGGTTTGCCCCTGGTGAAGCCATTTTGGCTGTGTTTAGTTGCCTCCTTGTCACCCATATGCCTTGACATACCTTCCAGGAGGATCTGTTCCATGATGTTTCTGGGCACTGAGGTGAGGCTGACTGTCTGTTATTTCCCAGAGTTGTTATTTTTACCCTTTCAAAAGCGTGGATGTATTATTTCCCTTTTTTTCACTGAGCATGGACTTTACCTGACTGCTGTGACTTTTCAAATACAGTGAAAAGCAGCTTAAGTGCTAAATCTGCCAGCTCACTTCAGACTCTAGGATGCATCTCTTCAAGTTCCCCAGGTGGTCTCAAACATGGTCTTCTCTTACAATGGGTGAGTCTTCATTGTCCCAGTTCATGCCTTGAGATTCAGAGGCTCAAGGTGTGTTGAACCGCAATTTCCATTGAAAACTGAGGCAAGTAAAAACTTGTGGTGCATGTTACCCCAAGATCAGAAAAAATTTCTGTTTAAGCAAGTGAAAATGAAGCTCCAGGCATGTCAAGATCAATTCAGGTAAAGCAAGGCCTGAGGCTTTGTAAACTCACTGCAGTCTGTGGCCTGTTTGTAGGAGTGGCAATACTGTATCTACAAGGCTGCAGGGCAGCACTAAAACAGGGGTCTGTGTAACTGAGTTGGTCCAAAGGTATTTCCCCACATAATAATGAAGGTACTGAAAGCATTTTTTGCTATTGCAACCTTGCCTGAGAAGATCCAATTCTCACACATCTCACATATCCCCTCGGAAGCTCAATGAAGTCATTAGGACAAATAGCCATTAATTTCAGCTGACTTTACATAGTTTCTGATTCTTGATGCAATAACACCATCGAAGTCAGAAGAGAATATTCAGGCAATGAATGTGCCTCTTGCACACAAGATGCCCCCCTGTGCCTGCCAATAAAAGGTTGTAAAAAATGTTAGAAAGCCATGCTGTCTACAGGACACATCCTGCCCCTGTTAAAGGTAAAACAGGAGAATTCAGGGAGAGTAATTTAAAAATAACAACAATAGAAGTGTTGATGGAGACAACAGGAACTATCTGGTGGTTTTGTATTTTGCAGTAAACTACTGTCTTTTTGCAAAGTTGATTTCTGCATCTGCTAACCTGGGGGCAGCTTTGGTCCAAACCCTTTGAATTTATGGTGAATAATTTTATTATGATGATGAGGCAGGAGCTAGTTTTCAGTGAAACAGATGATGAGTAAGCCGAAACAAGGCAGTTTTCAAGGAAACACCTCAGTCAACCATGACCTGGCGCAGCCACAGAGGTATAAATGACTTTGCTGGGCTTCTCAACAAAGAGAAATAACCACAGGAAGCAAGCACCTCATTTCATGTTAAGAGTATGTTCTTTCTGCTCCTGAGCAGCTCTACAAAGAAAGCATACCCAAGGAAAACCAGAAGGTTTTCACACTTTTCAGTGGGTTTTATTTTACAGTAAAGAAGAAATAAGAAGTCCCAGCCTAGCAGAATTGTCATGGAAAGCAAAGTCCCTGCTTTTGTGTACTCAGCTCGATTCAGCTTCTTGCTTATTCCTCCGCTATATTGTTAGAACAGAAGTGAAAGCATTTGAAGAAACACAGGGTAGCAACATGGGAAAGTTGCAGAGGGAAATACTTTTAATCCCACAGCTTTGCACAAGTGTTGGGTTTCTGAAGGAAAATATGGTGGTTCATTTTAAACCTTCCTGTGCCTGGCCCTTTCTGCACAGCCAAGCTCTGAACCTGCAAGATACCGCAAAGGCTTTGAAACTGTTCCTTCAAAGCTTTTTCACACATTGCTAGATGAATTTACCTCTGCTCTACTTGTCTTTAGCGTTCAAATGCAGCTTTTAATCTGTATTCTTCTTCCCTAAGATGCCCTGTATAAGGTCATATGAGAAAAATATCCTCCAAAGCTTTGTGAAATTTTACAGAAGGAAATACAGTACACCTGGCAGCAGGAAGACATCTTTTCACTCATTTTCCTTCTGGAGGAGCCAGAGAGCTTAAAATGAAATTGGTAGGTGGGATACTTTTCCAGCTTTCCTTTTCTCTCCTAAAGAGGGAACTTGAAAGCTGGATGGGGGGTTTTGTCGGAGTTTTTTTATGTTGGGGTTTAGGGGTGTCTTTCAACTAACCTCATAGTTAGCTGCAAACTATTAATTCAACTAAATTTTTACTTATATTTTTTATTCATTTTATTTATTTTTTTTAATTTTTTTATTTTTTATTTCTATTATTTCTTTAAAAGAAATCACTTGCATCCAGTGGTTTATTTAATCAAGTCTTAAGTTGTCAGAAAAAACCTGAGTAGCAAAATGCTAATAGAAGAAATCTGATTAATAGAGTTTTGATTCATCTCCAGGCTTGGCTTAAATGTGGCCTATGTGGTTTACTGTAGATATTTTTAATGTACTTTTTAACGTATTTTACCTCTTACAAATATTAAATAGAAACAAGAGAAGCTTTCCTAAGTGCCACGCCAGTGATACCACAATAACATCAAAGGTCAGATGCTGTGTTTCTGCAATGACAGCACTTTTCGCCCACACCTCAATGACTCCCAGTCCCTGAGGGGTCAGATTATTGCCAGAAGAATGAAAACAATTGTGTCTTGAATATCATAGACATTTCACATCATGCAGTTCTGAAGAAGGCATATTGGAATGGAAGAACCTGTTGGCCTTCTATGATGAAGTGACTGCATGAGTGGACAAGGGAAGGGTTACAGTTATCATTGATCTGGACTTCCATAAAGCCTTTGACACGGTCTCCCACAGCATCCTTCTCTCTAAATTGGACTGTTGTTAGATAGATAAGAAAGTGGTTAGATCCAGTGATCAGTTGCATCCAGTTTTCAACAGCTTAGAGTCTCAATGGGGATCAGTGATAAGTGGTTTCCCTCACAGGACCAGTGTCATTTGATATCTGCATTAATGCCACAGACAAAGGGATCGAGTGCACACTCAGCAAACTGGCAGGTGACACCTGACACCAGGTGACACCAAGCTGATTGGTGCAGTTGACACACCTGAAGGACAGGATGCCATAGAGAGGGACCTGGACAAGCTTGCAGACTGGGCCTGAGGGAATCTCGCGAGGTTGAACAAGGCCAAGTGCAAGGTGCTGCACCCAGATCAGGGCAAGCCCTGGTATCAGCACAGGCTGGGGGTGAACAGAGCAGAGCAGCCCTGCTGAGGAGGACTCGGGGGTGCTGGTGGAGGAGACCCTGGACATGACCCAGCCATGGGCACTCCCAGCCCAGAGAGCCAAATGTGTCCTGGGCTGCTTCCAAAGCTCCGTGAGCAGCAGGGCCAGGGAGGGGATTCTGCCCCTCTGCTCTGCTCTGGTGAGACCCCACCTGCAGTGCTGCATCCAGCTCTGGGGTCCCCAGCACAGGAAGGACATCAACCTGTTGGATCAAGTCCAAAGGAGGCCATCAAGATGATGAGAGGGATGGAGAACTCCTAAGAGGAAAGGCTGAGAGAGTTGGGTTTGTTCAGCCTGAAAAAGAGAAGGTTTTGGGGTGACCTAATTGTGGCCTTCCAGTACCTCAAGGGAGCCCACAAGAAAGAGAGAGAGGGACTTCTTACAAGGGCTTATAGTGACAGGACACAGTGTATGTCTACAAACTGAAAAAGAGCAGACTTATGTTAGTTATTAGGAAAAAATTCTTTGTTATGAGTGTGGGGAGGTACTGGAACAGGTTGCCCAGTCAAGTCATGGGTACTTCATCACTGAAAGTGTCCAAGACCAGATTGGATAGAGCTTTGAGCAACCTGATCTTGTGAAATATGTCTCTGTCCATGGCAAGGGGACTGGCCTCAATATACTTTCTGCATGGAAGGTTCTTCACTTAACTTGAAATTGAGTTTATTAAAAATAATATGAAGCAAATTTGTTTAACAGTATTACACATCTGTATCCTGGGCAATTAATTTTCTTCTGCTATTCTGGTAGAGTCTGTTTTCATTAATATAGAAATGTGACTGAGGAAAAAATGAAGAAGACTAATAAAAATATTATCAGTATTTATTTTGATGGTGGTAACACCAGCAAGCCTCATGATGTGTTCTGTGTTCTCCTCTATGCTTTTTGCCAATTATTTTAGACTTTCCTCTTTCCATTTCTCCTGCTAAAGACAGAGGTAATAATCCCAACCATCTCCTGTAAAATGCTGTGAAACCTGGCAAATCAAATTGCAGCATCTGAATGAGAAGGTTTTATTTCCTCAAGCATGTCTGTTAAAGAAAATCCTATGTGTAAGGTACTGGATGTTTACCACCTGGTAAAGAATGGTCAAAAGTCTGTGGAATTTTATTGTGGTTCACCTTGAAAGAATTGGCAGTAAAATCAACCACACTTTTAGGTTTCTTGAATAACATGGTCAAACACTTCCTCTTTCAGGAATGAACTTTGAACCTATGATACTCTCTACAAGAATCTTCACGTCTTTCTCTAAAAATAGGTAGGCTTCAAATGCTTACTTTTCCTGTTGAAATCGCCTGGTTTTTGCGAGAGGTGATCGAGCCTATAGTCATCCACAATGACTTTTATACAATTTCCTATTAGTCTGCTGTGGTTTTGCTTGCTGCAAAATCAACTGGGGAGTTTTAAAACAGGTTTAAAGGAGTCTGAAGGAGTTGAGTGCCTGACAAAAGTGGGGTTTGCATACTTTACACATTTCTCTCCAAGGAAGACATTATGGAAAATTATTGAAAAATATTATGAAACACAGGCAATAAACTGAGAAATATACTTCAAGTCTTGATTTGTCTGGCACGGTGTGTGCTGTTAAGATTTTTTTTTACTTTTGGTTCACTACCATGGATATTTCTCTCATAGAAATGATACTCCAACATGAAAACAATACGTAGCCCAAAAAGGTGTTGCTTTACTTGACTGGAGTGAAGCAATTTCTGAGTCTAGGCATAATATCCTATGTATATTACACAAATAACACAACTTTTAAATTTAAACATAAGAAGTCGGTTTCTTTTCCATTTTGATTTCTTAAAGCCTCTGTTGCATCTTCACTCTGATCATGATTCAAAGTTTAGAAGTAAAGGAAATGCTATCCATTGAAATCTGGAGATACTCAATTGATCCCTGGTACATTTAACAGAGATATCAAACTTTTACATAATGTTCAGCAAACCTAAGTAGCTGTTGTAGATGCCTTTTTGTGGTTAATTAGCACATACACTTGCTGCCACAGAGGTTACTGGAGACAAAGTCTTGGGGTTTTTTTTCTCTCCTTGACAAACAAGTTCCTGTATTGTAACTTGAAACTCAAAGTTGCTGGATGAGGTTTTCCTTCTGCAGTTTACTTGCCCATCTAAAACAGCCAAAGAACACAGGAAGTTTCTTCCTGTGCTTGAAAAATTATTCTTCATTTGCAGCTGAACTATTTTACTCCAATGAAGTATAAATATTATATGTAATATACACATTATATTACATGGTACAATGCACTACCACATACTAGTAAACAGCAAGGAATAAGCTCAGTTGCTAGTATGACTATTTGACCGTTTGAAAAAGTAAAAGCAAATCCTTTATGTGTATGTGAGCTCTCTCAAAAGGTTTTTGTGAGCTTTTATTTTTTACTTTAAGGGGATTTTATATATTTATGTTTAGATTATCTCCAGGTATTTAGGCGACACGAATGCTGAGCTCACTTGCAAAGGAGGAGAAAATGTCACCCTTAGCATTTCTCATTCCCTTTGGCTGGCAAAGCCTGTTCCTGTGATCAGGTGGTAGCTACAGTTAGTCTCACATTTATACCATTCCTTGGTATGTATTCCTGAGGAGTAACTTCAAATTAAACAGCCTTACCAAACTAGAAATATTGCCATCTCCCCTTATGCTTTGTCTAGTATGTGTTGACCTCCTGCTGGCCCTAATATCTCAGTCTGTCATATGCACCATGTGCTGGCTCAGATGATCAGATGTCAAGTCCTTAAAACCATCATGTCATTCATCTTCATGTTTTGCCAAGGTCAAGCTTGCTGTTGTTCCTCAGATTATTAAAGCTATGTTTTCCACAAAGCCAGTGGAAAAATGCTCCAATGCTTCAAAAAAGTTGGTCAGCAGGTGAACTGGATGCCACCTGGAAAGGTGAAGATATGTTTATCAAGAAATCCTGTTTTCCAGAAGGTGATGGGATGAATTACTGGTACGTTACAAATAACCAAAACAGACTCTTGGAGTTTCTGAGAGTTTAGATTCTCATAGTCTGCAATGAGGCTGCATGAAGCAGGTGCTGGCACCTTGTGCTTGCTTTTGGCTGAAGACTTTATGGTAGTTCACCCAAAATCCCTCATCTCCATGCTTGCTGGTGTCATCCAGTTGGATCAGGTGCTCTGCCTGACCAAGAATCTGAGATGAAACCTTTCACACTCCTTCCCTCTGTAATTAGTTTAGAAGTAATTTGAAGGGGCTTACATCCTGAAGGAGAGTGACCAAATTCCCTGGTCTTCTGTTGCACTTAGCCCCACAAATTTCTGTCCCTGGGTATGGATGGGTATGGAAAGGCAGGGACAGGCTGGTCCCCAAATGCAGCTGCTTGGGTCAGTCTCACGACATCTATTATCAATTTCTTTTGGGAGTATCTTAGATGGGTATTTATGTGGTGTGGATTTGTTGGGGTTTTTTTACACTGCAAACTCAATTAATAATATTTGCCTTCATAAATACTGTTATCATGAAATTCCAAAGTATTATTTACTGAGGTCCTGAAGACAAAACTGCTGAAGCAAGCAAACTAGTAGTTTTTAAGGATGAGAAATAGGTTATTTGGCACTATGAAGACAGATAACTTTAGACATAGAAGATGATGCGAGGAGGGGGAAAAACAAAACAGCACAAAGTGCTGTCAGAAAGGCCAAGGGCAGTGTAATTAAGGCTGAAAGAGGGAATCATGAAGAGTCATGATGACTCAACAGTGCTGCTTGTCCTCTGCCACTTGGAGGAGGACACTAGCCAGCTATGGCACTCGCAGTGTTTCCACAGCAGAGCAATGAGATCTTCAGATCGTCCCAACCTGGGATGCTTGGAGCTTAAGTCTGTCCCAAAGAGCAAGGAGGGGCTCTCTGTAGTACTTGCACCCAGTGTTGGTGTCTGAGCCTGAAGTTAGAAAATAGAGCTTTTCTAGCTCTAAGAGCTCTGCTTGTGGTTTTTGTATGAGGCCTCACACGGAAAAACACCTCTTTGCCCTACCGGAAAGAAGGAATGCCCCTGGTTGAACTTTTTGCTTTCTGTGCCAGTAGTCCCACCAGCCCTCAGAGAGGCATGCTATAGGGTAACAAAACAAGAGCTAAATTTTTCCCTGAAGTTTTAACTTTTTCTAACGTACATCTTCCTCCTCGTGGGAATTTCATCAGAATGCATGGTGTCCTTTAGTGGTATGGTACACATTTTTTTCTGAGACTCACAGGCTCAAAAACCTGTTCTAGCATCAGGCAATTTTGTTTCCTGTCATTTATTACCCTGTTAGTGCAAACACTTTTTTTTCTAAAGCTCATAACTTGTGGTCAGCTGCATCTGGTACCACTACACAATTACGGTAAATTTTCATTTTACTAGCTGAAATTTCCTGTAAGCCTTCTGTGGGCTAGAAATATAAAATGAAACTAAGCAAACACAGTCTGACAAATGAGAAATTTTGTTTTATTTTTTGTTTGTTTTTTTCATAACAGTATCTGGACTGACGGCTGTCCTACCACAACTCATGACAGGCATGAAAAAAGCATACAGCAAAAAATAATTTTCAAGATATTTGCAGACACTGTCCTCTGTCACAATAAACTCTGCGCAGGCTTATGGGCTTGATACTCTGCACAGGCTTATGGGTGGGGATGTTTCTAATGAACAGTCAATTCTAAAGGAGCTTGCAAAAGGTCTGTTTTACTCTGTAGTGTTCTAAGCTGTGCATAAGAACAAGAACATCATCATTTCTTACTTGTAGTCTCACATTAATGTGTGAAGGCACAGTCCCCAAGGCCAATGGAGTTTGCTTTACTTGAGTTAAACTGAAGTGATTGGTGCCATTAGGTATATGTAGTATAAGGTGTCAATAAGTATTAAATAGCATATATGTAGCTGAAACTTTATTCTGTAGGCTTCAGCTGCGACTGGAGGTTTCTGACTGAGATACGTACAATGAATAATGCTGGTGATGAAAATTATGTGTTTTCTCCTTTCAAAGAGAAAAAGGAACGTGGTCAGAAGTGGCAGCATCCATATTTGTTGGTTATTCCTATGTAAAATTCTTTCCTATGTCCTTGTGTTCACCATCCAGAAGAAAAAAATCAGTTTGTTCAGCTTTTTGTTCTCCATTGACTACAAACAAATGTGCAAATTTTTTTTCCTCTGCTGACAAGTCTTTCCTGCAACTGATCTTTCATAATCAGGCACTATGCTGATCCAGGATGGAGTAGGATTTTACTGAACCTTGCAGCCACCAGACCAGCTGAGCACTTTGCCCTCCTGGAAGGCTGAATCCAGATGGCACTGCCAGTTTGTGCCCAGGTTGGCTGATGTAAAGAGATTTGAGGATTTGCCATTCAGTTCTGAGTGGTTCTTTGTGCCCAACTGTGTGGTATGTGATGGTTCAATAATATATGAGCTTTCTGTTGGAATTGCAGAAGACAGTATAGAAACAAGATGCATGATGCTGGATAGTCCCACATCTCTGCTGAACAATTTGCTTTGTTTGGAGGAAATTGCTTCTGCAGTGCAGAGGTGCCGGGGAATACTGCATGTTTTCTTCAAAGGGCAATGTGTTTTGGGCTAGGATAGCAGAAAGTTGTGCAACAAAGCCACTGGCAACACTTTGAACCGGCTGACAAAAGTGAAGGGAAAGAAAAACTACTTTTTTCTTGGGTGTACTTGCTCATGTTTTAGATCTCTTTCCACCATGACCTTTTGAATCTGTTTACACATCCCACACACAGCCTGAGGCATATATGCAGGCAGAGCTGAGTGGTGTATAGCCATTGCACTCATACCATGCCACCCTCTCCCCAGATGTGTGCCAGGGGCTGACCCAGGCCTGGAATGTGGTGGGAGTTCTGCGCCCTCGTTGGGGCTAGTGTAGAGGCTGTGACGACATGTGCTGGCTTTGGCCGAGGTAGAGCTGATTTTCTCCACAATGACTCGTATGGGAGTATGTTTTGGGTTTGTTCAGTGACAAATGACTTCATCACCTCCCACAAGTTCACAGCTGTTATGTATTACATCTCAGCATCCCCTGGCCTGGGTTAGATCAGTCATCAAAGGGTTCTTTGCCATCCAGGGTAGCATATGGTGAGCAGCTGTGGCAGGATGAGGAGGCTGTGAGACAGCCCAGCAGACTCTTGATGTGTGGCACTGCAAGCCTTTCCCCTCCAGATAACCTGGAGTGTATTCCTTTTTGTAACCATTTTCTCCATACTGACTATATGGAAAACCATAGAAGAAACAGTTTCACTAGCTTGACTCCTGATAAGTCAGGAATTTATGGCTGCATGTTGCTACAGTTGTATGTTACATGGAACAGATTCATAAAGAGGTATATGGAAAGGCATGGTGTTAACTTGTGCCGTAGTATTTTTAGTTCAGTGACACAAATCTGGCAGTACAGTTCCCACAGCATCTACCCTCCTCATGCATAGGGTAAAAGCTTTCCAAGAAAGTGGGTTTCTTCACAGCATTGTCACAGAAACTGTATGCAACAAAGAGATTTTTATGGTAGGAGTCTTATATAGCATAGCTGTTGGACTAAATCCACAGTCATCACTTGAATATCCATAAACACATGGGCATATATGGATAACCCAGACTCATATCAGACTCTGTAAGCAGGAGATTTTTGGATGCAATTTCAAAATTCCTGTCTGTGCTTTGTTCTAGTAATAGTAATGGACAAGAGTTGCTCAAAGTTGTAAACTGGCTTGGGAAATGATAGCTCCATCTCCAAGGACTGTCTCAGCTGCAAGCTCTTTGCTTTCCTCATCACAAGGTGTTACTTCTCAGTGTAGAACTAACTTGAAGAGCAGACTTTTGTTTTGATTTGGGACGAGGGAGGGGGCATCTGGCAAATTCATTGGGGAACAAACCAGGTGAGAGTACATTTCGAAGGTCATACTGTACATGACAGCACAGCAGGGAGGTCTGGCCTCAGCAGGTGAAGTAAAAGGTGCTCACTACTAAAGCAGAGTGGCAGGATGGTCTGTAAGCAGAGGTGATAGCTGTCCATTGGCCCGAAAGCTGCTGAAGGCCATAGAAAAGTTTATAGGAAAAGTTCAGTGGTCTCTTCTCCAGCACTTGGTACAGAAATGTAAAAGGAAGATAGTGAAAGCTGGTGTGCGTGAGTGATTTGCATTGCACTTTATTAAGTCTCAAAGAAACGCAAAAATGCTTTTATTCCACACCAAAAACTCCCACTAAATATAATTTAGTATTTGGTGTTAAATTGGAAAGAACAGCTCTACAGTTTGCATGTAGAGCTACAATTTAGGAGAACTTTATCCAGGAGCTAGGCGGGGTCCTTGTGCCTTGGGCTAAACGTGCAATTTAGACTGATCCTTATCTGGAAATAACAAGTGTGAAATCTGATTTCACCATTCTGAAATTCAATTACTTTATCCTTCCTGATTTTGCTTTCATTTTCATTCCTCGCAGCTGACACTTTTAATCCATTCTTAGGCTCTCTTTATCTGATATGTCTTTAGTCATACTTTTCATGGTTTTTTATGCCACATCAGTTACATTCATTGAGGATTGATAAACCTGGCCTCAGTTCATCATGAAAAACCGTGGAAAGAGATGGTCCTATCCACATATAAAATCACAGGCTTGAAAATGTCCACCTTTCCAAATGATAAATATGTCTTTTGCTTTCTGTACTCCCCTGGGTTAGATGTTCTCAGTCTTACCAGAATTCTCCCTGATCAGACTCATAGCCAGTATCCCAAACTCATTCAACAGTTAACTGGCATATTTTTGTCTAACTATCTTGACTTTTCTGATACATCCCTTGCCCTACCTCTATCCTCATCTGTTTAGGCTGAGGATCTTCTCCACCCTCATGACTAGTCCCTGTGGTTTCTCTGAATGACCAACACCTTCAATTCAGAACTGTCAAACAGAATCATGCATCCTCCTGGACCCAGGCCACCAACCTTTCCTCAGGCCTGCAAGTCAGGTATCTCTTTTGGCCAACTCTCTATGAGTCATCATACCCCAGTTTTCACTGAGTCTTGTAAATTCTACAGAATATACAAATATACTGCTACCAAACACAACACTATTTTAATCTACAATCCTAAAAATTAACAGTCAGGTGTTTATCATCTATTTATTTCCATTCTTGTTCTGTTTCAACCCTCTTTCTCTGGCTTTTAGCAATGCAGTCTTCTTGTTTGTATTGGCTCAAGATATGTCTAAGCATTCTCTGTGTGCCACTTGAACCAGATTCCCATTCCCACTGCATCACTCAGCAGATTTTCCTTTCTCCTTTATGTCAAAATCTACCATATATATTGGCATGGCTCTTTACCCTCTCTCTCATCTTCTGAGTGCTGTAGAAATGTCTTCTATCCCAAGGCCATTTTTCTGCTGCTTCATACATTGAACTGTACCATAGCTATACATAATTTTTGTGAAAAAATCAAGGCTGTTTAGAACCTGATGGTCTTCAGTTTCCAGCACTATGGCAAAGTCTACAGGAGATTCCTCACTCACCTACACATCTACTGGCTTGGTATAAATTACCAGCAAATACTGGTTTTACTCTTGGGATAAAAGTCTTATAGGACCACATATCTGGTTCAAATTTGCCTTCTAAACTCTGTGGTACCATGTTTCAGTCAAAAGCTGATGAAACAAATCTGTGTGCACAAATTGATGAGACCTACTGGACCTACCAGTATTTATGTATTTTCTTGACTTTTGTGGTAGAAACTCCCTGCGTAAAGAGTTATGGGCACTTACTTGAGGCAGTTGTGCTCATCATATGAGGTCAGCTCTGGCCTGTTGAGAGTGGCTTTGAGCCCACAGCCTACTGTATACACAAGACTCAGGAGCAGCCTGTGGTTTCACTAGACATTTTTTGCAGCAGAAACACCCCTCTCGGAACTGTAGCCTCTGCAATGGGAAAATTGGTTAGCCTCATGTGGCACACTCTGATCACATTTCCGAAGAGCATAGAGCTGAGGCAAGATACTTAAAGGTTTAACAGCTTCTAGCTGGAAAGTCCTGTGTCTAAAAGTGGAGAACATGAGGCCAGGTGATTTGCCTCAGGAATCCAAAAAGTGGACATTTTTTAGCCAACAAAAATAACTAATTTAGTGAATCTGGGCTGTTTTCTACAACTTTTGCATTAGCAGGAAAGTGGAGAGATGAAATACAAATCTCCCAAGGTTCTTGTAGCTATGAACTTCTCTTGTATATGATGTCACAACCTTGTTACTTGCATTTTAAGATATCTACCTTACTGTCTGTCTCAAGAGGACTATAAGTGTAATAATAAATATCTAGCCCTAATGTATAAGCAACTTGGAATGAAGGAAAGTAAGAAAAAGGCTCCCTTTTTATTTTTATCCTTCACAAAAATGATCACAATGAAACATCGTGACACAGGCCTCAATCTGGGAAACTCCAAATTGCACCTTAAACAAATGTAAGTAAGTCTCTACAGGTGAGCTGTGGTGTAAAATTTAGAATTTATATCATGTAAATTAACAAATTTGAAAATTCTTCAAAAGTAATTTAATTGGTCCCACAGCTGCTGTAGTCCAGGTTGTTGTCTCTTGGGAATCCCATTTGCTCAGCAAATAGGCTTAATGGGATGGTATCCCCAACACTGCAGGGACCATTACTGAAGAAAGTGAATGTGAGTCATTCCCACCTCCAGTCACACATGTAATCACTGTTCCAGCCTAATGACAAATGAGTAAAGAAGCCTAGAAAAAACAGAATTAATGAAACTACACACTGAATTGCTTTATCAGTGTAAGATATCAAACATGGGTAAACCACTGCATGTAGGTTTCCACATATGGAAAAATGTTATCCTCCTTGGAAAACTGGTGGAACTATGAGAGGAAGGGCTTGAGGAGATGCTTACAGTGTTTTACAGACACTGTAAACCTAAATCCATTTAACTCCAGCCATGTTTGTCTTCTCATACTTTAGGTGATAAAACTGTTTCCATAATGTTTGATTGCCCTGCCTTTCTGCATCTGCAATACAGATGTGTCTGAGCAATTTTTAATTGATAGAGGTGATATTTTAATGCATTGTTTTAAAATCTGATTTTTGAAGGATATGAACCATGATTTTTTTCTTGTAAAACATTATCAATTATTAGGTGATACAACCTCCTTCTGTTGTAATACTAATAACCACCCTTGACTTGACATTAGCCTTTTCCCTGTTTATTGTCGTGGGAAAGTAGCCAAGTGTTTTGTTGACCATATTTTTAATTACTCTATTATCACTTTGCTGTTATGGGTCAGCCAGACAGCTTGATTAATAGCACTGTGACTAATATAATGCCTTTGTTTCTACAAATAGCTGCACCCAAGAGCACCTAAATAAGATTGTTCAGTGATACTTGAATGTGTTGCATTTGAAGTCTTTACTCCTTTGCTGCAAACTGTGCTCACTGCTGAGCTTTGACCACAGCTGAGTAAGATCACAGTAGGATTCATTCCTCTTCTTAGTAAACGTTTGTTCGCCCCAAAATGTGTACAGTTGGCTAGACCATCTCTGCTTGCAAGGGGTCCAGTGAAAGCAGGTATGTGATGCTATATATTAGACACATGCAGGGAATCCAGGGCTGCTTTGCGCCCTACTTGCTGTGAGCTGTGTGACAATTACCCTCCATTTCACAAGGTCTATGGTTTGGTTTTCTGTTGGTTTAGCCACCTGTGCAAGCTGAAGGCAGGCAGGGGTTGGAGCTGAACTTCATGAGGTGCTCTTGGCAGGTTCTTTGCCACTCAGACCAGAGGTGAATTTTACCCCACACAGCTCAGTAACTCTTAAAATTGTGCAACTGCAGAAAAAGAAAATTTGGCTTGCCTCTGGCATTCTGAGACAGACGTGGTGATACAAAATCAGGCTATCAGATGGTGGTACTGCCTGGGACCTTTTTGCCTGAATTTTATTACAGACCTTCCCCTCACCACAGCCTTCTCAAGCACATGAAAGCTATCATTTCCTTTTCAACAATTTTATTTAATCATTTAACTCAAGTGTGTAGTCCAGCTGCTAAGTATAAATGAAAAAATCCTGCTGCAGAATAGTTGAGTTTGGGGCAAGTTACATGAGTGTATGCACCTCTCAGTAAGATAAAACTTTGTGTGCCAGTACTTCGGGGTGGCAAAGCAGGATGACAGTGAAAAGGAAATTCATCTTTCTTCTTGAACTAACTCTCAGTCAGACATTTTTAAACTCAAGACCATCTATCCCCTTTCACTCCTTCTTGGAATTGAAAAATAGTAACAGTGCTATTCTGATATGTCAGCATAGCAGAAGCTACTTTGATGCTTATTTTGTTATACATGTCTTTGCATATTCTCGTGGTTGAAGAGGAATTGTACAGGAGGTCTCTTCTAGCTCAAACACAGACAAACTGAGAATAACTACCAGGAAGAAGACAATACAGTATAAAGGAACAAAACCCACAGTCTTTCCTCAGAAGATTAAACTGATTAGCTACAGGTAAGAAATAGCCAGACAAGAAACAAAACTCCCACTCTTAAATGGTAGACTCATTATTTCTTATGTTCATAAGAATCTCTCCAAGTAATGGATACCACAAAAGCTCACAAGGTGCTAATAAATTTCATAAATCTGTGTTTGATAAAACAGACTAAAGAACAGAGAGAAGATTAGAAGGATCACAATAAAGTCAAATAATTATTTTTAGAAATGACTGAAGTATGTGGCTGAATAGTGTGCTCTTAAGATATTGGGGGACTCAAGGTGGAGAAAGGGTGGTTTGGACTTTTCTAAAAATAGACAGGTATTAATACGTATTAATGTTTGTATAAATACAAACACATATATATTTATCTGACAGAGATTTCGTTTGTGTTCAGCCAGCATTTTCTGGGTCACATCGCATGGGAAGTAGTAAGCCCTGAAAAGAGATCCATAGGAAAGAATGAGTTTTGGCCCTGTGCATAGATTCAGGAAGGCTGGACTCTTGGAAGGATCAAGCAGGGTAAAAAAATCAGGGAACTTTCCTGGGAGTGGGAGAAAATGAGTCACAGGTGACCAGAGAGAAAAGTGAATGGTTAGAAAGGAAACATAGCAAAGCAAAGGAAATTTGAACCTGAAACAGGGGCTGGGGAAGAAGGTTAAGTTCAAAGCCTTGTTCATTTACCTATCTGAATCACTGAGAAAATGCTCAGCTGTAGATTGTTTACTCTGAATTTAAGATTAGGGAAGATACAAGGAAACACAGGCTCCAGGAGGAGCAGAACTATCCATGTGGGAAGAGGGTCAGAGCAGATGTGTTTCATATTTTGTCCCACCCAGAGGGAAGTGCTGACTCAGACTGAGATCCTAACTTAGTATTTCCCAAGACCCCTGCCACATCACTGTTTTGCGCTTTCAGAAACACCCCTCAGAGAAATGCACACAAGCATGTCCTGGAAATGATAGCTCATCCTGACAAATAAATCCAAAACATGTCCAGCCAGTAATAAATGTGTCCCCTTGAAAATTCTGATTCTCTACTGTCAGTCATTTTGTCACAATTTCAGAAAGTTTATCAGAAAATGGTCCAGCAAAATTGCAAGCCTATTAATTGATGTTGTACATGGTCTAACAAAATAAAAAATATGTGAAGTATGTGCTGTATGGATTAAAAGGGTGCCTAGGGCTATTAAAAATTGTGGGGGCAGCACAGCTATTCCTTAACTTTAGTCAGGCCAGACAGTGCTTCTCATACCCTCAAAGAGCACCTTTGGTTTGAGACAGCACTTTCAGTGAGTGGGTTACCCAGGTAACACCCTTTCTGTAAAATGTGCAGATTTAAGTTGGGGGTTTGTTTTGGTTTGAGTTTCTGTGTTGTTTTGTTTGTTTTTTTTTTTTTTTTTTGAATGGCATGTGAAAGGCTTGTTGAGAAGCAACTTCTGTCACTGAACAGAAACTACTTAGCTGAAGGGACTTTTCATCTGAGACTTTGTTTTTCTCTGTGCAGATTACAAGATACTTGTTTTGCCCATGTCTGCGTAGCTTATTTTTGATACAGGCACAAATGCATGAAAATTGCTTCTTTTAATTGCTGTTCTTTCCCTAGAATGTGTTCATATAGCATTTCTGTGGTTGGTCTACACATAATTTTAGAATTCATAAGAACTTTCTGAAATTAAGAGTTAGCTTACTAAGACCAGCTCAAGGTTTTAAGATGAATAGTTTTTTCCGTCTATATCCATGTCACTAGCCACTTCTGATAAACACCATCTGAAAACCACATCAATTTTTTTACTATCTAAGAAGCAAATTATTTTTGCAAAGTCTATGGAAAAAAACCCCAGTTACTAGATGGGCAACATGAATTTCACCAGCTAGACTTTTGGTCATTTATGTCAGATGAAAAATCACAGCAATCTGTTCATTTATAGATCATTTTTATTAAACTGCTCTGTTCATGAACAAACTAAGAGAACAAGTAAGTGAATGACATAGAGCAGTTGACAGCATTTTAAGTATTTTCTAGAAATCTCTGAAAGGTACTGTATGCATTTTAAATTAATAATTTTATGGTATTTTATGTAACTTGACAGTTTTGTCATTTATCAATAAATTATGGCCTTCTCATAAATTCACAACCACTTTATTCCAAACATTTTTCTACTGTCCTAAATAAGGGAAAGGACTTTATTCGTAATCAAAACCAGAAACAGTTTAGCTTTACAGTGAGTAATAAAATCTTTCCATCATTGAGTAAAAGGTGTTGCCTGAGTGTCTAGAGTGGCCAAAAGAGAAGCATGATTCAGGAACCAAAAGATAGTAAGCCTGGACCATCCAAATAAAATAGAACCCATGGTGTGTAGTGGGTTTCTGATGATGTGAAGGAACTCACATTCTTCATAATTCTCACTACTGTATACCAGGCTCAAATGTGAGGAATTTTGAGACTATATAGGAAAAAATGGAATATTCTTGGCAAATAATGTGAACATTGCTGATTGGTTTTGATACAAATTCATTAAAGCGCAGGGTCTATTTTAAACTATCCACCTCTTCTATACTTTTTCATCTATTTGTTTGGGCATGCCACTCTAGTTATGAGGGTTTTTTTAAAAAAAGCGTCTTATATTGGTATCCAGGATTCAGTTTCCCAATTGCAATGACTTTTAAATCAAAAGGAATCTTTCCACTGACTTTAATGAATTTTCATATCAATCAACCTGTAACAGAAACCTCAAGTAGCACAACTGCACAAGGAATTATATACCTCAAGTGAACAGCATACCACTGGCTTTTCACTGGAGATAGTAAAGAACTGCACATGGTTACTGCAATAAATTGGGTGAGAGGGAATTCTCTGGCATTTGTTTAGCTTGATAGCCAAATTTTCAATGTAGTTAAGTATTTCAAACTCAATTTATCATCATTATTCCTTGAAATAGTGTAATCATGTAGTTCAAGTGGGGATAAAATATTTTATAAATTCTTGAGAATAGATTTTAATTGCTAAGCAGCATTATTTGCATAGTGTTTCTGTTCAATAGTCCTTCTAAAGATGCAGTAAAAGTGGGAAGTCTAAATTTGTCCTTAAGATCATAAATCATTGATGTCTTCAGTTTTTAAGGATGCAACCAAAAATCTGTGTAGGGGGACACCAGATGATAATGCAGGAAGGCATGAAAATGGAATGAGGACAGTTGTGCATGCCCCAGAGGGACTGTTGCCAGTTAGCAACACACGTTTGACCTTCAGGAACCTATCAGAGGGTGACTCTGGGGGAAAATTTCCTTTCCCATGGTGACATTAACAGCCTTAGGATAAAACAGAATCATCAATTGTGAAATGACTTTCCTTTGGTGTCATAGGCTTTGGGTTCATTGTATATGATGGTGCATATTTCAAAAATACTTTTCTGTGGAAATGTTTATGCACAGAGATATATTTTATTGCATCTTTTTGATAACAAAGATCCAATCTGTGAAAAAATACTGAGTGTCATTTATTTCTGTTAAACTCAAAACCCAGGGTTGATTTAGAGACCAGGTTTACCTGACTGGTTTGCCTTCTGTTTTATAAGGTCAAGGTCATCTTTGACCAGTGATACAGGGGGAATTCTCATAAATGACATCTGCCTGTCAGAGCAGGAGCACGGAGTGGTGCAGGAGGTCCCTCTCCACGTCGTGTGATGGGGGATCGAGCCCTCTTCGATTCTAGTTTCCCTCTGGATAATGTGACCACCATACAACCACAGCTGGTTTTGCTGTGGATCAAGGAACTACTCTACTTTTTTCTGCAGGTAGATTTTTGGCATACACCTTCCTTATTACTTGTCAGAAAGTCTCTGCTCACTCTGAGAGGGAAGTGTGGAAACAAAAGGATAAAAGAGGAAGCCAGAAGACAGATGGTCTTATATTGCTATCTTGCATGAGGACCAACAGCTTGATAAGACACCCACAAGTAATATTTTTGCCATTGCAAGGCAATTGTGCTGCTCCTCACCTACTTCAGCAGCCTACATATATCCCATGCATTTCAGAAGTATCATTCTGCCCCACACAAGACAACAAAGAGGTGAGAGGTTTTGTATGAGTTGCTATTTTTGAGCTGAAAATCCCACACCCGTCTGACGAGTTTGGGTTTTTACACCTCCAGACCTTTTTTAGACTTTTTTATTATTTCTACTTCTCATTTACAAAAAAAATGTAAAAATCCCATGGTCACTCCTAGACTACTAGAGGAAGATGATGGCAAGGACAGATTTGAGCTGACAGCCCTCACCTGAGAGTCTTGCAGGACTCAAGGGTAAACCAGCTGAACTACAGATTTTGGGATGTGCAGGATCCAACCCACTCTTGAGTCTGCCCTACACCAGGCATGCACAAACTGGACTTCTTGCATATTAACTTTCCAAGAGGCTTCAAGGGAATCCCAGAAAACTGCAAACCAGTAAAACTGACATCCTTATGGCACAGTACCAAGACAGAGCGAGCCCATGGATAAATGTGGTGCAAAAGGAAATAGTAAATATTGTGACATTTGTCGCATGATAAGCCACACTTATTGTTCATAGTAGAGTTTAGTGAAGAGTCAGGGAATATACATAAGCATGAGATAAAATACAACCATGTCTTTGAGTTTCAAAAGAATCCCTGATGAGTCTCACTTGAAAGCTACCAAAGAAGTTGAGCTATTACATGATAAGAAACTCCTTATATAAATATGCAATAGAATAAGAAAATAGGAGCAGGAATCAGTGAATGTTTTTGCAGTTAAGTGGGTTCAATCATGAGAGGGCTTGCTTGGGGCCTGTGCCATTGGTCATGAATTGGAATAGGCTGCACAAGGAAGCGCTGGGATCACCTCCTCTGTAAGTGTTCCAAAGGCACGTGGATGAGCTCTTTTCCAATGTTAATAATACCATGATTTAGAATGTAGCCATCAGCAGTTTGAAAAACAAGAGAATTAAGCTTACTGATGTATTAGGTTATTCATGTTAACTTAGTCATTTTTATTCACAATTTAGTTTGGTGATATAGTAAGCTATTAATAGTCATAAGTAAGTTTGCTGATGTACTAAATTATGCAGAACATAGACAGGAGGTCCAGCTCCAGAAGACTATTAAAGGACTACAAAATACAGACTGACAAGGTGATGAAATGGCAGATTAATATCAGGGCTGGTAGTATGCAGGAATAGAGAGTAAGGACAGAGTTAATGTGCTACGGAAGTGATACATAAAACAATGTGAGATTCTCAGACAATTGTCTTTCCTTTTGACTTTTTCCCTTTCTAATTTTAAATAGTAGATTATATCTTTTCATTACCAAGCCTGCACATGTATTAACACTCTCAGATTGTGTAGGTGGAAGAAATTGCACTGACATTCAGTCAAAA
>VXBQ01002188.1:869923-952324 GCA_013400175.1 Phainopepla nitens
GAAAAAAGAGCAACTTATTGTTTAGATTTCTTTGAATGGTTAGATAACTATGGTAGTGCTGCTGAATCTCTACAATGTCTAATGGCAGGTTTAACATGAAAGTTTCAAGATGCTTTAAAAAAATACAATTTCCCGGAATATTCCAGGAAATAAGGATACTTTTGAGGGGGAAAAAAAAGGAAAGAAAAAAAAATCTAACTAATCAATTAAACAAACAAACAAAAAACCAAATCATCAAACTACTGAAATGAGAATATACATATTGTGTCAGCAGTGGCAGCTGCTACTCCATCGCTGCACTGCTCATTCCTTTGCTACTTCTCTGCTACCCACACTAGGATGAGAAGAACCCAGGAAACTGTGTGACTGAGCAAAAACTCCCCATAAAACACTTGCTGTTTTGAGCCAAATTTAATGTGATAACTTCAGGAATGCAGGGAACAGCAAAGCACAGGGTTGGGTATACACAGCTAAAGCAGGTTGGATTGGGAAATATTATTTCTTCTGGATGCAATTGCCTTAATTGTGTTCCTATGGAACTATGCAGTAGGGTGTTGAAGGGCTGTAGATTTTTCAGGTTATAGTCTAATAAAGTAGTTTCTAACCAGTCTTGGCTTTACATTCAAGAAATAGAGTATTAATTCACTCAGGAGTAATGAGGAAACACACTGTCTCCCTGCCAATGACTAATGAAACCTTAACGTTTCTATTAGGTTTTTCATTTTTCCTTCTTCTTTTTCTTCCCTTCCCTTCCCTTCCCTTCCCTTCCCTTCCCTTCTTTAATTTCTTTTTCACTTGTCTTCTGGGTTTTTTTTTGTTTTGTTTTGGGGGTTTTTTTATTTCTTTTTTGTTTGTTTTGGTTGGGTTTGGTTTGGGGGGGTTTTTTGTTTTTTTTTTTATTTTTTTTTTATTTTTTTGTTTATATTTTTTTCTAATGGAATTTGCTGCACCCAGCTGTGTATCCCCAAAGGAGAGTTAGTCTCCTTTAATACCTCATGAAAGAGCATGAGCACAAAAAGGACACATTGTCTATGTTAAATGCTTAGTGAGGCTTCTCATGCTTAGTCCTGGAACTGGAAAGATCCTACAGGAGAAATTTCACTTGCATCTCCCATGCATATGCATGTCTGTGATGAATATGAACAAGAACAGCTGTTTCCTTCAAAATCATTTGGCGTCTCCAGGATCACAAATTCACTTTGTTATGACTGTCAAATGTGGATATGAATGAAGGTATCTTGAACCACGGGAGACAGCTGAGCCCATGGGAGTAGAAATGGCTGCAACAATTACAGCTAAACTTGTAGGACTTACTGCAGCTAAACTTTGCGTGTGATGTGGTGCTATTTCTGGATTCAGTCAAAGCTCAGGGGTAGTCAGAAGTCTCATGTTGTCAGGAATGTCAAGGAAAATCTGCCCCATTCTCAGTCAGTTCAGCCAGTCTATCCCCAGATAATTTGCATGGCAGAGCCATAAAGACCTGAGAATTTGGAAGCCTGTGAGAGTTGCCCAAGCTGCCCCAGGCCTCTGACTTATAAAACTTGCAGAGAGCCCAGCAGATGGCCTGAGCTCAGTCTGGGTTCTGCAACTTCGACATGCAGAGAAATTTGAGTGTTTTTTATCTTAGATCAGAGTAACAACAAATTTCAAATGATCAGTGCCTTCCCATAAGCAACACAACGTTTTCAAAAACAGATACAAGAAAAGCTTGAGAATTTTAGACTCTTCTGCCATATTTCTTTAAAAATATATCCAAAACTTTCCTAAGTCTTGGACAGGCAGGAGGAAACAAAATATGTTTTATATGTCTGGGCAGGACCATGCTTTGTGAAAATGTAGAACAAAATTAGCATTTTGCTTTTCACATAGATGATGGTGAATAAACATGAAAACACACTTTTAAATTTTATTTATTTATTTATTTCATATTCAAATTTCAAAAAATCTCTGTTGAAAAATCCAAAGTTTTTAATAATATTCCAGTGCAAAAATATAGTCCTTGAGATAAAAACTTCCATACTATTACCTCCAAATAAATAAAATTACAACAGACACACTTGAATGGTTCAGGAAAAAAAAAAAAAAAAAACAGAAATTTTTAACATCTGAGAGTTTAAGTTAAGTCAGTGCAATACAGTTGGTCACATTCTCTTGAGATAATAAGTAGACTGCCCTCCTGGTAACTTCAGTGCATAACAACAACAACAACAATAATAATAATAGTAGTAGTAACCAGCAATTAATCATCAGTCCCCTAGTTCAGAAATGTGCTTCAACATTTGCTTATCTTTAAGCATGTCTACTTGTTTGATTTGGATTCAGATACATTTAGTAGTAAGCAGACATAAGTATGTTTTCCTGAATAGAGTAACTTCCCCATGCTGGTGCTTGTATCGCCATGCCAAATAGATGAGATGAATCTCATAACATCCTTCTCTCAAGACAGCACCAGATGGAAAGCTGGATACCATTATAATGTAATGTCAAGATTTCCATATGGAAACTGGGTAAACACTGCCTCATTCTATATTTTCAGGTCAACAAACACATAACAAATATACAGAATTTTAAGACAAAGTCATTTCTTATATAATATTAGGGAGTATAAATACTTCTATTAGTATTTCTTCATAAATAATTACTTAAGTCACTTAAATATTAATAAATAAATGTATAAAAATCAGTAGAAAGGTTGAAATAAAAAAATTCTTGTCTCAACAAGATTTGCACAGTGGCTCAGTATAGAAGATGGTAAGATGGCATTAGCATTTGCACAGCCTCTGAAACTGGCTTCTTTTTCTTTTGTGAGAACTTGAGGTGTCCCCCAGTTTTTGTAAGACACTGAACAGCTCATTCACAGCCTTGCGTTGTATTTTCAAGTCACTCATCTGAAATAAACAAGAAACAAATGGAACAAAAGTCACGCCAAGAGCTATAATTGTTTGCTGACCACAACACACAGGCTACCCTGCCGTCAGGGTAAAACAGAATGACATCTGAAATTTTCAATACCCTACTACCTAATTCCCACAACAAAGAGCCACTATGTCACAGATTTTTGTTTTCCACTTTCTGTGCCACTTTGCAACCTGCCACAGACCAGCCATACTCTGTGAAACAGAGCTACCCTATATTTAAAAGCAGTTAAACTCCTGTAGTTTAACGCTATAGTTAAACTCCACTGGAGCATTGTCTGCAGACCTCTGAGGAGGTCGGTGGTTTGTGCAATCGGCAAGAGCACCGTAAGCCAATTGCTCCCACAGCCACAGAGCATTCCATAGCCAGGCACAACTTTCCCAACCAACTTCTATGCCACAAAGGGTTGTGTCAGTGGCAACTCTGGTGTACAGACTGTGTGACAGTGCTGCCAGCACTTTGTGCCAGACTGCAGCAAGACTCTGCACTACCCCACGATGACCTGCAGCAGCCCCTGCAGCTGGAAATATTTGGTTTTCCAGCATGAACTGAGCTATGCAGCAACCTACCATATAGGTTACTGAAGTGTTATTAGCTTAAATCACACTCAAATCACAACTGGAAAATATAACAACACAAGCTTTGGAGGCAAAGGAAGAACCTTACCTGAAGTTTTGTCAGGTCCTTGAGATCTTCTATCTTCTTTGAGCCATCAGAAAGGTTTGCTTTCAGAGTGTGGAGCTCCTCAGCGATGTTCCTGACATGATCCTTTGACTTGTCAGTATTTTCAAGCATTTTCAAGTACATGGAAATAATCTGACTCAGGATGATCCTTTTTTCATTTCTCTGTTAAAAAATATGATCAAAAAGAAAGCTCTGTGAGTGAGTTACCAGCAGGGAAAGGAAGGAAGCAGCATACAGGGGTACACAGCATACAGGGATTCTCTGCCACTTGAAACAAGGTGATAAAGAAGATATTGCAACTCATCTCCTGGGCTTGGCTGTACTTCTGGGTCAGTCCATGGTGCAGTAAAAAGCTTTTTTATGGGGATTTTTGTCTCATTTCCAAGCTACCATAAAGAATTCTGCTCATATTTGCTCTACTCCAGCTAATTACACTGATTCTGGGAGCTGGTTTGTACCAAAAAAGTGCCTGAGATGCTACATCATATCTGGTTTTGACTCACCTCTGTCCAGCCTGACAGCCTCTCTGTAAAAATAGGTCCACCATCAGCTACATCAGAATGACTTGAGTTCTACAAAAAAACCCGAACATATCTGTTACAGAAACAATATTTATCACAAGGCATATTTGTGTTCTTTATTCAAATGAGCATCAAAATTCAGATTTTTGCACATCTGGCCCATAGCTATCACAGTGCTTTTACTTCTCTAACCACCAAGTCCCATGGTTTGGCTGCCTGGTATTAGAATTGGTATTAGTCGTCTTTTCAACGCCTTCTCCTGGTATAACTCATCTGAATAGAGATGTTTAGCACATCTATCTTCCCAAATGCTCCCTGTAAGTTTTGCTATTGACAGATGAAAATAAAAGCTCATAAACACAGCAACTGGCTAGAAAATCATTAGGTTTAATCTTGGCATGTTTTCTGGTAAGTCAAAGTCCAGCAGGTTGTAATCTTTGACCTTAAATTCATACAGTCTCAGTAAAATCTCATATGGAACAAGAATGAGGTGATTTTAGTATAAAACTATAATTTGCAGATCTGGAGAATATCCCAGTAGCCCACAGTCAGGTATGGAGGTATGCAAGGTTAATTGGGATACTGAGAGGCTCACAGTTTAACCATCAGATGTTGGCAGCTGGTTCTAGGAAAACAAGAGCAATACAACTCTCCTTCCAAGGAAAGGCCAACTGAATCATTTCCTCTGCTGTGTGTCTTTTTTTCCTTTTTGTATACAACACTGACTATTTCCTTCTTTTGTCTGCTCAGTAATTTAAATACAGTGAGTGCAAAGAGAAAACTTGTAGTCTGACAGGAACCTCCTAAGCTGATTGGCTCTCCATGCTGAGCACACAACCAAACTGATTTTTTCTACTTCTGAAAGGTGGGGAGCACCTGCTATGGAGAAAAGTTTTAATGTGAGTACTGGAAGCTCACCATGGCTCACTGGATCTCTTCCACAGAGTTATATATATCCTAGTAAGACTATTTACAGACAGTTTCCTGCAAACACTGAAGTATCACACTAGTTTTTACCACTTCAGGGTGGTTCTCTGACTACTCAATTTCAACTTTCAAATTTTGTCATTTGCACAAAATCATGACAAAAACATGGGAAAAATCAGAGCTGAAAATAGGAGCAGGCTGTTGCATTTTTTTCCATGCATTTAGAGGGGAAAAAACCCAACAAAAATATATTGAAAATAAAAGCTGTTAATTAAAAGTGGCTCTACTGTAGATCTGCTCTCTCTGTTACTAATCCCTGCTGAATTCAGCTGTGTACTACTTTAATGCCTCCCAGATGAAGGTTGGTGAATTAACATTACAGTTATCAAGTTACTGAAATTCTATTTGACCAGAAAGAGTATTGTGCCAGATCACCATGCCAGATCATAGTCACATATGTGGAAGTAAAATGACAACTTAAAATAAGGGACAAATGCATTTCTTGAAGCAAAAGTTCATCTCCAATTTTTTTATATTGCTAACTAGTACTAAATCTCCCATTGACATTGCTAACATAAAAATTTAAAATGTCAGTAAACTGCATCTAGTCAGAACTGGATAAAGATTCATATATTCACCATAAATTGCATTAATTAATTAGTTGTATTTCTTGTTACAAAGCATTCCATGTAATCAAAGCTGAATTGAGCTGTAAGAAAGTATTATGAAAGAAAGAACATCCCTAAAATAAATGCAAATTACTGTCATAATTATGATTACTGAAAAATTGAATCAGGTTAATGAAAGAACTGAGTAAAACAAAAAAAATTCATATTCTTGTTAAAAAAGGTATGATCAAAAAATTAGTTCCATGGTTACCCTCTATTGGTACATACTGAATATGTCAAGCAGTACTCAAGTTTGGACTATATGTAAAGCAAAAGCAGCAGGAGAAGAGAAATGCAGTAGAAGACTATACTTACAAAATCAGCTTTCAGTTTATCTATATCATTTTGAAGCTGAAGAAGATTCAATCTATTTTCAACATGTCCAAAAGAAATCATTATGAGATACAGAACAAACAAGCTGTAGGTGTGGAAAGCCATTTTCTTGGTGATGGTTCAGTTAAACTGCTCAGATAAGTTCTGGGAGAACAGGTCTAAGAGAGCTTCAACTTCTAATAGTTAAATATGCTCTTAGAAGCAAGTAGATGACTGAAATTCATCAGCCTGTCAGTGGTATTTATACCTGGTCTTGAATTTTTTTATTTCGTCATCACAGGCTGGTTATATTTAGACAAGATAGTGTTAGATAAGAACCCGTCATTTTTTGGCTAATCAAGGGAATCCCTCGAAAGCATCTTTGTTAAAGCATGGTCCTGGAAAAATTTTCAGTGGTTCATCAATGGGTAATGTTTACGTGGCAGATTCTGAAGTTTCTTTTACACGTGGTTGGGGAAAAGGGGGAAATTACGACACTGGTCGAGGAGTATGCGTTGTGGCTCAAACCTGTTCTTACACACCATTTGAAGAAAAATCTTATCTTGTGGTTAAAGGGTCAGTGCAACAGTCAACTCATTTCTGGTATTCTTTTAAAGTAACCATTTGTTTGCCATGGCATTCTGTACAGACACTTAGAGATTTAAACATTCTTTCTGCTGCTGTCCTTTTGTGAAACACTGTTTGCATCCTTTCCATGGTCTAAAGTTTACTTCTGCCACTTTTGCATTCTTCACCACCAGACTCAGAATAGGACACAAAGGATCCTAGCATGAATACAGCGGTGTATCATATTAAATTCCTCTGTGGTTGTCTGTGATCTGTGGGAGCAGAATATTTAGTACTTGAGACACTCATTTCTGCTTGGCAATGATTAAAATTCCCCATCTGCTGTTGCAGTGCATATTTTTATTTTGTATTTTACAGTTCTATGTTTAATGGTTCACTCTATGTTCTCCCCACGTTTTCCCTAAAGTTGATTTGTCCCTAAGTTATATCCTCCCCCTAGCTGTTCCTCATTATATTCACACCCTTTATTCTGGCTCCTTCCCTGTCTGTCATTGAAACCCTACCCGTATTCCTGAACCTTCCCTACCAGTCTGGCCCTGAACCAGTCCCTAATCCTAACACCTGATGGGGATTCCCCTCATCTTGGATGCCCCGTTGGTCCATCCAGGTGACCTCTCCCTTCCTCCCCGCTACCCCAATTGGCCCTAGAGTTATAAACAAATCCCCTCATTCCTCCCCCAGAAATTCCCAATTGGTCACCTGTTTGTGTCCTCCCGCTGGTTTTTGGTCGTACTTAGCCCCGTGCATACTGGTATTCGGGGCTTCTCCTGCTGTGAACCTCCAAGTTTAATAAACCCACATTGCTGAAACCTTGCAGCAGGGAGTCTCCTCCTTCTCCTTTATCCAATTCCTGATGCTGGTGAGAGACTCTGCACTGTTGATCAAGCAGCTCAAAAGGTTCTGCCTTCAGTGCTCCCCACACTGAGGCAGTTCCCCACACCTGGCGCACCGCCGGTGTGCCTCTCTAAGCTAGCCTGGGCTCTGGCGGCCACACCAACCTGCCATTTCACTTGCACTAATGTGTGTAGAACATGGAAACAGAAGGACATGGATGAAAACAAGCCCCATTGAAGAAGGCAGACAGAATGGTCTCCGTGTGCATATTCAGAACCCTGAAACAACTGTATTGAGGATAGCTGAGGAAAATATTTTTGTATAGGAACTAAACTCTGCTTTGAGGTATGTAATGGGAAAAGAGCTTGTTCTGAAGAGTCTTATGAAGAAATCAGATTATTTTAGGCTACAGTACATGAATGGAGGGTAGGTAGGAGCTTAAAACGGAAAAAAAGAAAGAAGGGGTTCATAAGGAAAAGAAAAGAGGAAAAAATCAAGAAGAGGGCACTTGTGAGCCAGTTCACACAGGTTGCAATGGAAGATGTCTCTGGTTCATCAGAAACAGATGAAAATTCCCAAAAGGTAAGATTAGAACTCTCATCTCAGTCCCACATGGCTCTTTGGATATTCCTTGGAGGAAATTCTCCCTTCCCCCAGAAGCTCCTTCCAACTCAGCTAATGAACACTAACAACATCAAATCTTTTTCATTTGCTGCTTGAAAGAGCACCTGCGTCTGTGGAATAGACCTAGACTACTACTACCAGGTAAATTATCATTTTTCAGGGAGAAGAACCAAATTTCACCAACTATGGCAGGCCCAAAAGCTGTGTGCAAGAGCTCCCTGGGAACAGCAGCATAGACAGATGGGACACATCTCACAACAAATGCACTGCACAACAATTACTGCTGTAATCTGCTTGAGGTAGTAACACTATGCAATGCGCATCTTTGTTTTAGTTTAAGAAGTTAAAACTGATTAAGTAATAGCTTAATTGCTGAAAGTGTTGACATGAGGGTAAGTTAATAGTGCTATTCAAGGATGCTTCAAAGCACTGTAAACAAATGCAAAGTTAACATGCCCACCCATGGCAGAGAAGTTGGACTAGACGATCTTCAAAAGTCCCTTCTAACTTAAGCCATTTTTATTCTATGATTCTGTGCCAAAAATTAGAATCATAGAATCATTTTGTTTGGAAAAGACCCTAAGGTCATCAAGTGCAACCTCTAGCCTAGCACTACTGAGTCCACCACTAAACCGTGTTCCCAAACACCACATTCACATGCCTTTACTTACCCCCAGGGGTGGTGACAAAGTGGAGGTCCCACCAAAATTCAAAGTGGACTTGGAATTCAAAGTGAACTGACAGATGACAGCACATTTAACAAACCTATTGATTGAAACATCTGGATTGCTATGCAAAGCAAGCACAAAGACATGGTATTGCTCATCTAAATGTGGTCTTATACACACAGGAAAATCAAGCATATTTTACAACATGGGGACACCTGCTGATGTTCATTGACTGGCCATGAGTCAATGGAGCAATTCTTTGGCAAATTGCTGGAAAGGACATGTAAAGTGGGAGATTGAAAATGATTCCTGTTACTTATGGCACTCATGCAGTCAGAAACATACGACTGGAAGAGGGGCTGAGTCATGAAGCCCAGTTTTTGCCATTATAGGTTCTAATTTGAGCAATGCTTTTGAGCTGAATTATTAGAGAGAGTGAAAAGAAGACCTGAAAGAAGAGAGTTTGGGAAATATTCTTTACTCAAACAGCTCATTCTTCTTAACATATTAAGAACAAATCACAACACAGTTGAACACAACTAATTGCTGTAATTTTCTGGATGTAATTCCAGGATGTGAAATATTAAGTCAGGAATACTGCTTTCTACAGAGAACTATTGATCCAGAGTAACAGTGCTGGTTAGGCTGCCCTTTTAAATCTGTCAGACACACTTCTCATCCACAGCAAACTGTGCTCCTCAGATAACCTCCCTTTGGTCTCACATTACAACTAAACTTCTAAGAATAGCAGGAGGATGAAGTATTAGAAAAAAGGGATTTTACCAATTCACATTTTATCAATACTGGTTATAGTTTTGACGGGTTACTTGGCTAATTTGATCACTAAAATCTCTTCACACTTCAGAGAAGGCAGCTTGACAAGCATCCGGTTTTGCAGGTAAGAAAATAGAAGCACAGAGCAATGGGATGATTCATGACCATTCAACCTCTGAGAAAGGCAAATCTAGGAACACAAACAGGGTCTCCTAGTCCCATTGCAGTGCTTGTAGAACTGCCCACAATGCAGTTCTACAAGTATTTTATCATAAACTGAGGCAAGAAATTAAGCAAAAAGCAAAGAAGAAAGCCGTGACATCTGTCTCTGTTATGTATCATCCGAGAGCAGGTCTGCATTTTAGGCATGCTCTTCTGCCTGGGGAGGCTAGATTCAGACCTTTTACTAATCTCCACATTCAGATTATCGCACGAAGCATTGAATGCTCTGTGGTAACTCATCAGCTGTACTGAAATGTATTTTAATACAGCATCCCTTTTCCAAATCCCTTACATTTTAATAAATGGTGCTACATTAACGTTGACATGCTAGTCTCATAATATTCTCTTCTGTTGACACACAGTATTGTGTCTCCAAATAATTTTTAAATTAGGCAACTGCCTACAGCAGGTGGTTGGGACATGAGGGTCCTGTGTCTCTTCCAGCCCTGTTTTGCTTCCCATTCTGCCTAAAAGTGATGAACCAGATCACCATTGTCCAGTGTATGTCTTGTTGCCCAAGAACTCTGAACAGTCAGGTTGTGAAGAATACCCTGCTTCAGATGTCTCTCCTTCAATGCCTGCCCTGGGAACCAACGTCATTACAAACAACGCAGGAAGTATCCTGAAAATATCTGCACTTTCAAAGAGACCTCAGAACATGCGATTTTTTAGCTGTATTCTTTAGCAGATATCTGTGAAGCGCATGCTGGAGAGCACTGAACACTCAACACTAACACAAACTCTTCATCTGAACATTTGTCCTAATCTAGTTGAAAGAGATGCCAGAATAGGATTGAAAACTCTTGTGCTGCATAGAAATGAAGTGGTCCTTCTCTGACACTCCATAGTCACAGCTGGATTATCATCTGATCTAAACACAGAAGGGAGTGAAACCAAGGCATTTTTTCATTTTGCTGCCTGGAAGTCATCTGACTCTTCATGCAAAGCAGAGGTTTCACACCCTTCTGTTCATACAACACCTTACACCAAATACCCGAAGATGCCCTTGTGAAGTCATGTCAGATTTCACTATGACCCCTGATTACAGCTTTTTCCGTTTCATTTTTTATATTATGCATAGTCCTCAGAGTGCCAAGTGGTTTAGTGAGCGACTGCCCATGCCAGTTCAGCAGATCTCTGCCTAACTTTCATTTCACTAAAACACAGTGGCTTTCTCTATTATCACTGCCCCAGGAAAGCAGCCCATGGTTGGAAAACCCTCTCTGAGTTGTCATTCTGACCTTTTATCACACTTCACCTCTCAGTCTCCCTTTCTTACAAAGCAGCAGAAATAATTCCTTTGTTTCCTCCTTCACAGTGCTGGGGCGGTGGAGAGGGGGTTGGCACACTTTAGGGTGTTAAGTGATTAAACCTTGCCTACACATTGTACCAGTGCTATGTAATTACTAAACATTGTTATTCATGTTGCTATGATCTGCAAAGTAGATGTATTGATAATTAGGCTTCATGACTAAGGCGGACTTTAGGGGACTTACAAGAAAGTGAGAGAGGGACTTTTTGCAAGGGCATGTAGTG
This sequence comes from Phainopepla nitens, assembly GCA_013400175.1. Taxonomy (NCBI): domain Eukaryota; kingdom Metazoa; phylum Chordata; class Aves; order Passeriformes; family Bombycillidae; genus Phainopepla; species Phainopepla nitens. Next base: position 881,198 of record VXBQ01002188.1, read on the forward strand.
ATAGGACAGGGGGAATGGCTTCAGACTGTCAGAGGGAAGGGGATTATTAGGCATTAGGAAGAAATTTGTTACTGTGAAGGTGGCGAGACACTGGAACATCACCCAGTGATGTGGGTTCCCTGTTCCTGGAAGTGTTCAAGGCCAGGTCGGATGGAGTTCTGAGCAACCAGGTCTAGTGGAAGGTTCCCTGCCCATGTAGTTGGAATTACATGGTCTTTAAAGTCTCTTCCAACTCAAACCTTTCTATGATCTTACGCATTTGCAACTGACCCTTGCAAACATATTTGTAACACTGCCATTTTCCCTGTCAAAAACAAACAAACAAACAAAATTTAAGAAAAAAACCCCCAAACCAATAAACAAAATAGCAATCAAACCAGACAAAAATCAAAACCAAAAATCAAATAAAAATAACCAACCCACCACTCTCCTACAGATAAGGATATGTTTCATCAGTGCTACACATCGTGGTGGATGTAGCTGTTTACTCCTTCTGACCACTGGATCTCTGTGATTTAGAGGATGTTTCCAGCGATCAGTAAGGATAATGTTGGCACAAATCATCTACTTTGTTTTATATGATGCCTTGAGAGGCTACCTAGAACAGAGGCTCCACGGTGTTAAAGGAATAAAGTAGGTATTTATTGAAAGGCCTTCAAAGGATGCACCTTGGGCAGTACAAGAGCCCAGCCATGGCTACACCCAAGGTGGACCCAAAATGGACCCAAGATGGACAACAGGTCATGAGTTTTCCCACTTTTATAAGTTTTGGTCCATTTACATATTGGGGCTAATTGTCCAATTACAGCTTCAGGTTATGGAGTCCCATCCTCCCAGATTGCTCTCCTCAATTCGCTGTTGTTTACACTTTTTGGGCCTGAGGCTGCAACAGTGACCTTGGTTCTCGGGCTAGAAAAGGATTGTTTTGTCTAACTAAACCGTGAGGAGAACTTGCTAACACTTTATATGAAGTTCAGAGTTACATACTAATGCAGTATGTAAAATATGAAAGCTAAAATTTAAGGCACCAATAAGACAAAATTTCAGAGTGAGGTTCTGAAATGCTCAAAATTAACTGTTTTTACATTTTTCTGAACAAAATTTCAGCCCATTCCAAGGACACTTTTGAGATTATATTGTATGAGAGAGCTGGAGAATTAGTTTGTGCAATCTGAAATATGACACAAGGAAGGCCCTTTGGCCTCCATTACATACTCCTGTCTGCATGCAAATGGAAAAAGCATATTATTGATTCCTCTTTCCTCTCAAAAATTTCTAGTACACATTAGCTGTTAAGTCTTCTGAAGAAAGGGAAGGAAGGAGAAACTAACACTCCCTAGTGCTGGACATCTAGAGAGACAGACATCTAAATAGATAATGAGCTGATGTGTACAACTCAAAGGGATTAGAGTGTAAGTTCAAAATTATTAAAATCTTGGTACTTTGACTCACAAAAGACATCTGTTTTATACTTTCCTTCACTTTTTTAGTTTAATAAACCCATGCAGGAATTCCCCACCAAACACTAATGATATCTTTCTGAATTAGCAACAGGAAATAATTACCCCTCAAGGTGCAAGTACTCATCTACCCTGTAAGTAAGAGTTCAAGCTTTTGCTTTGCCCAAGAAGAAGACGATAGCCAGGAATAGCTGTTCTGGGCTGGCCTTTCTCAAACACTACAATGGACTTCATAGAAATTCTTAACTATATTACTATCAGCTCTATATTGTCTAAACACTCCAGTAATAACATAATATAAATATTCAGGACATGTGTTAAAATAATTTTCTGGAGATTATAACAAATATTTTCTCCAGAACATCTGTCCTCATTGATAGCTGTTCATGTCCCTCTTTCTAAAATCAGTATAATCCTGTCTTCCTTCTCTTTTCCTTGAAAGACTGTTGAATTGACTTATATGAGGAATTCTGAGCCTGGAATGAGAGACCTAAACCACATGTTTTCTCATTGCTAACTCTGCATGGACTGCAATATGCAATGGAGACCAATGTTTCCTTCTTGTTTCTTGTGCCATGTTTCAAGTTGGTACGAACTGGCATTCCAGCTTTCCAAAAGTGGTCTGCATGTATGAATGATTTAGAAACTATAAGGTAGCAATGAGAGCTAGCTACGAGAAATGCAGGTGAAATTCCAAAATACTCTTTTTCTTGTATTAAAATATGGAAAAAAATCTTGGCGATGTAGCAGACAGTGATGGACAAAGGTGGTGTGCATTTTTACTCTGTATTTCTACTGTCTGGAATTCTTCCACATATTCAAATTCTGATTGAAATCTATTGCCCATAAAATAGAATAAAATTTTTAATCTTATTCAATTTTAGTTTTAGTCCATATCAATGGAAAAGCAGCAAAACTGTTGGCACAGCAGCAGTCTAAATTGCATCTGGTATAATATCTCCTGTGCTACAATCATGGAATGTCTACAGGTTTTTCTACATAAAATCTTCTGTTTTCACCCTCTCTTCTTCATTCTTCCAAGAGGAATAAAACACTCGCAAGTTTTCCATTTTCAGCACCATAATATCCATTGGAGGTACTTCCCGTTATGACCATTATATCATGGATATTACAGTATTTGTTTCCACTTCAAAGCACCAGCTTCTTATTTTATATGATTTCATGAATCTTGAGATATATTTTAGAATCTTGGGGTAGGGATCTTTTTCCGATCACTTTTTAATCAATATGCTTGCAGGGAAAGGACAGAAAACACGAACTTCTAAAAGCAAAATAAAGCAAATAGAAAAAAACACATTATTTAAAGACAATTGTTTCACAGCTTTATCCTAATATTTTTGAAATACTTTTTCCTGGGCTTTTTAGACACTAGCATCAACAACATTTATATTGTTGATTTTTAATGTTAAGCAGGCAATGGTATCTATCCCATGCTAGCAGTGTAACATACTGACTTCAGATAAGGTATTTTGTGCCTTGGTGGATGTGAAGCATTCTACAAAATAAAGATATACTTTATTAAAATAGCTCTCCCTAAAGTGATTTTCCAAGGTTTTTTAATTCCTCTGTTCCTTCCAGCTCAGGACAGTCTGTGATTCTGTGGTTCTCTAATAGCCTTGCTCTTCATAAGACCAGCATGCTAGTATTATGATAACCTTTTCCACAAATATTTCCCTTAGTTTCAAGGTAATATTTTAATTCACTTTGAGAGAGTTAATTGATGGAGAAAACAATTCCACTGTAATTTGGCCTGTCTGTGTTCTGTGGTTCTGACTTTCTGATATTTCCTGTAAATATATAAGTATATGTCTACTGTTGCTGTACAGTACTGACAGAAAAAGTGTCATGTTTTGCTCATAGTGTCTTTCCCCAATTCCCAGTAAATGAATTCATGTTTTCCTTCATATTTCAACTCTCCATACAGAGACCTCTGCTATTTTCTGTCCGTTATTCAGTTTCATTTTCATAGGACCCACCTTCAAAAGAAGCAAAAAAGCTACTGGGACTTCTAAGTCCAAGTATCTGTGCTAATAGCCCAAGGCTCTTTTTCAGAAGGACTATGTCATTTTTAAAGAGAGAAGACCAAAAGGTGCTAGAATTGAATGAGTGGTTGGTTTCTGTGTGTGCTATGTCAATCCATTCAGGCATCTCCATTAACCTCATCAGAGACCAGCTTGCAGCTTCACAAAATAGCACGGACTCAACTGAAAATACACTGCAGATTGATAACAACCTAATACTTTTCATACATTCTTGATACTATATCAAAATGGGACTTTTCAGATTATCAACGTGTCTGTGGGCCAGTCCTGCTCACCTTCCTCTCATTATACTTACAGAATTTTCTCCACGTGTTGGTTTTTTCCTTCTCCTTACGCTGACTTTCTCCACTGCTGGCTTTTATTTGCATTGGAGCTTTTTGATCTAACTTTTGATGAGGAATTCAGGGGCCATTTGAGTTTTCATTGTACAGTTGCATTTGTTTTCACAGTGTAAGTATCTTACAGACATATTTATTGTTAGTAATTAATACTCACATTTAAATTTGGAAGTATGCGGTAGTGAAAGCAATAGCGCTTTAATTTATTATTGAGTATTCTAAGTTGAAATGTCAGCATTTGGAGGAAAAAATCCGGTCATTTTCTTTTTATTCCTTACACAATTTATAATTGTAAATTATCACATATGTACATGGAAACACAAGTGGGCACATGTTGGAGGTTAAGTCAATGATATGTTCCAAGCATCAGTAAGAAAATGTCCATTAAATGTTTCAAAACAGCCTAGAGAGTGGGAATTTTCTGTCATAATCATTTGGAAAGATCCACAGGATGTTTCTTAGAAGAAATCTACTACGTGGTGCGATCTTTTCTTCTAAAACAATCCAGGAGATGGTTTGGTGGGGATTCCCCTTACCTGCCAATCTCTTCAGTCCCACTCATAATTGTGTGACTAAGCAAGCCAGTTATCTTTACTTACAGAGAAAAAACAAACCAGTACACAGATTTGGTCCTACCTGTTTCTGTCCAGCCTCCAGGACACATATGAGAATGCCACAAAGTCAGGCTTACAAGCAATTCATCCACAGATAACATTTTACTTAGAACTGGACTTCTTGAGAGGAGTTTACCTGCAATGATTTTTCAGTTAGATTCAGAATATAAAGTGAAAGGAGAAATACGCAAGACCTTTGCTTTTTAGTAGTTAAAAAATGAAGAAGGTGCTTCACACCCTGAGTACATTTCCTCTTCATCTCCACAGGAAGTAAAGCTGCCTATAGAAGAGCTACTGTGAGTCGAGAGTAGATGCACTTCACTTTAAAGTTGCTCATCTTCCTTTTTCAAAGGCCTGAACTAACAACTATGAAGTGCTCTAAATGAACATATTCTAGTCCTCTTTAGGAAATGAAAAGATTTAATCAGTTAGTAATAAATACTTTTTTAAAAACCCCAAACACAAGAAATGAGAAACTCAGTTCTGTTGCTTTTTTTAAGGGATTATTGAGTTTCTGATCGCAAACTAAATTAAAACAAGTTTTTAAAAGTACAATAAAATGAACAAATATTGCTCTTTCTTTCCCCACAAGCTACAAAAATACTCTATTCAAGAAGAACACAGTACAGTTTCAAGTAGCATACTTTAAAGTATACAAAATGTAGGTACTGTGGCAGGCTGAGTTAATCTTTTTCTAAGGAAATGAAACTTATGCAGTTTTTTAGCTGTCAGTTCCTTCCTTGTCAGTAACTTTTGAGCAGTCAGCAGTTTCTTCTAATTTTGAGAGGTTCAAAAGTCTCACAGCTAATTTAACTCCTGGCATCTTCACTGAATTTGACAGCTAAGCAACAGCAAGTTCAGTCTCTACTAATGATGGACTCTATGTTGGTATTTTAAAGTGTCTGTATGAGTTAGTTACCATAAGAAGGGGAATACCTTTCCTAGCACTGCTGTAGTTGTTGTGAAAGAATATTAATTTCATCAATTATTCAAAAGTTATTAATGATTTAGGAAAATTTTAATTTTATTAATACCCTTATTAATATATAGGAAAGTCTATATGGCAACTATGAAAAATTTCCAAAACTTAGGAAAAAGGATAGTGAAAGGAACCTTCCCCTGCCACCTAAATTGATCATTCTGTTTTGTAATAATGTATACAGGGCTCTGGGCTCTCACTTTATCCTTCTTCAGTAGCTCCGGTTTTTCCACACCAGCCTATTCTGTGCATATCTATGCAGCAAAATTGAAGGGGAAAATGTAGCATATTGCCACAACAGCTAGGAGAGGTTTATTTTAGTCTAGCTAGTGTGGATATCAGAGGCAGATGAGCTGTGATACTCCAGACATTAACTGTGGTGTTCCACATCTGCCTCCATGTGCACAAGCAAAGTACAACAGTTCTTTCACAGCTTTGCAAAAGTACACAGGCAAGTTGAGTATTAATAGCAGAGAGCTCAGAATTCAGGCACATCAACTCTGGTTTCCATCAGAACACTTGAACTGCTCTGCCTTTTCCATAGGAGAATTTTCTTCTAGAAAACCATCAATTCTGGTTCAATAGTTTCCAAAAAAAAAAAAAACCTGAAGATATTTTAGACTGACTTATATTTTTTTTTTTGCCTATGTAAGGCAAAATGGCATATCAGTGAGATCCTCTATGTTCGTATGACAATTGTTCTACATATGGGAACTTAAAACCAGTCTCCTGATCACCACTCACTTCACTTTGGCTTGCATTTGGGAGCACTCTGGGAGCCAGCAAAATTTAGCTCCTTTCAGATAAAATAAAACTAGGAAGTGTTTCCAAAAACTCTCTTGATGTTATCCAATTGTTAACAGGAGCTCAGGCCACAGGACTGGGCTAGAGTTTGTTTAAAATAAACTCATAACAAGCACAGTGTCGAAGCTGGGTCCTCAACACTGATTTTTGTAACCTACTAATATGCTCTTACAGTATTGCTCCTTTTGCCACTGAAGGCATAAGTTATCATGCAACAATTTCTGATCTTACCTGAAATGTTTAAGCACTGAAGAGGAACTGTCTAAGCAATGGGAAGTATGAAATTAGAATGTTCTTTGTACTAGACCCTGAACCAGAATAATCAGATATGACGAGACAGATAAGTATAGCAATAAATATTTGGGGAAGAACCAATTAAATATTTGAAAGAAGTTATGGATTTTCTCTTATATAGGTACATATGGAAACACATTTAGGAAACACATATATAGGTACATATGGAAACCTCTAATTTATGTCATTGTAGCTTGAATTGCACTTAAATGAGCCTGTGGTGGGAGGCATCAGTTCCTCCTCTGCTACCAAGGAAGTCTTTGTGGAAACTGTGTGTCTAGGAGTCAGTAATAATGAACTGCGGCTTAGTTGACGAAGGAATGGATTCAATTTGGGTTTTTAGTCATCCCAAATCAGAAGATTATGCTTTGCTGATATTCACAGGTTTAGGATGTGTGTGGGTCTTTTTGACAGAAGGCTAGTACTACTGCAAAAGGTATAATTACAGCAGATGCTCATTCTCTGGATAAGAATGGATGTTATAATCTGACATAACTTTTCAGTTAAACAATCATATTTTCATTTCAGAAAGAAACCTTTTGTTTCTAACAAACATTTCCAAAAGAAATATTACTTAAAGGAACTAATCAGTGGACCAGAAGGTAAAGATAAACATGAAGCAAGACTGAGCTTTTCTGCAAGTCGTAAGTTCAAAATTATTTAGAAGCTGTCTCAAAAGTTCACAAAAAAATAAGACAGACAGGACCATAAGTCTGCTGTTGAGGACCTGGAAGTACTGGTGGATGGCTGAATGGAAGTGGATTTCACCTTTGCAGCTGCGAAGGCAAACAGTGTCCTGGGCTGCATCAGTAGAGCTGCAGCCAGTGGGTCACAGGACATTCTCTCTCCCATTCTGCTTGGCACTTCGCAGACCACACTCAGTATAGTGCAACCATCTCAAGTCCCCCCAGCTCAAGAGAGACACCAAAAAATGTGAGAATGTTCTGCCAATAGCCTCTAATGTGATGAGAGGGTGGAAGATCTCTACTTATGAAGAAAGACAGAAGGAATTTGATTTTTCAGCCACAAGACAAGAAGGTTCAGGGGTATCTAATTGCAGTTTTCCACTACCCAAAAGGTAGTTACAAAGAAGGTGGAGGTACTCTTTTCACACAGGGCATAGGGAAAGGACACGGTGCAACAGGCTCAGTTTGCTTCAGCATGAAAAGCATTAAATATGAGAGTGAGTTTCCCAAAGAAGTGGTAGAACCTACCTTCAAATATTCAGTACTGGACTTAACAGGATCTTAAATAATTAACCCACAGTGGCACTCACAAAGAAGTTTGGAAGGGGAGAATTAGTCCATGGTGCCATTGCTCATCACAGGAACCATCAAGGCAATGCTGCCACGGAAATTGGTTCTGTGAAGATTAACTGGGCAAGGTGTTTCCAGAAGACTGAGGGGAGCAATGCCAATGTACATTTGTGGGTTAACCCTGTGCGACATAGATTAGTTTAAAGTAGAAATGGTCCAGAAAATAAACAGAGAGCTCCTGTTTTATAAAAGAAGACTAGAAAAGTTTGGATCATTCAGCTTTAGAAAAATAAAAGCTGAGAAGACCATCGTTATTTGAACGACTTTACGGCGGAAAACCAGCAAATTCAGTCAATCATGTGGGCTAACAGAATAAACTGACACTAGACAAAATGTCTATAAACTGTCCATGAGTAAACTCAGGCCAGAAAATGAATGAATTCTGACAATCAGAATGTGAAACTCTGCAATGGCCTTCCTAAAAAAGAAACAGAGATGGGTCCATACATTATAAACATTTCAGAGGAACACATTCTACTCTTGTGCTCAGTACCTGGAGGATGTAAATTATGAAATACTTAAAGATTCCATTCCCAGTCTTAAAAGTGATCATTTATACTAGTTGGCCTGGTGAGTACCTGTCTTACTGCTAGTTCTAGACCAACTGAATTTCCTAGATTTAGCACTGAAGAGTACAACTTTGCTGTGCTTTCTTCCATCTAACTGAGGAAACATGGAGTTTCTCATTAAGTCATTTCTGTAGATGAATTGCAATTGGCTAATTTTTTTATCTTTCCTCTCATTGATGAGATTGAACTGATATCTTTAATGTCTTGTACCAGAGGGCAAATTTTCTTATAAGCCTTTTAAATCCTTTGCAATATTCCAACATTTCAAAGAAAGAAAAAGGTGAAGCAGACTCAGAAAATAAACAGTGAAACCACATACAAAAATTATATCCTTCTGCTTTCTCTCAGTAGTTCTCACACACGGACAAGTTGAGCACATATATTCAGTCTTTGAATACACATGCTGTTTGTAACCATTCTCAAATCTTTTTACACTCATGAGTGAAACCCTCATTCTAGAGTTTAGGCTGGGGAAATACTCTTTAATAGATTGCCACTAGATTAGTATGGCCTCTTCCCTTCCTTCTGTAAAACCTCCCCAAAGAGTCACTTGTCTTTTCTCTATATAGAGGAATAAGCACCAGTTTCTTGCTTCAGGTGGTCTTAAATCAGATTGTGCTGACTTTATCCATCAGCTGAGTGCAGTTCATATCAGTCAGATATTTGCCACAATCACCCTTTGGTGTCAGCAGGCTTTTTTAGGGGCACAGATCGTGCAAACTCAGTTTGCTGGTCTCAGAGAGGCCAAACCACTGACTCCGCATCTGATGCGGCAACCCCTTTTTGTATCCTTCTGCAACCCTGCAATTTTCTCCAAACTTTGAACTTCTCCTTCTGCAGTGCAGTTCTGCTCCATCTTGGGATTCACGTCTGTGACCCTCCCGGGTATCGCTGTACGTGAAGCACTCTTTCCCCTACCGCGGGTAGAAAAACAGGTTGTCTTTTCCACTGACCCTGTGGTTTCTCATTCACAAAAATTTTTTTTCCTTACATCTAAGAGGCTCGCTTGTAAATAGCTTTATCAACTGACTAATTTAAGGCACCTGTGGTTTATCTCTGCAAGCCTTCTTCATCACTTGGAAATTGCTACTGGTTATTCCTTAGTCACTGTACAGGAACAGAGAAAACATTTAGACTGACATGACAAAGTCTGCCTAGGAGACGTCAGCGGGTTCTTCACGCGTGGTTAGGGACAGTAAGCTGGGCTGGCACAAACCACTTCATCTTTCAAGTGGGGAGGGAAAAATCAGAAAATTATTCATGATGTTTTATCAATGATCAACATGGGCTACAGGCTTCACCTACAGCAACAAAACCACCAGGGTGTATTCCGCTGTTAACAACTGCTCACTGAATCTTTAGAAGAAACAAGCAAACAAAAGGCCCCCCTGCACCGTGGCTATTTCAAGGAACTTACTTCCTTCTCATCAGCTTGTCTGATAGCACAGCTGAAACACCTTGAATAAGCAGCAATGGCAGAAAATAGAAGGAGAAGCATCCATTGGTTAATAATAACAAGTGACGTATTTCATTAACCCCAAACACTATTATTTATGTGAAAGCCTTTTTTGAGGTCTTAAATAGAAGAAAAGTATGATTTTATTAAATATGAAGAAACATAATTGATTAAAGGGCTGTTTGAAAAGCAAAACCACACCCGTTCACACCTCGATACCTTAGTATCTCTAGTATCTGCAGTATCTACAGTATCTACATGCACCTTAATATATATGTATAACTTCATTCATCATTTCTGTTTAAATTTAATTCTTTTCTCTGCAACTCCATCTGCTAGAAACTTTACATCTAGCTTTCTTTAAGAAGAATTTTTTTTTTAATGTGCAAACCACAGCAACATGCTGAAACATACAGATAAGACCCAAACACCCCAGGCTCCTCTGTTCACCCATCATCACTCCTCTTCCACACTCTTCTTCCTCAGGTTGCCTCTACATCTATACACACTCTTCCACTAAACAGAATTAAATTTGTATTTTCTCAGGTTTCCATCATCTCTAACTATTCAAAAATCAGGGAATGGTAATCAGATAGCTGATATTACTTTAATATCCTAGCATAACATGTTCTTCTGCTCTTTGACCGTTTGCTGAGGCAGAAAATCTACCAGAAGCCAGCAAAACTCTTCAAAAGGTATCATAACCTGGAATGAGAAGTGAGGCACTCTGGGGATATCAACAGTCAATGGCCAAGGAACAGGTAGGTCTCCATGATCCTTTTATGGACATAAGAAACCTCTCAAGGAGAGGAGCCAGGAGCCAGGTCAGTAGTGGGCTGGTTTCCATCCCCAGGGCTTTGGACCAAAAACCTCAGTGTAAATTGAGAGGGGCCTGCAACCTTCAGGATTAATTTACCAGAAGTGCAACATCTGTTACTTCTCATGTGCCTTAATTCTGTTTCAAAATTCATTCAGCACTTTCCTCTCACAGGACTCGACACTTGCCTGCAATTTGTCATTCACCTCACACAAACATTTTGTGACCCAGCACTTCTAATAAGTTTCCTTTCAGCTATGGAAACAAAGCCCCTTCCTCTTCAGCTGTGGCTCCATTCAGCTCCGTAATAGTTTGCTCATCTAGAAATGATACAATGGCCTTCAAAGTCAGCCTTCCATTGCTCCTATTGGAGATTTTTCAAGATCCAACTGGATAAAGCCCTGAGCAGCCTGGTTTGACCTCCTGGTGTGCCCTGCTTTGAGCAGGCAGTCAGGTCAGAAGCCTCCAGAGTCCCGTGACAGCCTCATTTGTCCTGTGGACTTTATGATCATTGATGCCTTTCATCAACCTGCTCCATCCAAAGGACTGAAAAAGCCATTATCCATAATGTTCAAATCAATCAATTTTATATAAATCAATTTTTTATCAATTCAAACTTACTTCTTACCTATTTCACCACCATCTTTATCTCATGATAATCTCCACCCTCAATCGATGGGATTCCTATGCCTCCCTTTTCCCCCTGGCAATCAGTGCTCCTTTAGAGCAGTAAACCGACCGGCTATCTTTACATTTCCAAGTAACTCTTCCACTGAAGCCAACAGAATAGGAATGTCAATCTAAACACTGATTTTTCAATGAAAACAGATTCGAGGTGACACCATTCTCCACGCTTGTTCTTGGAGAGTGAGTATTCCACAGCTCAGCAGCTCCTGGTAGTATTTAGGAGGGAGTAGCCCCGGGGTATTCATGATTTGTAACATGAAGAAGGTTGGCTAGAGATAGGAGAAGCTGTAATGTGACCGCTTCAGCTGTACAGGGGTTGTATATCCCTCCCATTCCTGTAACAGCACTGCCTGCCCAGGCACCCCTTCTCTTGGAAGCCCCACAATTGCTTGAGTATCTGGGCTCACTGTCTACTGGGGGCTATTTGGAGAGCATCTCATGAATCACTAGACCAAAAGTACAAGCATTTCACCTTTGGCCACACATCTTTGCAGTGAAGAATTGTTTCTTGCAGTCTCTAGAAACCAGTGTATGTTTTGGGCACAAAGAAACAGTGACCAAACAGCCAAATCCAACACAAGTTGCATCATTGTCCAAATACCATTCTTATTTCCATGTTTCAAGGAACAGTCTTCTAGTCTAATCTTCTAATCCTTCTAATGCTCTCCAAGGGAAACTGTTCCAGCATTTGCCAGTACTTGTTTAGATTGGAGATTAGGAAATATTCTTTTCTGAAAGCACTGTCAAGTTGCAACCAAGAAAGGTTGTCAAGCACTGGAATAGGCTGCCCAGGAAAGTGGTTGAGTCACCATCCCTGGAGGTAGGTGAAAGACCTGTGGATTTGGCACTTGGGGACATGGTTTTATGGTGGACTTGGCAGTGATGGGTTAATGGAGGGACTGGATGACCTGAATTATCTTTTCCAACCTGAACAATTCTATGATGTTATAATTCCATGATTCTTTGACTACATTATAACACCAGGGCTGCAGCTGAGATCAGGAATTTGTTGTAGATGGTCGGGCCTACAGCAGAAATTATTTATTAAGTGATAACCTCGGCTCTGAAGATTTTGCACTACAAAGAAAAAAAACACTTCAGGGAAACCAGAAAATTATACATGATCTTGCATGTGATGGAAATTGTCTTCACTGACTGTTGCTATACTACTTACATAACACCAAAACTGCATGTGCAGCTGCAACTTTCCACTAGATCAGTGTTTTTCAAGATGTTGTGATCTAGTGACAATTTTAATGCACAGCCACCTATTTTTTATTCTCGCTTTTGCAGTAACAGTCATAAAATACATTTTTTTCCACATAATAAGAGTCACTGCTTCATAAAGACCAAGATACTGTGATAAGACAAGCCATGCTAAGCAACAGTGACATCAATTAACACTACATGTGAAATAATTTGCCTCTCAGGATTTCTGTATGCTAAATTAATTTGAACAAATAATTGATACACGGTTTTTCCATTTGTTAAAGGAGAACAGTACCTTATTAAAGGAACTTGTCTATAGTCACATAAGAATTTTGTAGTAAAACTAAAGACTAAATTCATAATCAATCAGTTTGTTGATATATGCCCATCGTTCTTACCCTGCATTTTTTATTTCAATTCTACATTTGTGGGAATTGAATTTAAATAATTCAATCTTTCTAACACAACTGCCTGTCTATTTCAGTTTCCGTCCAAGCAAACTACTTATGAAATATGGTCTAACACTTTCTCCATCAACTGAAGTCAGCAGTTACATGAGACCAAGGCGAGTCTTGTTTCCTAAGAGTGACACCTAGAGACTCATCTGTAAAATTAAAATGTGTTTCTTCACTTGTCTGGTTTTAAAAGGCAGCAAGATTTTGTCCATACTTATTACTTTGAATTGACAGTTGAATATATTTGACACCAATTATTTTGCTATATTTTTGTGAGGACTCAAAGCAATATTTGTTGTTAGGTAGCGTGCATATGGCAGGTATCACTTACCACAACACTTTCATATTAGGTAAAGTCTTTTATTTTGCAGATGCTGTATTTTGGCTTTCAATCAGAAATGTTTAATTGGTTTGCAAATGTGATTCTCACTACTGTATGAAGGGATGCATCATTCCCAGAGGTACTCTCATTTTAGAGACAAGGCAACTAAGAATCCACAAAGTGTCCCAAGTCATGTGGGAAATGAGGGTTGAAATACACAAATCCTATGTTTTTATGCATTAAAACAGCTTGATTTCCTAGTCAGATGAATGGAGGCTGAGCCTTGCTGCAGCCTAACCTCGAACCCTGCTGTGGGAGGTACTGCAGGGCTGACCCCAGGAATGCAGTGTGGCAGGGAAGGGGTTAGTTACCCTTTATAAAGGTCATCTGTCTCTTCATGTCTTCATTTGTCACCCACTGACTGGATGTGCAAAATTTCCACAAGACAAGTCTTTGGCAACCTGAATCACCTGAAACCATTTCCCATGGATCTTCCCAATTAAACACGGCAGTTTTCCTGTTTGCAGGTGTTGCTGACTCCGTTCTGAGGCAGAGAAGGAACAGTCCCTCCAACTCCCACAGATACAGGGCTCCCAGATCCCAGCAACTGCTCCCTACCAGAAGCAAGTCTGATGAAGACTGGAGAGGCCATGCCCATGGTCAATATTCTATTCCATACACCAGAGTTTGGACAAAGGACACTGAAACTGAATGCAAACCTGAATTTCAAAAATTAATGGGTGAGCTCTGTGAAAAAATCCATGAAAAGGGATATTGTGTTAATTAAAAGTTTAAACTACATGCTCAAAAAAGATCATGACATCAAATTTTCTGCTGTCCCTCTAATTAACCATTTTGTCTTCAACTGAAACAAAAAATGTATTTTTCATAGTAACTCCCTTGTATTAGACATTTGCCAGAAGAGGAACTAGTTCAGGCTCATCAGTGTCATCACACTAATGGTTTCAAATGCTTCTGACATAGTAGAACTATGAGATTTGAAGATTTGCAGAATCTCAGCCCCATGGAACTGCCAAACATATAGACTGGGAATATGTTTATCTCCTAGATTTTTTCTCCTGATAAATCTTCAAAAATGTGTGAAAACTAGAAATCCATCTTCATTCTGTACTATATGAAAGACGTTTTGGAAACCACTACCATCAACTCGATAAACTTCTCACAAATCATTTTACGATCTCAGTGAAAGCAATCCATTTATTGTATTTCCTGAGTGTCTCATCTCACGTACATCATTTGATATCTAAAGGTCATGCATGAGTCCAAAAAAAAAGCTTTTACATTAATTGTGTGTTTTTATTAGGAATTAATTATTTCCTTGGATTACTAATAAAGATAAGCAGTGTATAATTATTTTTCTTATTTACATATAGATTGACTTGTGTATACAGTTATATATCTACAACCAAAGAAGTATAGCTTAGGGGTGGGATTTTCCAAAGTGATCCTCATTGCTCTGAGCTGCATTCACGCGGGGTGGCACAAGCCACGGCACGGTCACGCCCACAGCACATGGGACATGGTGTCTGACCCACAGACAGCTCTAACTGCTCCAGAGGCAGAACAGGCAAAGGTGCTGCATCAGGCTAACCATGAAAGCTTATGAAAACCCTTCTTTGTGCCACTTGTGTTACAAAGGGTCTCTTTCCATGGGAGGGAGTTACTGCCAGACACACTGTTCATCCGGCTCTCAGCTCATTTCCAGGCCTTTTGGGTATTAATCTGTTTTTCTCACAGAAGCAGTACATTGTCTGTCACGTCCTCATTCTTCATATGATGGTTTGTATGTAGGCCTGAATCCAGGGAAGTAGAATGTCAAGCTCATGGATGGCCTTGTAGATTCCCTGATCTCCAAGCTGTTGAGAAAATAAAGGCATTAGAAAAGAAACTAGCTACAGCCCTTGAACAGTGCAGTGGGGAGCCAGCACCTCCTGTTCTTACCTTAAGAAACATTCTCTTTAACTTTTTGACTGCAGAAGTTAACCTTGAGGATGGCGCACATGGAAGCTGAAGGATGAAAAAAACCCAAAGATGCTGATATAAAGACATAGTGATGAAGAAGAGTCCAGCCCACAGTGTGGCACTGTAGGGCTACCAGTAAAATGCGTAATCTCAGCATCATTTCAGTATCTCCCAATACCTCAAATGTGTTCCTTTACCTGCATGCTTCCTGCCAAGTTGAGGTCTCAACACCTTAAACTGGTACTATGAGTACCTCTAAGTTTTCTTATTAAACACTTCCTATTTATCTCTGGAATCGTCACATAAGCTGCAGTTACAGCTTTTGCAGATTGTATCCTGGCTCTCAGATTCAAGGCCCTTTAGCTCCGAACCCTCAGAAGCTCTGAACCTGAATGAAGGCAAGACTAAGGTCCAAAGACCATTGCAAAGTACAGGGAACAAATTTGCACCTTTCTGCAAGCCCTCCAATTATGTTTATAAAGTTAATTTATATTTTCCTCTGTTTCTCTGCCCATTTCTCCACTGTCTGACTAATTACAGTCTAGGGGTCTTAGCTGTCTCCTTGGTTGTCTACCACCTATCTCTGGCCACTCAGCGCTGGCCACCCAAAGATGTTCCAGCTGGCATTTTTAGAGTTGCCAGACTAAGCTTCCTGAGCAACATGGATTGCTGATGCTCAGCTACCTGGATTGTCAAAAGGGAAGATACTTTTTTGCAGAGAGAAAAAAAAAAGGAAAAATTTGATGTTTTCCAATCTACAAATAAGGACAATACGTTTAATAAGAAAAAAGGCAAAGGTTCTCATCTCAACCCATGGAAGGAAATGACTCCTCTAAAATGAGTGGTTAGTCCTTTTCTATTTCACACGTAGTAATTTAAAAAGGAGCACAAATATTTTCAGATTACCTTTTGTGTTTCCCAAAGTCACCTCACATTGTGAAAGTGGAAAATAAAGCAAATCTTTAAAAGAGAGTGTAAATAAAAGTAAATTTTTAAAAATCTTAAATCCTTCAACCAGGGCAGTTTTTTCTAACTTGGAGCTTTTTGTTTGTTTGTTTGTTTGTTTTGCCTAATGATTTCATCTTGTATGATACAGATTTTCAGAAAATATCATTTGGTAGCAGAACTGACCTTAAATGAGTATGTTTGCTTTAGTGGTGATACACATTACAAACTCTTGTCTTCCTGCATATACTGCAAGTAATTAAATGAGCTAGCCAGCAAGTTAGAGTATTGAAAACATTATTCTGACTCAGCTTGAAGTCTACAAGCTCTTCCTAAAATGATAGAGAAATATTAAGGGTTCTGCAGGGAATATACAGTCCTATATTGTCCTTCTGCATTCCATTCAAATATGAGAAAACACTTCCACAATGTGCTACTGATGTAGGAACGTTAAGTCCAACCTCAGAAGCAACTTCACACTGTTCTCAGCAATGCTGGCAGGGCACTCATGCAAGTAATGAGTGATCAGTGGTACTGCAGGGGGGATGCTCCAAGTATCCAAGGGAAAATGTCTGCTCCCTTTGCCTTGCAGTCATAGTCTAAATGAAAAAGTCTGACTTTACCACAGAAAATCAGTTTAGAGATTTCCAAACTTATGTGTTTCTGAAAAACAGAACTTGGGCCTCCATTCCATTGAAAAATAATAATGCTTCCTTGTTTGGACAAAACCAAGAACTGGCAGGGTAAGAATCGTGATATTGTAGCATAAAATCTTTGGAAGTGTTTGGGAAGCAAATATTGTTAGGACTTTTAGGTAGCACACATGCCGCTAGCTGGCTGAATTACAGCCTGAGTTTGTGAAAGAATATAAGGTGAATATGTCTATAAATGTATTGCTGTTTCCCTTAGTTGTAGAGAGAACTGTATTCTTGAAAGGTAAAAAAGTAATTACATAAGTATGTTGTCGTGGTGGAAATCCCTTCTGCTAAACATCTTATAGCTCAACTAGATAATAACAACTAAAGAGCTTATGTACATGGATGAATGAATGCTAATTTATTGAGGAATAATATGATGAAAATATCTCAAGTTTACTATTACCAAAGGATCCATTACTTCCACTCTACTCATAATTTTTGTTATTCTTTCACATGGTTTTGTATTGCTGACTTTGAATTAATACAAACATTTAAAAAAAATTCATTTCCAGAAATGAGGTGTCTCCTAGAAAATCATGGCAAGCCATCATTTCTCAAAGAGCTATTGTTTTTCTACTAGCAGTGACAGTCTATCTCTCTTACCAGCACTTTTTAAGACCCAAAAATGTAAGTTGTTATGCTTAGACTCCTGTTGGGTAAAACACTGGCAGTAATTATGAAAAATAATGCAAGAGCTCAGAGAAACCTGCAGTATTTTGTCTCCATACAGCACAGAAACAAATGTATTACTAAGTTATCTAGCAAGATACAGTCACTGGATATTCTAAATTCAGTCACAGTTGACAGTCTAAACTCCTTAGTGTATACTGGCGTTTGTATAGAATGTAATTGTTTTCTTCAGACAAGAGTATGATCTCTGTAAAGCATATTATACCATCTGAAATTATATTATCACATTCTGGAATTACAGCACTATCTGGAATTTGGTCAGACGCAAATAATCATACAGTATGATCACAGCAGACTGCTGTGAGTAATGGCTGTAAATCACAACTGTTTAGCATGGTTTGAAATACAGAACCTGAAAGCTCGTGAAGTTTTCTCCCATTAAGATTTGAGTCTTTTTACATTATGCAAATATCCCAGTTGAATTCTGACCTATAACTCTGCAAAGAGATCTCTGAAGCTCTTTGTTTTCGTATTGCAAATATTTTTGTGCATGTAGAACCACTGTCCTTTTCTTCCATGCTACCATGCAGTTCAGACAAAGTTTCAATTAATTTAATTCATCAATTCATTGACTTGCCATCCTACTCTCACTTTTAAAAACCACAGTAGATGTTTTCCTGGATATCCATGACTATATTTCCCTCTAGGTTGGGCTCCACTTTCTGGGACACTGTTATTTGTGACGACTACAAGTTTAGGGGAGAAAAAAAATATTAAAAAATATTTCAAATATATATATGTGTGTGTGTGTGTGTGTATATATATATATGTATATATATCTCCATAAGATGTTTCGTTTTAAGCCATATCCCGTTGCTATTTGTTTACCCTTAAAAATTAGATGAGAAATGACCAACAAGTGATGGCATCATCTTAGCATCCTACCTGGTATGTTAGGAAGTATATTTGCACAGGCAAAAGTGTGCTCTAATTGCTGTCCTGTTGTTACTTAGGCAGAGTTGGTAAAAGTGTGTCTACTCTGGGGCACCTGGAGATATTTTTCCAGTGGGCAGCATTACTCTCTGACAACCTGCTCTGACTGTGAGCACAGCTAATACATAGGAACTGCTCCCACCTGCTTCATAATTGTAGTCCCTGCTTACTCATGAGACACCATCAGTTCTTTCAAAATTCAGTATGGGGTAGCAGAGGTGACATATGAGTAAAGATTACACACCTGCAGAGGGTATCTTGTTGAAGAAGGAAAGCATTACCACTGCTACATTACAGAAACTCGAGGAGCCACTTTTCTCCCTGTGATCACCCTGTTTCTTTGCAGCTTTAGTGGTAAGAGGGCAGCACAAAGTGACATCATCAGTAGGGAAGTGGCTTGGCTCCATGTGATCTCCACCACCTTGCACACTCCCCACAAGATCACTCTGGGAGGGAATGAATGGTGTTAAACTACCCTGGGCCCAGTGGGGAACCCCTCCTGAAGTTGGGTCCCCTGAGGCATGGGACACACCATGACTCTGAATCACCCTCTGCCTCTCCATCTACTGAAAAACTGCGATAGAGCCCTTCCCTGACTTTTCAGATGGAGAAAGTTAGCTTAGCTCTCAGGAATATACTCACACAGGCATCCATGTTTGCTTGCAGGACCTGGAAGGCACTAATAAAGTACAACTTGTCACTTCCTACCTCAAGATGACTGAAGACATTTTTCACATAGAAAGAGAGGAGCTGATCTCGAACACTGCAGTTTGTCTGAAAACAAATCAAGTAATGATTTGCCAAATGAACTCCTCACAAGTCAATTTTGGCCTAAAAATCCAGCCTCATAAAAACATGCATGTTTAGAAAGTGTGCAATCAATAAAACCATTTTTATGAATTTTAGTATCCAACTGATCTGCTTCCTTTTGTTTTAAACAGCTCGATCTCCCTCTGTGGTTTCTGAAGGAAAGGCAGGAGGGTGCTGTGCTGTGCTGGCAGGCACAGGAGTTTTGGTAAGACAAATCATGAGCAGAAGTGACAGCAACAGATGTACTTAACAAAGAATAAATGGAAGATAAATTGGGGAGTTAAGTCAGACCATCTTGGTCAAATTGTAGGAGTCATTGTGGGTGTCATTTTTCCATTCCTCCACATCACTGTCCCATGCCATTTCATCTGCTGTAGGGTATCTGGCCCATCCCCAGCTGCTGCTCCAGAAAAAGACCAGTCGTCCTGTTAAATCTGTGTCATACCTGCCTGACCTGTGGATTCTTTTGGACACGAAAAGGTATTTCAAATGACTGTATTCCTATTTTTAGCCAACAGAATGAAGTGTCAGGTGTGAGATTCCTGTCAGGAGGGTTATGCAGATGCAGATGACACCACTCAAATGTGGATATCTGTGTGTAGGTCCCAGAGGCAAGTAAGGAGCCTTCACTCCCAAGGTAATCGGTGAAATTCAAGGGACATCAATGGCCAACAGGTCTATACTTAAGGATAAACCAACTCAGTTTGCCCTGCTGGCTAGTTCTCCGCATGAAGAAAACTAAAATATCTCACACACTTACAGTCACTTACAATTAGACATCCCAAGGATGGTTTCTCACTCCCATGCTGAATTGCACTGGGAACTCTGATGTCCTTCCAGTGCACCTGCAGAGGTCTGAGCTCAAAGCAGGTCCTTAGGTCTCTCAACTCTCTGCAGCATCCTCAGGCTATCCATGGTACTGGATATCCACTTGCTGAGAGCACACCCTCAGCAGAAGGTGCCTCAGCTCTGGGACAGTGGCTGTGGCTCTGGCCCTCCTGTGAGGGCTGGTGCCTGAAAGCATTCCTGGAAGGCTCACATGCAGCCAGGGCTCACAGGAGGAGTGAGTGCTACCAGAAGCATACTCCTCCCTGACCAACAAACACCCTCATCCTAGCTTTCCTGGCAGAGCATGACTTCAGCTGCCTACAAAGGAGTGCCTCCAGGCAGGCTTTCCAAATCCACCTCTTTCTCCCCATATCATGATCAACTGTCCCTTCATGTCTCAGGGGAATATCCCTTCTTTATGTCAGAAATAATACTCTTCCTCTAAGCAGAGAACTTCATTAAGCATATGGCTTTCATAAATGTCTTTCCCATTTAAACACAAGTGATTTTTACGTCAGCTGTCGTTGCTTTTGATCACATTGACGAAAGAAAAGTCAAAGTAAGAAAATGGAAAACCAGTAGTATAAATCTTACCATAAACAGCATTTTTGTAGTCTTTTTAAGCAGTCTTGTGGTCTTGATTAAATCCTTCTGTAAAATATAATGTGATAGTATTAATTAATCCGAGCAGAGGAAGGGAGACAGTTTCAAGTCTGTTTTGTACAAAACTTAGTAACAATAATATTCATCTTCATCATCTTCTTCAGATGTAGGGTGAGGACTCAATAAATCTGTTCCAATCCTAGCCTAGCTGCAAATTTCTTTCATGGAAAATTCATCCAGCCTCTCTATGCATCTTCTATGCATCGTTTTTTTCCACCTTTACAAAAGTAGCTGCATTACCCTGTCTCTCAGGGCTGTAGAGATCATTTGACTTATTAAAATTTCCAGAAGCTCAGTAATTAAACTAATAAAGAAGCATCTACAAATAAAAAAAGTTTTTCAATTAGCAGGATCAACTTACAGGAACAGATGATTTTAAACTAGTTGCCTTGATATACAGGTTCTCTGTCACCTGGGAGAGGAGTCCTTTTCGGCAGGTATGTTTTCCTGTAGGTGACTTTTTGCCTTCCACAGCAAAAAGACAAAGAAGAAATAAAAAATGCCCCAATCTGAAAATAGAACATCCTTTCATTTTTGCTCCCAAATCTTTGAGCCTCTACAGTGACAGCAGCATGTGTGATGCAGCCAGACTGGTTAGATGACAGAGGTTAACCTAATTTTGTTAACCCTCAAAGTAGCTTCTTCCTCAAGATGCTCACGTAGATAACCTATTGCTCATGTGGCGGCTGATCGGTATTTTTGCTGTGCTTCTTTTTACAACTTGCTCCACTTTCAACAAATTTGACCACAATCATCTGTGACGTTTTTCTAAGCGGTATCTCCATATTTACTGGCAACAGGGTCAAGGTTTCCAAGAAAGAAGAACTTTCCTATCATATGAGAAGTCTTCTTTAATTTAAGTGGTGGTCAAGTGAGGAAAAGGTAACTAGTTGAGTGTTAGTTTAGTTTCGCAACAAAATATGCCAAATGCGTTTTGGGGAATTTTTTTAATTTTTCCACAAAACCATATGGCAGCACTTTTCTGAAAGGTAATGGCCCAGAAAGGAAAAAAAACTTTCCTAATTTACCCTGAAAAGCATTAGAAAATCTTTTATCTATAAGGAAGCTGGACTGCACAGTGTCTAAAGCTTCCCTGTTCAGTTTTTGAGAAGAGTATCTTTTCCAGGGTATAGCATCTAATGGCGAAGGTGTTTGCCTATTTTAAATTCTGTAGTCTTTTTCCGGGGCAGACTTTGCCCCAGTAGGAGCAGTAGGCTGCTTAGTGTGAAAGGGAGGGCTCCAGGGAGGGCTCTGTGGAAGAACCAGGGCACCCTTGGCTACCAAGTCACTTTAAAAGCTCACTGAGGGTCACAGGCACTGGGAAATAATGTGCAAGACCCCAGCACATCCATCACGGAGGTAGTAAAAGTAAAACAGTAGAATCAGATGATCACTCTTCTACAAAAGTGGTCACACAGGGATTGGGCAATCTCTGTCTCTGGCCTGTTTCCAAGACAGACAGATGCTGGGGGTTTCTCAGGTACCACTCCAGACAGGCAAGAACATCACTCGAAGGACAGACTTGGAAATCGTGAAGTAACACCAGCCATGCGAGGTTGTTAAGCCAAGGATGGTTTTAAGTCAAATGTCAAGGTCCTGCAACTGGCTGAGGAACCTGCAAGAAGACAAAGAAAGCAGCTATTGGTCTAGAACAAAATTTCCTTGATATCATTTTTGTTGGATGTAAAAGCAAGCCCTTGAAATATTCACAAAGGACAGAGATTTTTACTTGTTTAGTGTTTCAAAAGCAACATAGAAAAGCTTAAACAGATCAGAGAAAGTGTTTAAAACTGCAACTGAAATGACTCAAAGTGACCATGAACTGTCAGATCCAGCAGCAGATGGATCTGACATGGATCCCCCATGCCCGGGACGTATGTCAGCTCTGGGAGGAAGAAAGGTGAGACAAGCTGGGTAATTAATTCACTCCAGCCTCAATCCCATTGACCATTTACACAGACTAGCACGCAGGCAGCCTACAGGCCAAACAGGGTTCTTCAAGCATCCCATCTGTACCAGCTCTGGAAAATGCATTTTTCCACAGAACCATCTACACATCACAGTAGTTTCACTGGCACTGGAGTGCTGATGGACTCCAAAAAGAACCAACAAAGGAAGTAGATCTTAGACTTTTGGAAAGTGGACACGATGATGGCCTGAGGCTTTATGTGCATTTTAGTGCTCATGTGAACTGTGGTCTGTATTTAAACACTCTAAATGCTGGCCAGGCTTGCCAGATGAGGTGCACTGAACCTCAGCACACATGACATGGGGACAGTAGATTAGCCTCTTATTGCTAGTTTTTTCCTAGAAGATGATCTTGAGTGAAAGCAATACAGTCAGAATGCAAAACTGCCTTGGTGTGGTATTCCTTGTTCAACAGTTTTCCTCTAAATGCAATAAATGGGTCATGTAGTCAGTCTGTAGTGGCTTTTCATAAGAAAATCAATAATGTTCAGCATCTCTGAAATTTCTAATGTTGCTGGAAAACCCTTGAGCCCCCAAGTTTCATTTTGTCTCTTCTGTGAACTTCTATCACCGTACTTACAGGGCTGTAAGTGACACCTTTTCATTGGGTTCTAGACACCTCTGGATGTGAATCAGTAAATGTCTTACTGTATTGGCTAACATTTCAACTGAGTGGTGTAAAAAGATGTTGATGGATACAAGTTCAAGGTAGCCATACTTTTAAAAATAGATAAAAATAAAAAAGGGCTTTCTTATGACTCCTTTAATAAAAGAATAGGGACTACCATTTAATAACTAATCCTATAAAATCAATTACACTTCCACAATTTTTGATACAATGATTTGATTTCTAGTCAACAAATAGCCAATATTCTTCAACTTTTTCATGTGTTACTTGTTCAGAACAAACATGATCATTTCTTTCTGGGTCTTGTGTAGTACTTTGTACACTGTATGTTACTGCCACTTCGGCACTCATACATAACTATGGTATAAATCATACAGAATA
Organism: Phainopepla nitens; assembly: GCA_013400175.1. Lineage (NCBI taxonomy): Eukaryota > Metazoa > Chordata > Aves > Passeriformes > Bombycillidae > Phainopepla > Phainopepla nitens. Next base: position 905,108 of record VXBQ01002188.1, read on the forward strand.
CCAAATAATCAATAGTACTCAGAATTTTAAAGTTATAAGAAGCAGAAGAAGAAACAAATTCAGAGACCAGCAATGAAGACAGAAAATACCTGCAAAGCTTTTTATGGGCAATGAAACTGATGTTTCCAGAGATAGTCTGAGGACAACAGCAAAGCACACCACAAAGCACGTTGGCTTCCATGCATAGGCTGGAAACCAGAGAAGTTCAAGGACCCTGCCCCAGAGGAAATGGCGTCTCTCTCTAATGGAAAATTTTAGATGTACACTATCAGCAAATACTTCACGAACAATACAATTCTGATAACACAAACAAAGTTCATGTATTACATCTATACAGAATGTGTGAAGTTTACAACCATGAACAAGAAAGAAAATAAATAAGAAAAAAGTGTAAGAAAAATCATCAGAGTAGTCAGCTTATTAGATAAGAAAATCTTGCCTGATTTACCTGTGTAGGGGCTAAGTTTCAAAGAAAGCCTATATGACCATAATTATATAATTATTTATATATTTATAAATAAATAAATATGACAGGCATATATAAATATGACCTATGCACCATGTGAGTGCATGAAAACAACAGCCTGAGAAAGATCCTTTCTTCCTTGCCTTATTGAGGGCCACAGAATTGTCTTGATCAACATGGGCTTGCTAAATATTATTAATATTAAATTCTCTTGATCTCTGGAGAACAAACACGTACATCTACCACTGCTGCGAAGTTCTGTTAGTCTATTTAAGGTAACTCATATGTACTGGTTGTTTTGCAGCTTAAATGGCATTTTGATCTCCATCCACAAAAAAACTTGTCTAGTTTCTTACCTATGAATCTTCTCACTTTTCACAATTTCTCTTTATTTCATTTCCTGTTAGTATAACTGGAATTAAATGTCGTTTACTTCCTACGAACATTACTCATATTTGCTTAACTGCTGCTAATGTTATCCTTTCTCTTAAGACTATTCTCTACTATTGCTTTTGTTTCCTTGTCCTGTTTGATTCCCTTTGGTCTCCTGAAAAATAAGAGGTCTTCATGAAGAGGTGCAGTACTTGTCCTCAGAAACACGATTTGGTAAACAACAAAGAAGTTTAGAGAGATTTTACTTTCTCTTTTTTTACTCAGAAAAACTGAGGGTGACAACACCACTGCTGGGACATAAAAAATTGTGATACTCTCCCTTGGAGTTGGAGAAGAGAAGCTCCCAGCATTCAATATTGAGTCTGCAATTTTCTAAAAATGGATGTAATGAACACATAGGTAAGCCCAGAATACTCACCAGAGTTAAAGTGTTTCTTGTGACCTTCTATTAGTATAATAGGAACCCCTGGAGCTGCTATAGATTTTGTAGAAATACAGAATATTATGAGCCAGTTTTTCAGACAAGGGTACCTAAATCACCCTCGCAAACTTAGCACATAGGCACCCAGTGGTCCACTACCAGTAGCCTCAGTAGTCATAGATGTCAGTAGAACCACAGGATAGCACAAACAGATGGTACGAGCAGCTACAGCTTACATATTATACACACACTGCTCTAGTTAGGAAAAATAAACCCACATAAATGAAATCAGGACAGTGCAAAGAAAATGAAAATCACAGGATGTCCAGGACTGGATGTTAGTCTGGTGCTTTTCCCATCCTTACATACAGAATCCCTACATTTGTTCACCTGCTTTTCATGGTGCCTCTCTGGGTGCCCCTCAACTGCCTTTGCCAAAGAGCAATGAAGATTTAGGTCAGAAGTGATCCCTGGAAGTCATCTTGTCCAACACTCCTGTTCAAGAAGGGCCACCCACAGCTGCTTGCCTGGGACTGCATCTAGTCAGGTTTTGAATGTCTTTTATATGAGACTTCACAACCTCTCTGGTAAACCTGTGCAAATTTTTGGTCACAGTAGAAAACTGTCATATGTTCAGGTGGAATTTCAGGGATTTTTATTTGTTCCTATTGCCTCTTGTTCTGCCACTGGGCACCACTGAGATGAGCCTGGTTCTCTTCTTTGCTTTCTCTTTTCAGGCATTAGTACACGTCGGTGAGATCTCCTTGACTCTTCCCCAAGCTGAACTGTCCCAACTCCCGCTGCCTCTCCTCAGACAAAAGATGGTCCAGTAACAATTACCTCTGTGGTACTTCACCACCAGGTCCACAAATCCAATCCTCTCAGAAGCTGTTCGCTCTGTGCCTTACAGAAACCTCACAAAAATTTTAAGCTATTAAGTAAAGTAGAAATCAGACTCAAACCCAGATGAAAAAGACAAACTAAACCGAATCAACCCAAAACAAAACAAAAAAAACCCAAGCACAATTACATTTTTCCTGGGCATTTTCATCCCTTAGCACTTTATATTTACCAACTTCCGAGTAAGCTTCAAAGGTAAATTGTTATAAAACATGCCGTCAGTCCTCTGTCATTCTCAGGACTGGTTCAAGTGGTGGATCTCCCTGTGTTACTGGCCTGCTTTGGTGGTTCAGTTTGGTGACAGATGGCTGACAATTATCTGTCAAGCTAGTTTTACTTCAGAAATCTGATAGGAAGGTTCAGTACATCAGAGACAGATTACAGAGTATATTCGGCATTCATTTTGAAACCACCAAGGTACTAGAACTAAAATTTTGCATTTGTTCACAGAATTAGACAACAAACAAAATAAAGTTTTCTAAGCAGTAGGAGTTTTTATGGCCAACTATTAACTGATTCAGAAGAGTGCTCAGTGCTCTCTGAGTAGCTCAAGATACATCTCAAATGTCCAGTTATATAGGTAAAAATTAGTAATCACTTCTTGGCTGGACAAGAAGCTGAATTTGATATAAAATCTTTATGTATATAGCCTTTACTACTCACATTCATGTAGTCTTGCATTTGAGAATTGAGATTATGAAAGAAACAGGTATGAAAAAAATGTTTGAGCATTGTTCCCATCAACCAGTCTAGTGATCTCATTCAGCAGCAGTAATTCAGTCCCCAAACTCTTTAGAAAACATTTGTTTGCCACCACCAAACTCACACTAGGAAATCCCTGCACAGCAGTACTTCTACAGAGTGTACAGATGTGCTTGGCAGTAACAGCTCAGCCTTCCCAGATGGGGAGGTGGTTATTCCAAACTCCTTGTTTTCTTTCGTGACAAACAGGAGTGTTCAAAAGTCTGTGACCTGCTTTCTCTTGTAATGTCATCATGGCATTAATAAAAGGTTGTACTAAAATAACAAAAGGAAAAAACCAACCTCATGGAAACCTGGGTCTGGTTCTGGGGGAGGAGGATGTCCACAGCTGCTAGGCTGGTAGAGGTGTGTCACTTTGCGTGGCACAACTCTTATCCTGGGAAGTTTGTCCTCCTTCTACTTTTGTGCACCATTTTTTTCAGTTTCCTCTCTCCCCATGATCTTTTTTAACCTTCATTCTTGCTTCTTTTTTCCAATTTTTTTAAAGTTTTTTTTTCCCCTCTGTTCTCTTAACCCAGGACATTCTGGAGCGTCTTGGCAATGCCAGCACAGGCTGCACATACAGCTCTATGAGTTACGCCACTTGGGAGCTGGGCTGGAAGACTGGCATTGAATCTCTCAACTGATATGCCCATGGTAATGGCAGGCAATAAATTGAGCCACAATATGAAAAATCGGTTTGTTTTTTTTTTTAAGAATATTCTTTTATAAAAAAACAAACAAACAAACAAACAAACAAACAAACAAACAAACAAACAAACAAACAAACAAACAAACAAACAAACAAACAAACAAACAAACAAGCAAACAACCTATGTAGGAAATTTGTACCTGCAGTGTATTTCCATAGTTTCAGTAAAGATGTGAAGTCATCCATTTGGTTTGGAGCTGAAGTTTTTTGTTTACTGAAAGCTGAATCTTAGATTAAGCTGGGCAATTTTTAACAAAGAAAACCTCCTGCACAGGAAAATGTAAAAAACTTCCCAAGTCATCTCTCAGGTCAACTCTCTCACAAGAGAGATTTGTTCCTGGCCCCTTTTGGACTCTCCTGCAGGACGTTTGCCGCCTCGACTCTCCAGTGTAGGACCAGAGAACGAAAGATAGAGAAGCAACAATGCAGCAAGCAACAAAATTATTTCCCAGGGTGTTTTTCTGTTTGGAAGTGCTGTTCTCCCTCCAGTGAAGTTAAACCTATTGGCCATAAATGTGCCTCTGTTGCCTTTCCCTCAGAAGCATCCTTGATCCCTTCTGTCAGGAGTTGCTGCCAGGGAACCATCTCCCCAAGCTTCCATTCAACAGCACCTTCATGGCTTCAGACTTTCCACTTCCCACTGTGCATCTTCCTTGTGAAGTGGTGCTTTCAATGAACCTCATCAGTAGAGGGGCTTCTGGGGGAAATTTTACTTATTTAATTGTCAGATATGGTCACATCTGGCACTTCTTTGCTAGAAAATATATAGGAGCCAAATAGTTATTTACTTATGAGAAGTTCCAAAGCATGTAAAATCCCATGGCACAGGTCATAAAAGAAGTTCCTGATGGTGCTGTAAAATCAGAGTTTCTTTCAGCAGGATTTCTAAAACAGAGATTGCATTGTAAAGATTTCTAAAAGTTGCAGAAAAATAAAATATCACAAAATACAACAAGAAAGGAAGAAAGGAAGAAAGGAAGAAAGGAAGGAAGAAAAAGAAAGAAAGAAAGAAAGAAAGAAAGAAAGAAAGAAAGAAAGAAAGAAAGAAAGAAAGAAAGAAAGAAAGAAAGAAAGAAAGAAAGAAAGAAAGAAAGAAGCCACAGATGTTAAAATATCTATTGTGTTTTTCACTTTAGATCAGGAAACTTTTTATGATTTTTCCAATTAAAATAACAGAAAACTTTTATTTTAAAAATTTAGGAAATTTATTTTAGAAACCTAAGAAAAAAAGTAGTATACTGCTTATATCTAACTTCGGATAACTTGCTTGTTTGGAGTTTCACTATTTAGCCTATCTTCAGGGTCTACTTTTTATTTAATGTGTAGCACAGTATGCAAACACATGCACAACACTTTAAATTACAGAAATGTTTTAACAGATACCTTCTTTAAGAGCTTCTTAAACAAAACAGAAATATTCCATCTCTTAATATTTGTAGATTTAGTAGAGCTTTCAGAGAATCCTTGTATGCAAAGTTACAGTTACAAAACTCAGCACTGACTTTGCAAACTCTCATACATACAATTAATATTGTAACTCTGACTGAAGTTTAAATCATGTAATATGCTTGTAGGAGTGAAGCAAAACTAATTCATAAGTTCTTAGTGTTCTCCATATGAAAATAGCTACTTTTAATTTTTTAAGCTATAGTTTGCAGAGAACAACAAATGGATACATTTTTTGGGTTTTTTTGGGTTTTTTTTACAATTTAATATCAGTGCTGGGCCTACCAACTTTTGAGTTTCCAGGAGAAAATCACTCTTATGTAGAAAAGCAGAGAAACATTTTAAAAACCCATTTTAAAAGACCTTTCAAACTTAATAAAATCTTCAAAGCTATCATTTGCTACAAAGAATAAAAACAAAAAAAACTTTTGCCATATTTTTTCTGATTATTTTTATTACTTAGATCACCAGAAAGAGGTTAATTCTATAGCTCACTGTGTGGGCTGGAAAAATCACATGGCAGCCTTGGTTTTAATTAATTTTTTCCCATCTCCAAAAATTTTCAGTACTTGTATCCATTTGTGAAGAAGCTTTTATCAGTTCCAAATACACAGGGGTTGTGAAATGTTTCCTCCCATTTCCAGGTTTAGGTTAGATTATTTGAAAGTAAATTTTTACACTTGAGAATTCTTTTTCTTGAGAAAAGGCATTTTTGTACCAGATTTTGCTTCATTTATCTCAGCAGCTCCTAAAATCCACATTTGTTGCCTTGATCTTCAGCCAACATGATTCAAAACTCTCAGGCAAGCCCTTCAAAGTACTTCAGGTCTGAAATGTTTGCCCAAACCTCTGAACATATAAAAGTTTATTTTTATTAATCTGTCGTGTTGGAAAAGCAAACATTTTATTTATCATATACTCCTGTAACCATATAGCAAGGAACAGGAGGTAATCGATCTCTCTTGTCTCGGTTCTGATAATAAGGATACAGTATAAGCCTAAGCCTGCCAGCCAAAACTTCATACTGCATTCAGGTCTAAGAAACTCTCTAGTTTACTCTTCAGCAGTGTAGAAAAAAAAAATGAGTTGCTTCTGTCTTCCCATTTTCAGAGAAACCTCACATATTCATCTCCCCTAAAAAATGTTCTCAATTATTTATTAATTTCCAGCGTTACTGAGTTACCAACAGAAAGTAAAGTCCTTAACTGCAAGCGCCAATGGAAAACAGAAAATGAAAATTGAAATCGAATGCAGTTACATTCTTACTGCTAAAAGGTTTTCAAAGTAAAATGGCACAGAAAAAGCTTCTTGATTCTGGTTCTTTCACTTGCCCTTAGCCTGAGCCATGAGCAACATAACCCCCTGCAGTCCATGTCTGGAATTTGTAAGGCTCAGTCTGAGTCTGTGCTCATGACACAGGGCTGATGGAGGGACCAGGCTCTCATCTGCCTGCCACCCTTGCTGCTGACAGGGCTAGAGACAGACTCTGCAGGCAGCACCTCAGCTTTGCTAGCTGGCTTTCTGGCACCAAAGCTAGGGCAGATGACTCATATAAGGCTACTATCAAAATGAGGAGAATATGTGGTGTTTTAGCAGTTTGCAGGATCAGAGTCTTGGTCACTGATTTGTTTTGAGTTCCCAGAAATCCATGTCGTGTAAGAACTGAATCATTGGCAGACATTGAAATGAGAGCACAATGACAACACTGATCAGCTCCCTGTTTTGGAGGCTACAAGCTCACGTGCCAAGTTAAACCAGGTATCTCATGTGCAAGTAACTGTACTGCATTTTCTGAGCCACACGTAGGTCCCATAAAGCCAAGAAGCTTTCCTAAACTTAACTGAACCTCTATTACATAGAGGAGAAACGAACACAGTGTTGATGTTCACGTTAGTGACGACAAACTAATCATATTTTTTGCCAAATGCTGTCCTTGACAAACAAGCACTCTCTCTTTTTGTGCTGTCAAAGTAAAAATAAGCTCCAGAGTTGATAATCCCCAAATCTGGTAATATCTACCTAATTTATTTATTTGATGACAATATACGAAAAAAAGAGAATCTGAAATTTCTTCACCTATTCAACACAGTCAGGACTCACATTATAAAGGATAAATAAAGGAAAAAAGCTGGTCAAACCAGAAACTTTACAGATGTGTTTGGTAAGAAGTATTAACCAAAGACAAGATCTGGATATTTTTAGACCAACAATAAATACAAGGTCAGTGCAAAGACAAGCAGCATCGAAACTTTATTTTGGAACCTCTGCTTCTCAAACAAGTGCTAAGACACTAGATTTTCATGAAAAAGCCTTTCATCAGAACAGTCCAATTCATCACTTCCATTATCTGTGTTGAAATCTTTTTTTTTCTTTTTCTTTTTTTTTCTTTTCTTTTTGTAATATAATTAAGCCTATAAATACACAAACTACAAGTCTGATCTTACACACTTTGAAGTCAATAGTTTTCTTACTACCTTCTGTGGAGCAGATACAGGATGAACTGATAACTTATCCATTGGGGAGCTCTTTCATCACAAAGCCTAATCAGAAAGTCAATCTTCATGATTGCACAGCTTTCAGACTTTACCACAGATGCATGATTGCCCCATTCTTTTCACATCTTAAGGAACATCATCACTATTCTTTAAATGTGCAATAGGAGTCAGAAATCTTTCTTTTGGAAAAAAACTGTAGAACAAAGTGAACTTTAAATTGGTGCAATTTTGCAGGTTTTGGAAAATAACAACACTCTGCATTCAGTCATTTGAAACTAGGGATACAATTTCCAGGGCAAAAGCCTTATTGGTTCTTGAAGAAACAACCATAAAACAGTTTCAAGTAAGCTAGTTAAAGACATATTTATCCATCTATTTTTTTTCAAAATATTTTTATCCATGCTGCCCTTAGCTAAAGAGAAAATATTTTTCCTTCAGAAGATTGTCTTCTTTTTTTTTTTTAAATTCGAACTTGTATAAGAAAAATGGCCAGATCCTGGAAGTATTAAATGCTGTGCTTTAATCCTTCATACAGGAAAAATATTTACATTTGGGTCCCATCATCTAGTTTGCTGAGGATAAATGGTTCTTCTCAATATAACCTTTACTTTAATTTCTCCTTAGGGAAGGAAAGATATAGGAATCTTTTCTTTTCAGACCATTCAATTCAATTCATCATTGAATTCTAAATTAAACTATAGAAATTGACACATGTGAAATTGGCCAGAGATTTGTAATTTAAGGGTTAACAGAGAGAGTGATTTCCTAGACTGGAGAAGAAATCTTTTCACTTGCATTGTTGTTTAGCACTTTTGTTAGTGATTAAGTTCATACTGTTAATCTGATAATGTCTGCAGCATTGTGCTAACCATGAAAAAGGTGTCACAAATGGATATGTGCTATGAATCATATGTAACCCCAGAAGTGCCATCAGCCTTAGCGTAGTCTGTGTTTTGTTACCTCACCCAAATTTGGTTTTCTAACAAACTTTCTTGAATGTCATGGAATCCTGGGCTGGATCCCCTGAGGGGTTGCATTACTTTCCATCCTAAATATGTTCCTTTATGTAACATGTTTTGGGGGGTAGTGGCCTGCCAGTAATACCCAGGGTCCCACAGAGCTGCACGGTAGGTTTTCCTTATTTCACTGGTCATTATCTTGTTCCTGGCACTATCATACATATGCCTGAGACTGATTCCAATGTCTCTGCCATTCTTGCTTCACATTAGCAGGCCAGTTCTGCTCCCAGTTACAGTGACTTACAAACATCCTTACTCATGATGGCTGACTGAAGCGTTTCTCAGGCATTTACTGTTGACAAACAGTAAATTGCTAATTGTTCAGCTAACTAGGCTTTAAAGCACAAGCTGGCATAATCACATGCCGCTGGTTTATGAACAGGATAGCTTCAACATTTTGCATTGCCTGGAATATACGTCCAGCAGCAAATTGGAAATATCAACCCTGTATTACTCTAGGTCACTTGGGGAGTATATATATATATTCATACACTGAATATGTAAATCTCTTAACTGAGTAACACTCCAGGCAATGTATTTAAGACATGTTTCCTAAATTGTCACCAATACTTACTCAGCAGGATGTGGAAACTTCTGTTCATGCTTTGGGTTCTTCTCTCTTCACAATATGACATTTAAGAGGCAGGTTTATAAATGTTTTATAATTATCTGTGTAGAAAAAAAAAGCGCCTGTTCTGGTCACCTAAGGTAAGAGAAGAGGAGGAAGAGTCGATGAAACGCAGATTTGACAGCAGCGTGGTCTGTGAATTTTTGCTCGGGAAGAGGTCCTGCAGCCCCTACAGTAGAGGCATCTTCAGTGAAGGATGTGGAGCAGGTGCTTTCCCTAAGGTTGCTAGTTGAGGATCTCTGGGAATTGCAAACGGTCCATGACTTGGAGGCAAAAAATGGAAAGGAAAATAGAGCAACGGAGATTAGAACTGCGTGAATAATGGAGTTTCTCGTTGGTGACCCAATTTTAAAATTAAACCAAAATAATTCATTTTGGGTAGGCCCAAAGCACTTGTCCAACTCAAAATGAAACAGCTCATTTTGCTTTCAAATCTCTTTTCACCCTTTGAAAGAAATGCACATAAAACCAAAACATTATTTAGAAAATGTCAGAACAAAACATTTCAGCAAAATTTTCCTTTTTTGAGCTGGAACTATTAACTGAATTAAAACCCAGCTTGCCTGACTGAAACTACATTTTCATTTTCTTTTGGTCAGTAATTGTTTGTCCCAGAAATTTCTTCCTGTTTAAGGGAAACCTACTCTAACTTCTACTCTTTTGTTTATTCAAAACTGACCATCACCACCATCCTTCACACATCCACAAGTCACACATACTCTGCAAGAAAACCTGAGAAGGAAATTCTGCGAAGTTTGCTGTGTGGCATTTCCAGGGCTCCAGCTCATGAGGTTTCTATGGTAGAGTCTTCCAACTGGTGGTTTTTAGGGTTGGAGAAGTTAATAATTAGTTGACTTCCTTTCTACACTTCTGTGGACAAAGGGGCTTTAATCTGGGTTTAGATTAGACTGGTTTAGCCTCAGTGTGGGAAACTTGAGAGACTGATTTGACATTTTTGGGTAGGGCAACTCAAGAAGGACAGAGTAGAAGAGATCTAAAGGAAGCAGAAGAAGGAAATAAGTTATTTATCCACTTGTGAAGTCATTTTATCAACAAGGAACAGCGTGTATGTGGGTCATGATCTGGTCTCTATTTATCATTAAGGAACAAAACAGGTACTTTTAGGGTAAAGCCATGTTATCCTGCCCAAAGTCATAATCTTTATAAACCTCTAATGTAGACCAGAGAAATGACATCCATATAATGCCTGTTATCCACCACTGACTATAAAGGCAGATAGATGTAGTTCAGGGAAAGGCTGTGTATGTCAAAGGTCAGTGAAGTGAAGTGAACTATTCATTTGGTGTTTAAACCCCCTACCTTTGCTGTCAGTTCTCTCAAGTTTGAGTGATAAGAGAAAGGATGCTGGCCAATAGCTCTTGACAACATCATCCCTTATCCCAGAAGAACAGAAATATATACCCAGCTGAATATATAATAGAGGTTAAATTGCTGAAACTGTCATGTGGTACCAGATCCTGGCTGCCTGTCATTAACGAGTTGCTTCAGCCTGTGAACAGGCATGTAAATCATGTGTTGTGATATGCAGATGAAAGTGTGGGGAAAAGTAAACCATGTTGAATGCAACTAGTTTGACCGGTAACAGGCATCCATCACCCAAATGGATCATATGCCAGTCTAATACGTGATTTCCCACAACAAAGTGTTGTGATTTCAATTCACATAAACTGTATTGAAAATAGGTATGGATGGATGATTTTAAATCCATCTTTAATTTGCTCTGGTTCAGGAGCAACATTTTTTAAGTGTGGACAGAATACTTTTTACCCTGATGAATAAATGGTAAGGTCTTGCTCAAGAAGACTTCACCAGTTGCTGGAATCTGCTATTACGTATTTCTGCTGTCTTTCTGATTATTTGAATGCTTTCCACCCCTTTAACCTTGGTCCAGTCACCAAATTCCCTGGCTACACCACAGCAACCCTTCTGCCTTTACCAGGAGACATTGCTGAAGGATATGACATGATAATGGCAGATTAAACTGTGTTTCAGGGACTTGGGGGTTTTTCTTCTGTCTTGGAGTTTGTGTTGAGAACAGACACCAAACATTCTTCCTGAAGAACTCTCAGATCCCTGATGCTGCAGAACACCAGTTGTGCTCAGTATGCTATGGATGGGCAGTGGGAATGCAGAGCTCTGAGTTTTCATTAGCAGCTGCTGCCTGTTTGTCTGCACATCATCTGACCCACGGGGACAGTTTGGGACTTTTCAACAGCAGCTGTTCAAGGGGGGATCTTGTCTCTGTGTGTACCGAGGCAGAATCAGTGAACCAAACCAATGACTTTCAGGAGTGATGTTGTTTTTCCCACCATCTCCCACAAGGAAGGCTGGCTGATGTACTTCCCAGTAAGCCCTAGCCTGTGAGAAGTCAAAATTGCAGAAGAAATGGTGAAGAAGCATAGCCCCAGGCAGAGCTTGCATCCTTTCTGGGCACAAGAATACAGCAACTAGTCCAGCAGCGCCACAGGCACAATGTGCATCATCTCTCTTGTGTTTGAAGAAAAGACAAATGGCAATATTTGAGGATCAAAATATGTATTATAATAAATTAAAGTGCAAGCATTTATAAAACGTTCCATCTGCATATAAATATCACACGGCAGTGTTAATTTCTGGTAAAGCTTCATAAATACATTTCCTTGGATATTTTTCAATTAATATATATAAATAAAAGTATTGTATAATTATTACCATAAAATAAGTTACCATTAAATACAAATGACAAAAATTCTTTCTGAGTCTGAAATACCAACTTTTCAGGCAAAGGTCAGGAGGGGGCAACATGTGCAAGAGGTTTCCAGCTAGGAGGCTCAAAACATCCTGGCTACAACATCACATCAAAACATCACTGCCTTGATCAAAGCTGATTCATGGGTGTCAAATTTCAGTATATAAAAGACAGAAATGGTTGCCTCATTCCTTGAAGATGAGGAGGACAGAACAGTGCTTTTGTAAATAAGTGAAAAATGTACTGTATCTGGGGGGAATGGACACAGTTGCAGCTAATCAATTTGAGTTATTGCAAGAGGTCTGCAGAGACATTTCTTCAAGCCTGATCCAGAATTTTTTCAGTTTTTCTTCTTGTTACCTCCCTTCTTTGGTGCATCAGTACAGGCATTTTCCATGTAGTCAAACAGTAAATCCAGCTCTCCAACAGCTTTAGTTTTTCCATTTGCTCCCAACTAGAAAAGAGCAGAATGCAAATCTTAGAAACTACTTATTTTTGGGAAAGTCGAAATTAGGATTGTCACAGAAACTAAATCAATAATTTACTTTCCTAATTCTCTTACACGGTTCTGTTAGTGTCATTATATCATAAGATATAAACTAGTTCATTCAAATCTAGACAAGAATATAAGTTTCCTGCAACCTAACTTTTGAAGGTTTAAATTACCATAACATGTGCGGAGAGTAATAGGACAAGTGAGGGAGGGCTGGAAGGGGAAATATCATTAATCCCCTATTTAATGCCCTTGTAGGCTTCACATCCTAAATTATCTTGAGTTTGTTTCCTAATTAGGTCAGCCTTAATGCAACTAAATGACTGGGGTTTGAAAGTACTCTTTCTAAATGTTTGGGGAAAATGTACCTGTTTCATTTTGTTCTTCATTTGTTCCAGGTTCTTTTCAATGTGTTCTCTCTTTCCTGAGAATCGCTAAAAGAAAGGAAACATCCAGACATAAGATGGACAGCTATATGAAACGATGTGCTTTTTTTTTTCTTTTTCACACCTTTCTATTAACTCTGACTTTCATATCTTTGATCTGAGGTTTCCTTTCATATCACTGCCTTTTGCCACTGCTTGTAGCATTCTGAGGTTTAGGAGCAGCAATGAGAGCCGGAGGGAAAGAAACCCAGTGTTACTCACACAAGTGCTCAGCTCTGAGGTCAGGGATGCCAAGAACTGTGCCACCTCCTCGACATAAGGGTACTGGTTCTTGACTTCAGTGAGGAGAACATCTTTTACTACAAGCTCCACAACCCTCTTCATCAGGTAGCAGCGGTTGTTTTCCTATGTACAAAAGTAAGCAGTCATGTTAAATCAAGGCAAGAGATCACTAAGTGCTGCAGAGGGGTGCAAAGAGCAGACTCCTCATGTAAGGCTTACCCTGATATTAACAAAGAGCTGCTGCCCAATCAATCTGTTGTCCGTGTCCTTGTCTGAGGCACTGGCCTGAGAGGAAAAAAAGGAAGTGTCAGATGGTTGATGGGAACCTTATTTAAAAATTAATAATCCCAAAAGTTTTCATCAGCAATGAAAGTGCAGGCTAAATGAGGGAATGCACACTACAGTCTGTTACAGGTAGATAAGCTTGGACATCATGTCTGTTTCTCCCCTCAGCTGGGTGAGATTCAAGGTCAGTACCACAGGAAAATGAATAAGCCTAAGTCTGAATTCACGTCCCCCACTTAGAAGTCGTCGTGGTTATGATGGCTAAATCAGATGCTGCAGGTGGCTGACCTCACAGGGGCCCAAGAGCTGCTGGGAGGTGCTCGATGGTGTGCACCCAGGGAGACCCACCCATGGCAAAGGCAGCCAAGAAACCTGCCCTAGCAGAGCACTATAAGATGCCTGAGCATCTGCTTGGCTATGACTGGAGTCATGGACAGGCCCAGCTCCAAATGGACTGAGCAAACTGAGAAATTTAATGTCATATTTCACAATTTACCCACTTTGGCAGTAGCTGCTTGAAAAGAAGAAGCTATGCTGTTCCAGGGGCTGCCTTTCCCTTGGGGAGCAGCAGGAGGAGAGGCAGCAGCTTCCCCTGGCTACACAGCCAGCAGGCAATAGACCTGCTCCACACACCCAATATCTGCCTTAACTGCAAATGCACGGGGTTTTTTGTTGGTTTGATTTTTTTTTTCTGGAGAAAGGCAGGGGAAAGAGGGACGAATGCAAAAGGCTAGAATACATGGCACCAACAGAGTAGGTCCTCAGATCCCAGCATGAAGACCACATGGATGACTGTACCATTTTAGCCAAGGTGTAGGTGCGATTCCTGATGTAGGGCTGGAAGTTGATCTTCCTGAGCCTGCAGGCATGCTGGACAGCAGAAGTCCCTTTTAGAGGCAGAGAGCTGGTGAGAAGTAGGGGGAGACAGCAACAGCAGCAGAAGAAAACCCATCCTGGGAAGCTCTTGGACAAGGTCTGCAGGGAGGCCATGGCTCACAGTCTGGAATCGTGGGTCCCAGCAGGCTGCAGATGCAGGACTCTGCTCTGGTGTGAGAGAAGGCAGCATTAGCACCAAGGAGAGCAGGTGAAGCAAAGTGAGAGCAGCACAAAGGCTACGAGCCTTACCTTTGCTGTGATTCTTGATGTGCTCTGCAGGAGGTGAGCTGCACTTTATATAGGGCCACCAACATCTCTCTCAGCTTTTTTTTTGAGGTACTGGTGGTGAAATAAAAATGACATCAGCAAGTCTCTTACTTTCCAGTATCCTCTTCTGAGAACTATCTAACCACTTCAAAACCCACAAATACAACTTCAAGGCCATCAGAATCTCTAGTTTCCTATAAAAAAAACCAAATATTAATGTGGGGCAAAGCAGGGGCTTTTACCAGGGTAGGAATCCAGAATTCTTTTTGCATAAAAATATTTGAGAATTTTATGAGTTTGTGCCTCCTGTCTCAATTATAATGCACTTTTGTGATTGACAATTTGATGGCAGAAAACCATCAAATCTTCTGTGGTATAAGACTGGTTTCACTGCTGCTGGCTGGTGTGCACAAGTGATCAGAGACTGTATCAGAACCAAAGTACTGACCACCTGTGGCTCCTACCCTGAAAATGCCCTTTCCCACACAGTGACCCACTGGAGTCACTGGCCATCTGCACATCACTGTGCAATTCTCTCTGAGAGATCAGAAACTATGTAGGACCAACACTGCATTTATGACATGCCTGATTTCCAAATTCCCTCATTCAAAAATATTACCTGTATTTAAGGCTGCAATCAGGTAAAATGACCAAAGCTGTGGTCATGTACTTATCCAGGTGATTTCTATGTTCCTAAGGGTCTTCTGCTAACATGAAGGCAGTGCTGCACCTTCAGTCAGAAATACCATGCAGTGTTCCAGATGGGAAACTGCACTCTTTAGACATTAATTTGCAACCCATCTGTAGACAGTAATGCGTGAGAACACAGAACTGGTACAAATGTAAACCCCTGGTTTTCTTATACCCACAAAGTACACAGGTGACAAAGAGGAGAAAACAGATCTGGAAAACCAAGGCTTCAGCTCTGCCTCTGAGAGTGGATATCTGAGAGCTCCAAGGATGGGCATCCATCTGGCTGGGCTCCATTCTTTGTGGCTCAGGTTCTCAGGACAAGAGCCATTGTCATTCTAACCTCACGGTCTGAAATGTCCAGATCCTTTTCTTACTTCTGAAAGGAAGCACTTAAAAGCTGAGTTGAATGGGGTTTATTCTTCAGCTTCCTCTGATGCATCTGCAGCATGAATCTATCCCTCCGTGTCTCAGTCCTGCCTCAGTTGCCCTTTGACACCTGCTACATCAGCTCTGCACAGATCTGTGCCCTTGAAGCTGCGCCCTGGAGCCATCATCACCACCTCCTTTTCCATGCCCCTCTCAGGTACCCATTCCCATGGCCAGCCTCTAACTGCATCTTGACTGCAGCAGGCAGCAGAAAGTGAGTCTGGACCCAGGATGCCAACAGTTAACACCCAAATGTACCACAAAGCCATTCAAAAATATATTTCTTTTCCACATATGTTTTTCCACATGTATTTCAAGCTAATAGTTCCAGTGGGGTTACAGGTTAATGAGAAGATAAAAGGATGAGTTTAACTTAATCAAAAGACAGACATTGAAGACCAAACTGGGAGAATTCGGACGGATAGGCTGCTTTGAAGTATTGATCCTCCCTGAAATGCATTTCCATTAACTCCTCCCCAGGTATTAAACACAGTCTGATAACCAAAATCTGCCCCTAACTGAGGTTTCTTCACCAGCTCATCCATCAGAACTGAAGTCCCATACCCAGAACAGGAGCTGTGGACAGGCATTCAGATCCCCTGTCCTCTTGTCCTTCTGGCAGATGTTACCTCTCCATCCATTGGGTCTCTCACTCATCAGACACAGATCCAGCTTGTCTGACCTCTTTTTGTGGCTCCAATCCCATGGAAAGAGTGCATGACCTAAGTAGGTGCTGTGCTACACCCATCAGTTCAAACCACTGTGAGGAGTACACCTCTTCCCTTGTCCTGATGGATATTTAAACAAAAATAGGCAGATTAATGAGGAATTAGATGCTGAATCTTTCTTCTGCCCCTTCCTATGAAGTAATTACAAAATCTCTTCTGTCTTCCTGCTCTTTTATTTGAAACCATGCACTGGACCATACCTGTTTTCCTAGAAAACCTTAAGTTAGCCTCACATCTGTCTTGTCAGCCATCTCAGCCATGCTGCTTTTTGGTTGTGCCATCATGTCCTCCTTTGAGGCTGTTTGAGTTGTTTAGTTTACCTTGCTATTTTCCAGACACTGAGATGCTGAAATGCATATTTTAAGTTCATTAATTCATGTTTTGCAAATTCAATTTTTATGACATTCCTAAAGCTTTTGCATTATTTACCCTTTTGTGAGCAGCCATGAGTTACAACTACCCTCTAGCTTACTCTGAGTATGCCCCAGCCCAAAAGCAAACAGCCAAGATGTTACTGGACACAAACATGAGCAGACTGTATGGTTCCCATGTTCATCAGATCATTCCTGGGCTCTTCCCAGGGCTGTAGGTCCTTGATGCACCACAGAACTATGGTGTAGCCACAGTCATGGCTGCAGTGATTCCCTGTAATGCGTCAATAGAATTCCTTTGGAAGTGGAGATATGCCTCCCATTCCCAGGCTCTTGTATTTCTGCTATGAGATTGTATTGAACAAAGACTAGTCACAGTTACCACCTCTTTTCACAGGCTCACCACACCCTGGATGGGAGATACACATCCAGCAATACATCTCATGGAAAGATAGGACTAAAAACCTGCACTAGTGCTGCATCTTACTCCAGTCCCCTGATGAAGTCCAGAGAGAGACTTCGGCTCTGTATTTTCTGCTACATTTGAGGAAAGGTTTATTTTTATTCTTGTTTGAGGAGGAAATAAAATAGACTTTTGAAAACAGCACTGAGGGTGAACCTCGGAGAAATTGCTTGGTTAGATTCCTTTTCCCAAACAGGCTACCCTGAACCACACAGCAGGAGAGATCAGCAGAAGGAAAGCTGTTAAAAGTTAAAATATGGTACTGTGGATAAAACCATCACTGGAGAGTCTTGCTTTGTGGAGAAAGAGTAAACTGGATAAAATGCATCTGAAGAATGAGGGAGAAGGAATTTCCCTTTCTTATTTCATGATTTTTTGATAGGTTTAATGATATTTTTAATGTTTAAGGCTAGTAATACTGTTTAAAATACAAAATTCTTACAAGAAGATATATCTCCTCTGCTTTTACTTTAATTAAAAACTGCCAAAGACCTTTAATCTTCTATAAAGTACTCTCTGGTTGTTTGTTTTTTTTTTTTCAAGTATAATTAATTAAAGAAATTATTTTGAAATTGTTCACAGGTCACTTTTTCTCCCTGATACTGCCCCAAGTGTCTATCCTATCACTTAACTCACCTGTAAACTTTTGAAGTCTAATTGCATGGAACTTCCCTAATTCATTAAGAAACCATGGTGGTAAATATTCTTTGCAATGACTTCTTGACCCAATTTGAAGACAGAGGATTTTTTGAGGAGGACTGGAACTCTGCATCACATCTGCTTCTAAAGCCACAGACATTTCCTTCTGACTTTGAATGAGGTCACAGGTGGGCAAACAATACTGTACTTTGATGTTTAGCTGCTGTGTATCAGCAGCAACACACTAGCATGCAGGAATTTTCTTGGGCTTTAGTACATTTTCAATCAGCCAGGATTTTACTGCATTATTGGAAATATTAGGATTGGCCACTGGGCTAGAAATATCATCAAGAGTTGGCATGTGTAAAAGTGAGCCTGTGTATTGTGTTCTTGGATCTTTTATCTGGCCTTGAGATTCTCCACCCTTAAACACTTGTATGAATGGGCCACAGGTCATGGAACACCTAAAACTGAGCACTCGGTCTCAGGTGTCAGGTAACACTCATCCTCTCATTTTGCTCCAGCTCATTTGTGAAGCAGTCAGTTGTCAGGCCCATTTTATCTCAGTTCTTCTCTGCTTTTGTCCAGACTTTCAAACTTCCAAAGATTAAAGTAGATTATAAAATTGTTTCAAGCTCAAGCTCCTGTAAAGTCTTATTTTAGTCAGCTCTCTGCTCAGCAATGAAAACCTTAGTAATGGAAATTGATTCTTCTCTACAAAACTTGAAAGGAATCTTTTTTGTATTCCAGCCATTCCTCATGGAAACATCCTAGTACACAGGCAAGTGTCTTCTGTGCACGATCATTAGGAAAGGCAGAAGGGATTCAATTTCTACAAAGGAAACGGTAACAATACAGGACTCAGAGAGGACACGTAGCATTTGACCATTATATTTTTGCTTAGGTTGTTTTTTTTGTTTGGTTTTTTTTGTTTGTTTGTGGTTCTTTGTGTGTGTGTGTGTGTGTGTGTGTGTGTGTGTGAGATAGGTTTTATGGTATAATCTTATGTAAGAAATTGTGAGTCCTTTGGAAGAAGAATGAATAGCATTAATAAAATTGCTTAGCCTGGGAATATTAGGTGATTGAAAAGGACTCTGGAGACAGCTCTCAGTACAGGCACTGCTGACTCGGGGTTTTTGAGGATGATTTCCTACCTTCCCTGGCTGTAACTTTTTTGTAACACAGAGTAACACATTTCCTCTGACAGTAACACTTTGGCTTTTATATCTGATTTTTCATCAAAGATCGTTGTCTCTGACCTTTACTTGGTTTTCTTACATAATTTTTGGGTCTCCTAACTAGAAGATGCTATATCATAAAGCTGATATTTCATATCATAAAACATCCAAGAGGAAGGAAACTCATTGCCTCAATTTTCAATTACATTCTGGGACCAAAAAACCCAAACAAACAAACAAACAAAAAAAAAACCATACCCACACACGCACACACACAAAAAAAACCAAAAAAAATCCCTTCTGTTTTAAATAACTTTATTCTCAGAAACATTCATATAGTGGAGACACAAGAAAAAGCAACCCAGAGATACGTTGAGACAACACTATATTGCTGCTGCCCATGTTCTTAATGTGTTAATACCAGGTTATTGGACCACTGAGGTAGCAACTTCTACCGCAGTCCCAAAAGGATTAACTAATTAATACAAAAACAAAAAAGCCAAAAACCTGTGTCAATGTAACTGCAACAGATGTTAGTCCGGTGGTCTTTCTTCTTCAGAAAACTCCTGCCAACATCAGTAAAACATAAACAGAAGTTTTAATAAGACTTATCAATAGCAGTCAACACTCAGTTCACACAGAGGGGAAAAGAGAGAATGGAGACCATGTCAGTGCACAGAGCCTCAGAGCACCGAAGGCACCACTATTAACCCTTCCACCAGATGGCAACTCATTTAATTCAGCATGTAAAGTCATGAACATACTATAAGATTCTGTCACTTTACATAGTGACCTACATGTATCCAACGATGTCTTGCGAACAGTCAGATCAGGTGAACTGAAACTTCTGAGTTTCCTGTCAATGTGTGGTGTGGTTGCACAGCCGTGACTCAGTAACATGATAAAGTGGAATTAATGACATTGTGTAGCCCAAACAAAATTACTCAAAATGGGAATAGAATTTTGCAAACTGGCTTATAATTCAAAATCCAGTAATAAACTGGATTTACTCAAGTTAAAAAATAGCCCCAGTATCTTGGTTGACCAAGTAGTAGCAGTTTTATCATGTAACAGAGTAATTATATAAAGCCATTTTGAAGGGAAGCGACGTTATTTAAGATGAAGTACTGGTGCCCATCTACCAGCACTTCCTCTGAGACTCTGAGCTCAGCATCTCCTGAGAGTCAGCCCCTGGCAGCTCAGCTATTTACTACAACAGAGCCATTAGAGAAGGTGACAGTTCTCATGCCGCTAACAGCAGCTTTCTAACTTGTGTCCATGCCTAGGAAGCCAACAGTCCCTGCCCCAGCCCTTCCCAAGACTGGGGCTATGCTATTGCTGATCTCCCAAGAGAGTTCTGTGAGTCAATGAGTTTCCTCTTGAAGTAGAACTATTGTCAAGAATGTGAGATTTATGGGGCCAGAAAAAATAGCTACAGCATAGGAATTATGATGGTTATCTGTTTTTAGCCATGTGTCATGCAAGCTAAAATACACAAACAGGCTGGAGCCAGCTTCCCACTGGAAACACAAATAAGCATTCCTCACGAGAGCACCATTCTGGGAACTCACAAGCCCACTCTAGCTGGGGGAGCATTGAGCCTCAGCAGGTTTCCTCAGTGCACACAGACAACCTTGCAGCAAGACCTGGGCACCCAGTTCTCCAAAATAGGGTGCATCTGCAGATTTAAGTTTATGTGTCACGACAACCCAGTAACCAGAAAGGGGCCTAGAAAGGGAGAAATCCAAAAGTACATGCCTTCTGGATCCTGCCAACCATTCCTATTCTAATTCACATCCTAAAGTAGGTGTTTTGGAGACATCCCAGCACATGACAGTATTACACAATGACACCTTGAGTTTTTTAAAAAATGATACATGTATCTATACATATACACACAGAGTTGTGATTTAATCACAGCCAGAACTAAGCCCCACTCAGACACTCACTTCCCACTGAAATGGGATGGGGAAGAGAATCGGAAGAGTAAAAGTAAGAAAACCTGTGGGTTGAGATAAAGACAGTTTAATAGGTAATGGAAAATCCACACACAAGCAAAGCAAAATGAGGAATTAATTCACCAGTTCCCATGGGCAGGCAGGTGTTCAGCCCCAGGAAAGCAGAGCTCCATCATGTATAATGGTTACTTGGGAAGAAAAACACCATCACTCAGAATGTCTCCCCACTTCCTTCCTCTTCCCCAGCTTCATATGCTGAGCATGACACCACATGGTGTGGGATATCCCCTGGGTCATCTGTCCTGGCTGTGTCCCCTCTCAGTTTCTTGTGCACCTCCAGCTTACATGTTAATGGAGTAGGGTCAGGAATAGAAAAGGTCTCAAAAGGTCTTAAAGCAATAAAGAAAACACCTCTGTGTTATCAACATTATCTTCAGCACAATTTCAAAACAGAGCCCCATACTAGCTACTACGGAAAAAATAACTCTGTTCCAGCACATACGCACACACATATACACATACACACATACATAGACAGTATATGTGTAAATCAGATTTAAACACAGTTAAAAGGAAAAACTCTGAGGTCCACTTGAAACCTTCACAGGTTTACCTTAGTTACCTTGGCATAAGGTTACCTGGCACAATTGTAAGTCAGTCACATTTACAAAGCTAACATGCTTTACTAGAAAACGTTATCATGACCTCTGAAGAAAGCAGGGAGTAAGAAGCTTGAGTTGCCCTTTGCCTCCTCCACTGAAAAACCATGTACACGAAGCAGATCTGCTGCCCCAGTTGTACTACTCAACTCTCTCTGCAAAGAGCAAGCTCTTTGCTAATGAGTGCTCTTGCTCTTACACTTCTAACAGAGCCCCATGAATGCAACAAGCGATCCAACAGAAGCTGTGAAAGCTGTACATAACCAGGCCTCGCTTGCTTTCGCAAAGGACTGTCAGTCTTCACGCCAATGTTGTGCAGTTCTCAGTCCTCCATCCTAACATGACATCACACAGGACCACCAAACTCCATCCTTTAGTTTCCCAGGCACAACACGTTTGACATGCCAAGTGCAGGCTTCCTCAGTCACTCCACAGGCTTCTCTAGGACACAGCCTGCAAAAGAGATACCTCACAACGGCAGCTCATATCCCACACTGATGAACTGCAGGAAATACTAGTATATTTTGGAAGTCCATTCACATTTCTACACGGAACTCAGATGTCCTTCTTTAACACAATAGAAAGTTTGAATCAAAAAGCAAATCGAAACTCGGATTTCCATGAAACTGGAGTTCTCTTGTTACCTACCATCCACTGACTGCTCTTCAGGTTTTGCTTTTGGTGCGATCACTGCTATCGTGATTAACACTTTCCCACTGGATTCCAATGCACAGAAATCCAAAAAATGACTGCACACCTAGAAGTTAACTACAGCTCCACCATGCTATTCTCTCTTCCCCAGGCTTTGGTATGCAAAGGTCTGAGTAACTGCTAGAATCAGGACATTAATTTTAGGCCACTTCCAATTAAAATTACTGTTCAGTTTGTTTTACCACACAAATATGTGCATCTAGGTAATGAAACCATTTTTCTTCAGGCTACAGTAAAAATTGGTCAACAAGGTCACAGCAAAACTTCCACTTGCATCAAATGGTGATGGGGCTCTTTGCTGACAAATTTTACCAGATGGTTAAGAATTGCTGTAACACCAGAACGTTAGGTATCAGCTCAGCCTTGCAGAACAGAAAGATGGAATCAATCTATATGCCATCATGCAAATAAGCACACACTAAATTGTTCAAAGCATCTGTGCTTCCTACCCCATCTTCAAGTACTAGAGATTTGCTCATTGAGTATTATGGATTTGGAAATCCCTTTTTTTTCCAGTTATCTGCTAGAAAGCAATGACACCAGAAGTCAGATAAGGAGAACATATTAGTACCTTGGCTCCAAGAATTTTTGGGTGAAGGAGAAAGCTAGTGGCTGGTAAATGCTTTCATTTCCTTTCACCTTACTGCAATGCACACTGGGTTTTGGGCTGTGGCCCTTGGATGCAGAGGGAACTCCAGCTACCTGCAAGACATTGGTGAAGCCAAACCTGTTTTCAGAAGGTTGTTACTCACCACATAGGAATCCATCAGCAATTACGTGGATCTATTAATCCAAAAAGGCTGAAAAATCCCTATACAACATACTCATAGTGATTAAAGTATCACCAGAAGACTACTTACTGAGTGGCTTTGTGACTTAATTCAGACTCCATGTAAAACCAGTTAGAGAATCACAGAGTAAGCAGAGCTGAAAGGGACCCCCAAGGATGACCGAGTCCAACTCCTGGCCCTGCACAGGACCATCCCCAAGAGTCACTCCATGTGCCTGAGAGCGTTGTCCAAACACTTCTTGAACTCTGTCAGGCTTGGTGCTGTGACCACTTCGCTGGGGAGCCTGGTCCAGTGCCCAACCACCCTCAGATGAAGAACCTTTTTCTAATGTCCAACTTAAACCTCCCCTGACACAGCTTCAGGCCATTCCCTCAGGTCCTGTCACTGGTCACCCTAGAGAAGAGATCAGTGTCTGCCCCTCCTCTTCCTCTCATGAGCAAGTTGCAGACTGCAATGAGGTCTTCCCTCACCTCCCATGACCAGCTGGTGACAAGCTGGGAACAGCAGCTGAAGACTGGGTCAGTTATTAATGTGCTGGTTTTGTCAATCTTGACCTTAAGTTGACAAGCTCACAAGGCTGTTTGTTCCCGAGATACACCTCCTATTGGCAACTGCCTTCCTCCTTCTTTATCGACTAGGTCTCTCCACTTTCAAGGCTTCTGAAAGTGTCCTTGGCAGAAAACAATACACATTCAGGGCACAGCACACACATGTAATTATTAATAAAAGGGGGCAGTTTTGAACATTTTTTCCATGTTCAGCTTGCTTGAAAACACAACAGGAAATAAGTTTGAAGGCTGGTCTGAAATATTTAGAAAAACCAAAATCCCTCTTGAACAAGATAAACAATAGCAGAGAACAGGCATAAAGAATTTTACATCTGCCTTGAAGACCACAGAGCACACTTCAGAAGATTTGCAAGAGCATAACTCAAAATCAAGTATTTTGTCTACACTTCCCTGTAAAAACTTCTGTCCAAAAGTAAATTCAATTAGAACATTTCAGGCAAACAGTAAAAGTTGTTCAGATGGGAAATAATGTCCAATGATGTGTGAGACACCATGAACTTTCATTCTAATATCTAAATTGGTGTGTATCCCTCTGCAACAAAAATGTCTCCCTCTACCATACCTACTCTCTCCCCAGCAGAAATCAATATACATGTGCATATATATATGTATATATATACATATACACGTGTGTGTGTGTGTGTACTGCATACGTCTAACAAACTCAGAGCTACCTAAGATGTACTAGACTCACCTGTACCAGTAAAGACAACACTATAAACAAACTGGCACATGTGGTGTTATATCTATGACTTACAGGCCTAAAAATAAGAACTGCACAAAAACTCCTGACAGAGCTGTCAGATAGTCAGGAAACCCAGGCAAACAGAAAAACAAAGAAAGAGAACACAGTTCATAAAAGTCAATTAACAGGTATCACAGAGAAATAATGGATGATGAGAACTCTTGGCCAGGGAAACAAGGAGAACATGTTGATATGAATAATGTAGATAGACACAACAAAATTAATGCACCCACATCACAGTAACATACCATCCTGAAGAAAAATATTTCCCCTTTTAGCCATTAAGTTTTCCACTACAAAACTATCATTTTCGAGGAAAAATGGAAATTTTCATAAATGCTGCTGCACATTTTCCCTTTCAGTAGAAATTTTATGACCAATTATACCTTACATATGAAGTGCACACCACAGAACAATCCCAGAAGCCCTTGAGATAAAATAAAATACTTTGATTTGTTTCTAAGAACTCTACTGGTAGGAAGCTACTGTAGCATAAAATTTCTGGAAGAAAGGAATACCATTTTCTAACACCATCAGTAATGGACAGTGCTAATTCACTCACTCTTTAAATCATTTGTTGGGGACTGACCCTTTGGGCATTGCAGCTTTTCCAGCCTGTGTAGCACCCATCTGCTTGGAGTCACCATTTAAAATATCTGTAGTCAGTGATGATTTCTAGTGTCAACATATCTAGCTTCAATATATTACTCTTTCTGAAGATCAGCTCTGAGGTAACATCTTGTCTCTCTTAGGTCCACAGACATTCCAGCTGAACAGGTGAAACAGAGAACTAAATAGAGAAGTGCCAATGTAATAGGCTCTGCCAAATTATCCAGCATAACTTAAATAGAAACAAAGCAAACAACCGTTTTTATTGTCAGTAATATGCATACATAATTACATACAAAATCAAAATGCAATCAAGTGTGTACGTATTTCAAATTGTTCTTGTACAAAATTTTCAAATTAAGTAGTATTAAAACCTGAAGCCACACACAAAGAACTAAACTGCTTGCTAGCCACCTATTTCCTTTAGTTTATTTTAACTTGTATGCATGACTTGGAAAGACAAAATGAGCTGTCAGCATAAATCACAAACACTTTTCACTGTGACAATCATAATGGCTATCAGTTTCCCCAACACAGGAAACTAAGATGAGAGGTAATTAAAATACCAAAGTCAAGAGAAAAAAAACTTCTTTTGAGTTTACTTAAAAAGATCACTAGTCCTAAATACCTGAGTTTGAAGTGCAGCTGGGGAACACCACCGGCTAAGGTGGCTGAATTTGCTTTTTCTAGAGAAGCTGAAATTAACACTAACATGGATCTTAGTCTACAAGACAAGCATTCATACCAGTATAGCTGACAAACTCAGTACTGTACACTCTGAACTCCGCCAGTCATGCTGTCCAAAAACCTGTGGACAATGAACAAATCATAATGCTTTGCTTTTCTTAAACACCTGTTTGTTCTACAGTTAATGACACTCTATGTTAGTGTCATTAAGAAATTAGACTTTTTTGGTAAAAGGTTAAAAGCAGTAAGTAGTAAAAGTAACTCTTTGTTACAGCGCTGTGTTATGCTGACATTTCATACAGTAACATAAACACATATACCACAGCTGCCCTTAAGACAACTTGATAAAATTAAGGAACTGAGCTACGTGGTGAACAATGGTATTCCCCCTGAATACTGTTCTATATAATACTGCATGACTGCAGCAGAATGAATACCTTGAAAAGTCACACACAGGTTCCATAAAAAAATAATTATCTCAGTGTCAAAAGGTGCCACTGTAAAAAAAGTAAAGCCTCACAAGGCTGTTGTAACATTGTGAATTAAGATCTAACTCTAAGATACAAAGAGCATTAATTTTCATCATCAATTTAAATATTTAATTTTCAATTGGGATGGCAAGTCCTAAAACTTGGGCCATATCAATGGTAAGTGAAAGGACGCTGTGTGAAACCTACAATAACAATTTTTTTCAAATGTACATTTCAAGCTATACAAAATACATAATTTTACAGAATAGTTTCTACACAACAGGAAGGAGAGACTATGCTTTGCCCCAGAAATCCTTCCTCTTCTGAGCTCGCTCCAGTATCTGAGACGCAAGAGAACTAGATGCTGCCGAGCGAGCAGAAATCTGAGACAACCTGTCATCTGTGGGGAAAGCAAAGGAAAAGTAATTAGGAAGATTAAAGACACATATTCGAACACAGTTGACATTTTTTATGCTTTCTTTCACAATGGATGCTAAAACGGTACCACAGTACACTTCAACTCAATTGCATGGCAACTGACATGCTGGAGAAGAATCTCACAAGGAAGCCTCTAGTATGTTAGGTAAGTTTAAGAGAATTATATGCCCATCTCTTGAGAAATTCCAGAATGAGACCCCTGCGTTCACCTGGGAATTGCCCAATTCTCCAAGTCATCTTGATCTTTACTCTCCCATGTCAGAAGACCTCAGGAATTGCTCCTCTGCCATTGGAATCTATATAGACTAGATTTTGGTAATGACATACTCTTGAAAGCAACTCACTGCTTCAAGCAAAGCAGCCTCAGAATAGTATGACTAAAATATCAGAACCCATGTTGCCAAAAAGAGTCCTTCTGTGCCAAATCCAGCTAGTGTGCCAAAAGCTGCTAAAAGGAACGTGTCACCTGAAGAACACAGAAGTTTACAACAAAGACAAGAAGCAGCAGGCTTAGAAATATACTTTTGAGGAGTCTTCTTTTAGAATATACGGTCCATTTCACCCACAGTAGAACTAAAACTAAACAGTCTTGATGTTGCTTGCCTGATAAAGCATATTATACTTCTTTAACAGCATTGTTGCTACAGGTCTGTCAAGATGTTCTCTATAAAAAATGACCTTAATTACACCCATTCTCCTGCACTGGATTAGAAAGAACTGAACCACTAGCTTCCAGACTCCTCATCAACAACAACAACAACAACAACAAAAAACCAAGAAAAAATTCCTCAAATAAATCCAAACAGCACCTGTCTTCCGTCAGTGTTTGAATTAACTTTTCACCCCAGTTTCTAAATTCTTAAAACACAGTGATCTTAACAGCCTGTAACAGGATCACACACTATGCATAACAACTATACTCCCATGTATAAGAAAACTGCAAACTGCACTTCTGCAAACTCACATGTCAGTGGAATAACTCCCAGGTTTGTACCTGAACAAATATGGCCATACAAAATGTCTGTGAGCTGGCACATTTCACCTGTTTCTGCAAGTTCATACATTACCATTCAGCTCACAGGGAAAAATAAAAAGGAAACAGCAGCTACAGCGTTTAATCTGTGTGCAGCAAGCTGCAGAGTGCTACAGGATTTTGCATGTTTTATGCAGTTGCACAGAAGCTTGGCTGAGCCATCTGCATCACCCACATATTTTTCAGCCAACTGCAATGAGTAAAACAGAGAATTAGTCTGAACCTTGGTTAAAACCCAAGGAGCAAAGAAGCACCAAGGGGTACAGAAACAAGCTTTTGGTTGTTCAGGGGTATAACTATAAATAAACTGCAATCAGATATAAATCAGCTCTGCCCAAAATCTGAGCAGAACCAAACACAGGTGATTGCAACTAGCACAGCACCACACCAAGCTCAACCTCAGACACCACACTAAGAAAAAGTGTATGACAGATACAGTGTCTTTGGTTGACTCATGCTACTCAAAGAGTTTATTTGTGTCTGCCCACAAAAAGGCCAAGAAGATGCAGCTGTGCAATGGCTGCTCTCGTAGATAAACTTTAAAATAAACATTAAAAAAAAAGGCCAAAACAGCAATCACAATAGCAGCATGCCATAAGCACCCTAACACACTGAGCAGAGGACAGGTGGGAAAATTAAAGTCAGAGGGATCATTTTATGTTGCACATCTGGGGCTAAAGTCTCACATGCAAAACCTTTATCTTAAAGTTTGTGGTACCTTTAAAGCTGCAACCAGAGTTACTCCAGCTGCCCACATTTGGGCTAGATTGCAGTTTCCTTTAGTTGCTATCAACACAAACGCTTAAAAATTACAATTTTAGGTATGGAACTAAGCAAGCTACAGTAACCATATCGAGAGCCACACTGGTCTATTAATTTTCATTTAATGGTTTATTCATATTACCCTACACCTTCATATTCATACTTCAGATTACTAGGTTGAACGTGTTCAAATTATTTTGATGAAAATACAGTGTAGTTATTCAGGCAAACACATAAACCAGTATTACTTACTGCATTCAGAAACATTCACGCAAAAATTAAAATTTATTTAGGTTACATACACGATATATAATAATACTCTGAGACAAGAAATACCTCCATCATTATGGTTTCTCTCCCGAAGGGGCAATTGGAAAGTTCTCACTTTTGGATTGCCAAGATTCCCTATGACAAAAAGTCAAAAGGCACAGTTTTGAATCATTTCAAAATAGGGTAAGGACAATATTTCATTTTAAAATATTTTAAAAATGTTGTAACGTTATTTCCAAAAAAAAGAGTCTTATAAATAGCACACAAAAATTCTATCAGGCTTCTTTACCCTAGGATGAAGTAAAACAATCTTGCCCCACCGTATTCTTCTCAAGACACCGTTCTTTGGTACATGCTACAAGTCACTTCATGAACTGCACTCAAGGTGCAGAACTAGAAACCAGCCCCAATTATAATCTTTCTGAGGAAATTCTCTGCATTTCACCTTCCCACTTAACCTGACAACTGCTTGTTCTGTTCTAGAATGGAAATACTACTTTTTAGCTCATCTCTACAATCAAAGGACCAAGAATTGCGGGACCTTAAGCGACTATGGAAAGTCTTTCTGGAATGGAGACTATGGGGACAAGGAGTCTTTTCTTTATCAAATTTACACCCCCGGTACTCTTAAACATTGTTAAAAACTTTTGAAATGCTTCAGTACAAATCCCTCCTCAGCCACGAAAAGGTTTTTCTCAATAGCCAATAAACCTTCTAGAGATAACTTTATAGCTTCTTTATCCTGCAGAAATAATTTTAAGGAGCTTACCTCTCAGAAATCCACAACTCTTTCAAAATAATACTACAACACAAAGGTCCCACTTACACACTGCAGTTTGCAGTGGGAAAAGTGTCACACCATCCAGTTGCAGCCTAAGTATTAAAATTTAGAGCTGTTCATGCTAAACCAAATTATTCTCATGAGTAGTATTCACTGAAATTAATAAAGCAAAATCAGACAACAAACTGATCACTGTAAATACAGTGATATTAGTGGAATCTGAAACCGAGGTGGATGTTGTGCACATTTCCTCAGCAAGACTAACCAACCATACAGTTTAAAAGCTTTTGTTTATAAACAGCACATTCTTTGCAGGTACTGTAAGACAGCAAGCTCAGCACCTCTTGGCCTAGTAATGACAGTAGTCATTTACATCCTGAATCACTCTAACACAGACTTTATAGAGAAAACCCACCATTATGCTGGAATTCTGGATCCTTAAGAGTCCCTTGAATACGATGAGAGGGACTCCAGCAAGGCACAGAGGAGCTTTTTGCTGACTTTGACTGCTTTTGATGGGCTGAAGCAAGAGGAACTTGCTCATCAGCAACCTCGTCAGAAGGCCACTGATCCTGCCTAAGTGGCAGAGGATCCACAGTACCCAGCCCAGCAGGTGCAGAGTTTAAGAGTGAAGTGACTTCCATTTTCACATCAGGCTACAACATGATAGAAAATAAAAAGGAAGGATCAAAAAAAAGCACAAAACCACAAACATCTCACATACAGCCCCCAAGTACAGATCCTCACATATGCAGCAAATGTTAACTTTACATTTTTATACTTCTCATGCAAGTACTAAAAGAAAAAGTATTACAAGCTTGTGAGTGAAAGAAAATCTGTTCCTAATAAAAAGCGTTTAACATGGACTGAAAGTAACCTAATCAGGTCAAACGAAGAGCTTATTTTCTAAAACTGTGATTTTTTTAGATTTTACTACAATATAACCAACTTCTCATGCAATTGTGTCTGCCTCAGTTATAGAACTTACTACAGAGCATGTATGCATTTAAATGGTAGGTCTCTTTGTAGAACAGCACAAGAACAACTTGACAAAAAACCTATCAAAATTTTGAGGATAACAACTCCTAAATGTTTCTAATTTTCTTTTACTAACTACACAAGCTGCAAAGTAAAAGCAGCACAAAAGTAAAATAAAGACAAAATGAAACTATTATGACACATTAACCTATCTTTTACACAAGCACCCAACCTGTCCCTCTTGAATTTCTTCCAACTCAAGCAATCTGGAGTTGTGCCCTACCTATGTCAATGGTTACAGTAACATTAAGGGGAAATCCTGGAAATCCTAGAAATCCTGGCAACTTTTTTATTTTTCTGTAAATGGATCCCATGCATTTAGCCAAAGAAGTCAAAGTGAAGCACATCTAATCTCACTCCAGCAGTCTCAACTCCTTTGACATCCCAAAAACAGTATGTATTCAAACGTGCCTTTTTTAGTCACAGATACTGACAATTTTAAGAGAGCAAGTAACAATTCAAGAAAAACATTTCTTAAATAAATTATTCATTATTACTTAAAAAGCACATTCCCAAAATTCATAATGGTAAGTCTGTTTTCTGGCTCACCTGGAAGGACCTTTTCTTTGTAGGGTTTGTTGATAAGTTTTGCTTTCCCTGAGGTGAAGATGAAGACTTGAATTTAGGAGCAGACACTACAACAGTACCTCCTACTGTATCGGAAAAGATGAAAAATGCCTTATTACATTAAATAACCTAATAAATTAATTCAATTATGTATTTTTTTGCATAATTCTTGAAATACTGCCTTGCATTTAGAAGTCTTTTTACCAACAGCTGGGGTAGTGCAATCATGATGAGTCTTTGGGGTTCCTGTGAGAGCACTCAGCTTCGGAGTAGGGTGCCTGCTGCCTCTCCTTGAGGACACAGAAGAATCTGACACAGCTGCAGAAGTGTTCAATACTAAGGCATTCTCACTGAAAAAAAATGAGTAATGATTCAAGGATTAACTAAGGAAGGACTCAGGAGTCTTGCACTCAAGCTTTCTGTTTCCAATCCATTCCTGCAATGAAGCCTAAGGCAAGACAGTTAAGGCCTTAACACCCCAAGAGCCTGTAGCTAAAACATTTGCTTCCCAGGGGCAGTCCTGGATTCCAGCCCTTAAGACTGTATTTTGAACAGTCTCCAGCTATAAATCCAGGCTCTGTCTATCCTGAAAAACCCTGAGCGTACTGCTGCACAACACAGAGGCTCAACAGGTGAGCTGGAAAACTTTGAACCCAGAAAAACTGTGAACATGGTTGGTGTCTTAGAGGTGGGAGTGTGGGTTCGATATTCTTCAGTCAATGTGGGGAAACTGAACAAATTTAAGTAACTGCTATAGCACCTAGGTTATTAAATATACATCATAATATTACATATATATAATACACCATATATGTATATATAACATACATTAGCACTACCACTTCAGTCTTCTGCCTCCAGGTACATTTCAAAAAGAAGTGGCAGCATACCCACAATGTGGAGAAACCTGATTCTATCAGTACATGATAGACACATCTAGGCAAAGAATTCCTCCTTTCTAGCTCTCAGGAAGGTGTAACATGTAAGCATTGAGCTGCTCTGCATGGCTGAGTCCAGCACACATCCCAGAACACACAGAACCCCACTGCAAGATGACAGAAAATTGACAATGTCAATCAGAGACATCTATGAACTAGACTATCTCTAGAATTAAACAGAAACTTAGAGAGGTTTCTAGATGATGGTTTTGAAAGCCTGCATTTAATACCTGTTGGAGTCTAACATCTCGAATTTTTTTTGCCTGGTTTGAATACACGGTATTTTCCCAAATTGAGACAATTATAGTTTCTTACCTTTGATTAGTGCTGCAACACCAAGGATAAAATGCAGTGAGGAATATAAAATGTGTAGCTGACATGGTTACAAGGGTCAAAGCTGTTCAGAATTAAATGTCAAACTAAAATATTGTCCTACAAAAAAGGTATGCAAAACTTGCACAGTATAAAGCCTGAGACTTCTGAAATCAGATACAGTTTGGATCTCTCAAATGTCAAATACAGTATTATGCACATACTGAGCTGATCTCCCATTATTTGTACGTATCCTTCCATGTTTTTCCCACCCGGGCTTAGTAACATAACCACTGGTGATTACTGAATATGTAAGTTATTTTTTTCTCCTAAGTCCTTTATCTTTGTCCATGAATTTTTTTTACAAAAAACAGATGCCTAAGTACAATATTCAGTACAATATACAGTATGTATCCTGTCCTATCAAATGCTACGCTGTCAACTGGAGTTTAAATTTTCACTAAACTTGGCTGCTGTGTAATGAACAGTCTGTTATAAGAGGCCCATACTGCATATTTCATAGTTTTGGAGAAAAACATCAGACTCATTCATGAGTCTACAAACTTCTGTCTTGCAAGTTAGAAATGCAGTATTTTTAATGACAGGTCCACTTCCATCAACCAGCTCAGTGTCTTAAACCTTCTCATTCCTTATCATACTGTTCAAAACTACCACACCAATTTACACTCACTTAAATACAAAAACTATTTAACCTACAAATTTCTGACCTGTTAGAGGAAATAAACACACGCACATACATATATTTATATACATATATATATACACACACACACACACATCAAAAAAAAGTTCAGTTTTACCCTTCAGTTTTCTTATCTTCTTTAGCATCCTTATTGTTTTCTTCTAATTGCTGGACCATGACTACAGCCTGTTCATCTGGCTTTTCTTCCTCTTTCTCTTCTCTTGATTGTTGATTTTCCCTTTCTTCAGTACCTTCTTGTTCATCCCAAACTAAACGTCTTTTGACTGGAACAGTTAAAGCATCTGACATGTCTTTCTTTGTGCTCTCTTGATGTGGTTCCTCTCTGGAGTCAGGTTGCTGTAGCACTTCAGGGCTTGGTGCAGCCTCTTTTTCAGAAACGCTGGGTAAGAAAGAATACAGCGTTTTGTATCACTGATTTGCACAATATACATGTGTCTATATAGAACACATTCATCCAGTTCAGCTCTTTGCAAGAAGAACAGCTCAGACATTAAAAAGTAGTACAGTTGATATGATGAATGGTTAAATTGCCATTGCATCTGATGTTTAAGCACATCCCATTTTCAAACTAGATTTTATGAAGACTCTTCCTATATTACCATTTCCAAAAATGTAATGTAAATTAGGGCTGCATTTTCAATTTAAACAGCAAATTAGATTATGAGAGGTGCTCAAAAAACAACTATTTCCATACAAGCCTATATTCAGGATTTTGCTCAGTTTCAAAGCTGCAGAATAACAGGCAGAAATGACAACCTTACCCAGCAAGATCTAGTGCACTGATGTTGTTGCTGATTTCCTCTTCTGAACTGGAAGTTGAGGACACATCCCAAAGACTGTTATTATCAGACAGGATCTGATTGAAATGGTATCGGGAGAAGTGTGTTCCCTCTACTCGTTGTCTGTAAGCCTTCGCTCTTTCTCGAAGCTCTCTCACCTGCACATCAAGGTTTCCTAAGTTCCACAGCTGTTTAAACTTCACTATTAGGCTACTATAAATATTTGCATTAGCTACTGGCAGACAGAAGGGAAAGGCAAGTTACTCATAATACAGGGCCAGCCACAGCACAAACATTGCATGGCACAGTAAATGTAAAAAGAGGAAAGCAAAAAAAAATATTCAGTAAGCATATATTCAGGAAGCATGTTTGAGCCATGAAGCCAAAGCAAAATTGTCAATTATTCTTTCCATGAGCACAAAAATTTATGCAGCAACTATGAATAAGTTTAGTGCTAGATTCTAGTTTTTCCATCAGCGCTCAGACACAGTGCTCCAAACACTGAAAGAGGAACTTGGATGCAACCAACCTCCATATACCACATGGAATTTAGGGTGTTTTGAAATGCCTAAAGAGAAGAATACAAAATTATTTTTAAATTTCTTATTTTTCCTCTCAACACTCAAAGAGTGATATTGTTATTACCACCTTTGTAATTTTACTTCAGTCTAAATAAGAAATTAAATACTAAAAACCTGTAAACATAGCTCTATGCTGCCTCCCTGAGATTCAATAAAAAGCTCTCTAGCAAGTACAGTCAGCACTGTCATTCCACCAGTTTTTGCCAAGCTTGAGGAAATTTATTTAGATGTATAAACACCAACACTCAAAAATACATTCCCCACTAATTTATGATAAATTAAAATCAACAGATACATGTGTATGTGTAATACTGAATTTGTATGCTGCAAACACTGCAACTGTCTCTAGCTACATAAATATTAGTGAAAAGCTGAGATTAATACAAGAACCCTGGGTGCTACTGTATGAAAGATATAGTATCAAAATTATTCCTTCTAGGCTATCAGTAACTCCAAGAATGAGATACAAAACTGTTCAGGTGTCAGTTTTACTCCAAAACAGTAAAAGTGATAACCCCCCTCTTCCAACATTATACGCCATCACTTTTACAGTTAAGACCATTTAAACACTTGCTGTCTTGTGTCCTTCACCCAAGCACAACTAAAGTGCAGGAAGAAAAAGCAAAACCAAGAAGTTTATGTTTAAATTATTAAAAATAACTCTGTGATACTGTGTGAATTCTGACTTACTAAAAATTGGTCCACAGGAAATAAGTATTTTGTCAAAGAGCAGGAAAGTAATACTGACATCTCCTCTACCACATTTTCATAGCTTTTCTTTTTTATTCTTCCTTCATGATAGATTTCACATCATTCCTCCTGCAAGGAACAAAGTTAGTGGGCTAAACTCAGCTAATCCCACTAAAAGTCACTGGATGCAGCAGATGGATATGCATCTAACATCCCCACAATTCGAACCCCTAAACTTCCGAAGAATAGCCCATTAAAAATATATGCTTGTCATTTTCAAAGGAGAATTTAAAGTTTGATGTGCAAGTGATTTACTGGATTACTCACTTTAACTGGAAGAATAAAAAATTAATTATGATAGCCAGAACAGAAGGAATGGAAATCCAGAGCAACAGGGTACCGCAGGGGGAGGAAGAACACCAAGTCTCCAGTGAATTGTGAAGAAGTACAAAGGACAACCATCTCCTTCAGCGACTCAGCAGGCAGCATTAACTCAGCAGGCCCTAGCGAGTCCTACTGCGATTATGAATTGCCCACATTAGTTTTTCAAAAGCATAATTGGAAAAGACTTTTTTTTGTTCAACTGCTGAAAAGCACCCTTAATAATAAATTACAGAGAAGCAGCCTACAGGTAATCACTATGGCTAAGGTCACACCTGGATTCCACTATGGCATTTGCCTGTTTGGACTCAGAACTTCAGAAAACCTGCTTTGGACAGAAAGTCACCCATGTGCCAAGAAACTTCTTTCTAGTTTCCTGCAATTCCCTTTTCAGTAAGGAAATCTCTGTGGAGAAGTCTGATGCACCCAAAACATATCTTGACAGTGTGGGAAATCCTCGACTTTTCATACACCCTAATTAAATGCCACATGTAAAGTTGAACATCCATCCTCCTCTTGCAGTCTCCTCATTCTTTCCCTCAACTGTAATGCAGTGACTCCTCCCAGCTGACTGTGCCACAAACCCACTATATCCTTGAAACTGCTTGTAGTTGAGCACTGCTCCTTATTGGTTTGAATGTTTCATGATGCAATATCACCAAATTAAAGTATTACATGCCAGAAAAATGACATAATATTCTACAGAAACATCTAGCATACCACTTAGACTGCATGCAATAGCTCACAACATTTTGCAACATTAGTTATAGTAAATATAATGCATATATAAATGTATCTATCAGTGCATATAAAAATTAACATATTGCTTCTTTTCAGTCCTCTAACATCCTCTTGAGGCTGTTTACACAGAATGGATTATGTCATGCATGCATGCACAAATTCTGATTATGAATCATCTCATACTTTAAATATTGAGACCTATTTCTCATTGCATAATTTGTATGTATTCTATAATTATTTCTTTTTGCTAAAAGTAAAATTATTTGCTAGATTAAATCTAGCAAGAAAACACAGAACTGAAAGCTACCAGACTACTCCTGCAATTCTCAGAGAACCTTATTTGCAAAGCGAATCTATATTCTCGAAGCCCAGCACCCAAGAACTATTTCCTGCAGTTCTACCTTCCACATCACCATGGACCAAACTGATGAGGAAACTCTCACATTTCCAAGTATCTGCCACAGAGGCAGCAGCATGGTGTCTCTCAAAGGCTCCATCTATCAGCTGGGAGGAGACTACATCAATTCACTGAAATCAGAGAGCTGCAGAGGTAGATCTAGCAGTTTCTTAGCACACTATTAATGGTTTTCATTTCCTTGACTAACTCAAGAATCACACTTAATAATGCTAAAAAACATTGTGGTCTTGAAGCTACTCAGCATTTTCTCAGTTCTGTCAAATGACTTCATATACAGTATAATATGGATTGCAGTTTCTGAATAAACTACAAAAAATACACTGACTGAAACTTGCAAGAAAAACTCTCAATTTCATGATGTGTATGACAGAATTCAGCCGACTGCTTTGAATGGCTTCATGCATGGTAAGCTAACAAACAGCCTGACTATCAAGACAACCTAGACTGATACATATGTTCATTTTCATTTTTATTCCCTTGGAATCTCCTATCATTCAGCTCTGTATTTTGAACACTTCTGCTTGTTACAACTGGGCTGAACATCAAAAGTAACACTGCCTGTTAAAAGAGACTCTGTTCTGAATGATCCTGATTGTGTGGGAAACAAAACTTCTCCCTCACTTTGGAGGTCACATTAATTTTGTTTTTTAGTATCATCTCTGTTTTTTCCCTATGTATTATACTGACTTGTCAGAATCTAATTGTCTTTGTATACATACCTTTGTGGGCTTGAGTTATTAGCATTACAATCTCAAAGCTGTATCTTATAAATACCGCAATTCAAAGTTTTTGCATCTAAAAATCAAAATACAAAGCATACTCAGGCTTCAGATTTTCTAAGAATACTCACCTGGTTGTGAGGTTTACTCTTAATACGAGACCAAACTCCGTCTTTGTAGAAATACTGGGCTGGAGACAAAAATTTTGACCTATATTCAGTATTCATCTTCCTAAGAAATGAAGAATGAGGAGAGAAAAAAGTAAAGTTTGATATCCAGAATACCCTTTAAGAGCATTTTTAAAGTTACTCAACAAGCATAAATATACTTGCACCTAAATGCCAATGAGACGAAAAAAACACATGCACAAACAACAACTCAAACCAACACAACTAGAAAAGCTGTGAAAAATACTCATTCACAGTTGGTGGTCCTTCAAGTAGTTATTCCTATTGTTTTTTCCTTGCAACACTTCCACCAGAAGCTTTTGCCCTGATGGCCAATAAGCAGAACACAATACACACATCAGCCTCAATTACTTCAGTGCAAAGTGTGAGACCTTGATTTAAGTCACTGATGAAGGTACATTTAAGTCAAAAAATGCCTTGTTTGGCATTAATGTGTCTGAGACATTTCCTTCTATGAACTCCACTTTAAAGGCGCTCTGCATATGGGTGGGGTGAGCTGCTGGGGCTAGAAACATCTGACTGCCAGAACATGGGTCAGTATAATTCATCTGTGTCCTAGTGGCTTTGATCTTCAAAAGGCCTCAGTACTTGAAAAGATGGGTTCATTTTTCCCTTCTGCCACACACATACAAACACAGAAAAATTAACATCATGTAACCTATAGCAAGCAGTAAGTAGTACTTCGAGTCCTTAAGCACCCAACTGTGGATGTATCAGCTTAAATCTAAAGATATTTTTGGATTTAATCATGCTTCAGAACATTACCAACTTAATTTTAATATATTCAGCACAGGGTGTAAAAGCCCTTTTTCAATCCTTCTTCAGAAATAGGTCATAAAAGCCTGAAGTCAGAGAATAAAATGAACCTTGTAAAAAGAAAAACATGAAGGTCAAAAAACCGTTTGTATTGAAAATTTCTCTCAATATGTCCCTTTCTTTAAAACTGACAGAAGTCCTTCACTTCTGGTTGCAAAACCAATGAATTAGCACAAAAAACACAACACTGCTGTGCCTCGATCCCAGTTATTCTGTTGTAAAAGCAAGCCACCACAGCTTGCATACAAGTAACAATCCTGTCTGCATACTGAGAACTTGCACATTTTGACAGTTATTTGCCCAGTGATTTTTTAAGATAATTTTGTCTTGTGCTACTACACTGAAGGCATAAGAGGCAGAAATTTGCCCTTAGATGAAAAGAGCCCCAGCAAATTATCAAGAATTTTGCACATTATTCACTGCAAAGAGTATGAAAAGCAAATAGTTAAAGGTTTTAGCTATACTATATCCACTCACTTTCCCATAAACCAATTTTATTTTATAGAATTTTGGGTGATCATTTTGCAATCAACTCCCAATATCCAACAGCATTCAGACAGGTAAGTCTCCTCTCACATCTTCAATCTAATGCCTTAACACTGCCACAAAAAATGAAAGCAATTGCTGGGACATACATTAAGCACAAACACAGAAAGATGGATTAATCTATGCATTTTGAAGCCTACTTCTTGGCTTTTATTGCTCTTGACATGTCTCAGATGTGCACGAAATGGAAATACAAGTTCAATTCTTGCAATGTAGGCATGTGGCAGAAATAAAAAGATACTCTGATGGCACTCAATAACAAACAATTTCACTTCATTTTCATGCTTGCCAGATTACTCTAAACGGGACAGATTTCTTTCCTTTACCTCATGTGTTTGCTTTTGTTACTAGGCACACAAGTCCTTACTGACCAAAATAAGCAGACATCAAGTACAATCACCATAGTTTTAAGGTGTGGAGTGGGCACAGTAGATAAAGCAGTTTAAAAGGTGACTATGACTTCCAAAGCACCTGTTGAAAGTTCAGCAGCAGCACTGCAGGATTTTATTTCATTCATGTTGTATTCATTAATACTACTGTAATTGCATCACAAGGTTCAACTGAACAGGAGTGGTTACAAAGCTTCCACTTCTGCTGCCCAGAGAAGAGGATGGAAATTAATATCAGGTTTTGATGTACCCACAAGAAGCTCAGTCTCAGTGCTGCAAGGGGCATTTGCCCCTGCAACTGCAGCATGGTGTGGTTAAAGGTCCATAATCCATCCTTCTAACTACTGGGCTGCTGTACACCTACTCACTAGTCTAGGTTTTCCTATTTTATACATACCCACGACTTGTATGTAAAGTGAGGGGCTTTGGACTGATATGTTGCTTATTATTTTGTTTAGGATGTTTCTGTTGTGATTTCCCTTGTTTTGCTGCATCTTCTGCTGGTTTTTGAAACGGTTCTTCCCTCTTACTCTAAGGCAAAGATAATTTTAAAAATACCACATTAGCTAACAATCTGAAAACCCTCATATTTCTTTTGACATCAAGCACTTGCAAACAGTCAATTCTAGTGTTAGCTAGTTTGAATATTTAATACAAACAAGAATACCACATTCTTTCGTTAACACAAAAATAAACTAGCAAAATGCCAAAGTTAAGATTGAGTGCAACATTCTGCTATCTAGATGATCCATTTTGACCACTTTAAAGAATATGAATATGAAACACAGAAATAAAATAATATGATATCTGCATATTCTAACCTGAGTCCAAAAGGAAAATTTTAAAACCGTTATTTTGTTTAAATTGATTTGTTTGGGTTTTACAACAAAGATTCTTTTTCCTCATTATTTCATTCTTTTAGAAATCCAATGCACGACTTCTGATTCTGCTAGAGTTCTTTACAGATATTGCTCAAATTCAATTTAAAAAAATAAAAGAGCCAAGAAAACATCCCCCAAAACTTTTTTAAGATAGTCATCAGAGATGAGGTACTGGTATAAGCAACTAGTTTTTAGGCACTTTCACAAAAATTCCCTTCTCATGACTCCTCTTACTCCATTTATTAGCTGTTCTTGAAAAACAACCTGAAATTCCAACATTAAAACCAGTTAAATGCTTCCTGAAAGCCTCAAGCTTTTCAAGCTTTCTTCATATCTACCTAAAGGGGCAAAAGGGGACAAAGTTTCTCATCCTCAGATGAGATTTAAAGAACCGGGCAGGTCTGAGTTTTACATGATAAAACCTCCAATCCAACAACCCCCTCAGAAGTACCAAAGGCTTGGTTTAAACCAAGGCACTGCCTGTTAAGTACACCTTTGCTCAGCAGTGGTCCTAATGAACACCTTGTCTGACAACAGCCCTTTCTGCTCTATCAGCAACAGAGATGGGGAGTGACGAGTCTCAGATTAACTGGGAGCATCACACAGCTGGTACAACCAAGGCCAGAAGATGCCTAAAAAACCAGAATGACAGCTTTTTGGAACAGGTCCTAAGGGAGCTGACGCAGAAAGGCGAAAAAGGAAGATGTATGCCCAGTGGAAGCAAAGTCAGGTGACATGGAAAGAATACAAAGATACTGCTTGCCACTGTGGGGAGAAAATTCACTTTCTCTGATTTATGACATTCAAAAAGTTCCAGACCTCCCATCTAGCCCTACTGCACACCAAGACACAACACTGGTACCAATCAGAGTATAAATCAGAGATTTAGATTGCAGAAACTATCCTAATTACTAAAAACAAAGTGTCAATTAGGAACAACAACACAAAAAAAATCACTTCAAAACTCGGAAACTTTAAACTGAAAAAAATGCTCTACATAGCACCCACTACAGAACCCCCAAAGAGCACAGTTGTACAGAATTATTTTCAGTCTTTTACAGCAAAACCATTACTGAGTCTCATGTCACTAGCAACACTAAGTCAGTTCAACCTAAACCCACCCCATATAGAATAGATCAAAACTGCAGAAGTACTGCTAAAGCTTTTCTTTCTAGGAAGTATTTACTCATTAACACACCAGAAATTCTTTCTCTTCTGAACCACCTCTCTCTTGTGGACTCTTGACAGGAAGAGACCCTTTGGAATTTCTCCCATATGCAGTTTCAGAAGTAATGACAGGAGGTTTAACCGGAGGTATGAATTTCTTTGTGTTGCAAATCAGCTGCGTGGAAGGAAGAAAACAAAATAAAGGAAAAAAAGTGTCATTTGTTTACCTTAAGGCTGAATTTTCAACATCTGTTAACTTATTCACACAAATACACTCACAGATGAGCAGAGAGACAGTCATCTGTACAAATACAGCATGTGTAGACTAATGAACTTCTAGGAGAAATTGAAGAGAAATTTAAATACATTTAAAAGTGACCAAGTCAGACACAGTTAAATCTGTGATCAAACACTGTTCTTATATCAGAGGTTTTGTTTAGTTTTTTACTTGTTTGCTTTATTTTTGCTCATCTTCAGAGCTGTATGTAGGATCACGGGTTTTTAAAGGCATGCCATAAAACTTCCACATGAGTCTTCAGTACATGTCCTGTCCAGAAGTAACAGAAAACTGCTCTGAGTTTTAGTGCTGGATGCTTAGAGCCCTCCTTTTCAACTAACATAGTATTATAAATCAACATAGAGAATTTGCCTAATATGTGGTCATGTATTATCTTTTCATGGGTTCCAAATTTCAAGACAGTGCCATATATGAGAAACATGCATTCTCCATAGATTTGCTATGAGAATTTAGGTCTAACTTATAACCTAACTTGGCTAACTTTAATATTTTCACAGAATCTCTACAAGGGCAAGGGATTGTCAATATTGAGGTATGTTCTCAGTCATATCAGCAATGAAGAATAACAATTTGTTAATATGTATCATTTTTATCATTAAATATTCCCTATGTTCTACTTATCCACAGATGTATAGTGCCTATAGACTTATTCTCACTGCTTTTTCTTCTGTGTAAGCTGTGGAAAAAAGTCTTTATTCTGAAAAAAGCACAATGTTCACAAGCATGAGTAATAAAATTATCAAACTGATTGCACACAGAATCAAATTGAATTCTCTTTGACTTTTTCCATAAGGTGACTTTCTGGAAACTGTCCCTTCCTCAAAAGGTCCTTTGGCTTCTCTATACTACTGTCACCTATTTCAGTGAGTTTTCATTGGATAATGGGCTCCTGGGAAACATATCCTGCAGTAAATCCACCTGCTTGGTACTCCAACAGAAAAAGACAGGACAGTGATTATCTTAGTTATCAACATTTATTGCCTCTGAAAGATGTTACTGAACAAATCCACCACCCGAGCATAAAAAGAGCACACCATCTCTAGTAATCACACTAATGTATATGCTTCTAGTGAAGAAAGAGAAGACAAATGCAGAAGTGCCTGCAGAATGACCAAAAGACTGAGTCTCCCAGGTCCTGATCCCAGTAACAATTAATTGAAAACAGAAAGCACCTCACACTCAGTTACTCTTTGTGGTGTCACCAGAAGAAGCAGTATTTTCAACGCTACGAAGCCCAAAAGCTCATGAGATGTATGAAAACATCAGAGGAATATCTTAAAATCAGAAAACTCCACTTTTAAACAGAAGTTGTTCTCATGACAGAATAAAACACTAGAGAAACACACTTTAGGGCTTAGAAGCGTACGTGCACAGAGATGGAGACTGAGAATAAGAAACTGGGGCAACGCAGATAAATTAATGCAAACAGAAGAACAGAATAGTTCTGTTAGAAAAAACAAAATACAAGACCCTAAGGAGAACAAATACTTAGGCCTCACAACTATAAAGAATCACATGGAAACAAATCCAATCATGCTACACTTTTGTGTAGTGAGAGAAAGAAAACATATAACAACATTAAACTTTGTTATTCCCCCACCTCAAGAGAAAGAAAGGAAATATTTTTGAAAGGAAAACTTTGCTGATACATAAAAGAAAGCATTAATTTGCTTTTTG
Source organism: Phainopepla nitens (assembly GCA_013400175.1). Lineage (NCBI taxonomy): Eukaryota > Metazoa > Chordata > Aves > Passeriformes > Bombycillidae > Phainopepla > Phainopepla nitens. The sequence continues at coordinate 948,498 of VXBQ01002188.1, forward strand.
GACTCTATAATGTTACCTGTTCAGCTGCAAGTATTGGTGACTTTTCATAAGGACTCTTCCAGACAAATTGGCTTCGATATTCAGAATTCCTAGGGATATTTATGTCTGCATTCCTCTGAAGGGATCTGTGAAACTGACAACAACAACAACAAATTATTGATTGTTCCCTTTCCTACAATATTTTGCAAATGAAACATCTTTCAACACACACTTTCAAAACAATGGTTTGGGTTTTGGTTTCAAGAACAAAATGAATGCAAATGGCATTTTCTCATTATAGTCAACTACCCAAAAATCTATATATTATTGACTAAATCCTTGTTTAATTGAAATCAGCAGCGATGACACATTCTGGAGATGCAAATGAAGAGTAAATTGTATTAAGTAGCACCAAAATCTGATCCCAAACACATTGTTCTCCCAACAAAGAAGCTACAAGAGAGTATCAAAATACAAAACCAAGGAAAGAGTTCAACAAGAGAATCTGAGCATGCGTGTGAAATTATCATTAGTAACTTTTAGACTACTCAATTGAAAAAAAAAAAACCCTATTCTCTTACCCCATTACCCATTTTTTCTGATTCCTTTTTTGGAGATGAAAATGCTTCATTTTGATTTGGTGGAGCTTCTGAGGGTGATTTCTTCATGTTGTTCTCTGCAAGGGCAACAGGTATTTCACCACCAGAATCTACCACATGTGACTGAACTTTTGAGGGGAGTCTGGGTCCTTCTGGTGTCTCAAGTTTTTCCTGATTCCCATTATTGTTGTTGTGATCAGTGTGCAACTCTGCAGCTTCAGTTTCCAGTGGGTCATTGAAATCACAATCTGCTGTCCATTCAAGAGACTTTGAAATCTGTGGATTATGGTAAGGTACCCTTCTCTTGGAAATGAATTTTGGTTCTCTCGTGATTCCTGAGAAAAAGCCATATTAAATTTAACAGAAACATTCACTGAAGACATAATAAACCTCTATAACAAGAATAAACTGAAAGTTTATCATACAGCTGATTACTAGAAAGCTTGAAGCAGTGACAGACTATGAATTATGGGCATGGCTGTGAAATTCTGTGTTCTTTCCCACCTGCAAATGACTTTCCTTTCTACTAAACAGACAGGAACATGGTGCTCCAGAACCATGTTGGAATAAACCTATAAAACAAAAATGTCCACAGGACAATCCTGTGCAAATTGATTCTGAGAGCTGAACAAAACTAACCCAGCCAGTCAAAAGAATGTGGTTAACACAGGTACATTGTAACCAAGCAGAGGGGAGAAAGTATGCTACAAGCACTTCTCATTACACATGCACAACACACCTTGCTCAACAGGTTCCCTCTGGCTGTGACAGATCTCGGCCCACTTGCACTTTAAGACCATCTCAAGTAACCGACAACTTTTACAGTACGAACACAAAAACATTTCCAAAAATAGAAAAATATTTTGTAACAAAGCCAGGTATCAAGTTACTTTAAAAACTGCTGGGCTTTACATAGGCAAGTGAAAATAAAATTACCCCACCATTTTAAGAAGAGTATTGAACGACTGAACACATTCGAAGTGGAAAATCATATGAGGGAAGTCATCATCCACTTCAAAGTGCTCAACTGGCTGAAAGAAATATCCTCCACAAGAGAGACACTCCCATCCCATGAATGTAGAAAGAGAGAACAACCTACGGTGAAAAGTATATAGAATGTCCGTATGTCTGACTACACAAACAGGCTAGGAAAGTCATTCCAGTGGTAAAACACTGGAAAAGTAGCAGAAAGGCACTCCAAGCACCTGCAGCTGTAACATTTTGCTGTAATGGTCCGAGTGATTCCTAAAATTGCCAATTTTGTCATTCAAGGGGAAGAACCATAAGTAAATTATCAGTAACAACCTGCAAATCCTATGAGGTACCAAGAGTGACATTTAAAGATGTGAGTGCTTAAATAGCCAGAAAAAAGATGGGAGTGAAAATTAATACAAATACATAGAAAAACTACAAGCATGCACAAAACCACCATTACAGTGTGAGAAAGAGGAGAAACTGCTGCATTGCTAAGTAATGAGTTCATTGCAAGGCTTGTAAAATTTGCAGTTTAGTTTGACAGGAAAATAAGCATAGATTGTCATTTTAAAAAGAAGTTAACATGCCTAGATGACATGCCTAGATGCTTAATGTTTCAGAATTTGTGACAATTATAGTCCTCAATAAGAGGTACCCATACACAGACCCATGTGCTAGGGAAAGCAAGGTTAAAGAAAGATGTATGGTGCAGTAATGGAAGAAAGAGTAATATATCTAAATTGTAATCTTTAGCAAGATTAAATTATTTATTTAAATGTCTAGCACCTTGTCTAAAAAAAAGAAACCCTATTGCCAGTGGTCGGTTCTTAATTACAAGGCCATCATTTAAAATACTTATTATTGTAGGAATGAATGCATTCATTCCTTGTGCTCTAATTACACAGATTGCATAGTGTAGTTGCAGTGAACTGCATAATTTTTTTTTACTCTGCCTTGTGCCACTACAATAATTACTATTTTTTACTACTCCTTTTCAAAGCACTGCAGTTGTCATCACTCTTCAGCTTACTCCTCTTCCTCAGCTCCCTACAGGCCTTTCAATCCAACTGCTATTTCCTTTTCCTCCTGCCTTCTATCCCTACATTTCCCCATCATGATAATACCTACAATCCTTAAGTCCTACACTACAGTATCACAAGGTTTTCACTGTAGTGGCTGACCTCCTCTTTCAGCTAGCTGTACCTGTTGGGTTCATAACAATTCTACTTTATCAAACTTTGCCTCATGTTAGTCTCTCCTTAAAAATGGAATTTTATTTACTATTTCCATACATCATAAATAACTCAATCCCACACTCAACACACCCTATGCAGGTTAACACTGCACCTGTGTTTCATGTCTGGGTCTCAGTTTATGCTGCATATCAGAAAATACTTTTTTTTTCCCAAGGTTTTATAAATAGCACTAATTGAAAAGCAAGTTTCAGTGTAGCCATAAAGAATATGGAGTTCAAAAACACACTCTATCTAAATGATGACCAAGACTATACTTTTAATTTAATTACGAAGTGCACAAACTGTAAACACCACCAGTTCACCGTGCACTCATGACAGCGAAACTTTCCGGGCCTCGGCTGCAACCAAGAGAGCAGCTTCCAGGGGCACTTACCAAACTGATCCGACCGAAGTCCTGCCCACAAGCATTTCTGCTGTTGGGACGGGCTACAAAACTCTGGGCTTCTCCATTTGAAGTTTCTCTTGTATTCACTCAGTCCCTAAAGCAAACAGAGAGCAGTCTGTCAAGCCACCGGCGCACTGCTTCCCTGCTCCTGCCGGTAACACATCTCCGAAGGGGGCACAACACCAACACGCTGCCGCAGGATGAGCTAAGCTAGCAGGTGGCTCTGCATCTTCCAAACCCACCCCCGCTGGAGAACAAAACGTACTGCTGAGAAAACGTGGAAGCATTTCGTGCACCAAAAAATAATATAAAATTTTAAAAAACCTAAACCAAAAGCACGTATCTTATGTCTTCAAGTGAATGGAACAAACACCGCCTGGACCCGCTGTCACCCGCACGACAGAACTCCTTCTGTCTTTACGGGCCGGTGCCGTAGCGCAGCGGCCTTCCCTTTCCCGCTACGCCAGGACCGGCTGCAGCCCCGCTCCTGCCGCCCCCCGCGCCCCGGGCCCCGCTCCCGTTCTGCTCACCCTGAACCGCAGGGGCATGGTGGAGTCGCGGCCACGGCACCGCCGGGGCCCGGGCCCGCCGCCGGCCCGGCCCGCTCCGCTCCGCTCCGCTCCGCTCCGCCCC
>VXBQ01002188.1:952350-1024535 GCA_013400175.1 Phainopepla nitens
TCGGCCGTGGCCCGGCGGCCGCGCTGGCGCTGCTGCCGCTGCTGCCGCTGTTGTGCGCAGTGACGGGCTGATCCCCGGTAACGGCGCTGTGCGGCCAGCGCTGCGTGTCTGGGGAAGCACAGCGGGGAGCCACCCGGTGCTCCTGCGTCGCAAGGCCTTGGGGAGCTTGGGCGCCGGGTTACACAAACAAATCACGTATCCACGCATGCAGCTTTGTGTTGCTACAAAAATAGCGTTTAGAGAAAAGAAAAACACAGTTTCCTACCCTTCTGGAGCCTCTGCGACGGCGTGCCAGCCGCCGGTCCGCCTTCGCCACCTCACCCGACCTCGCCGCGCGAAGTCCTAATCCACCTTCTTGTTCAGATCTTCCCTCAGGGGTCGCTTTTCTGACTGCCTTCCCCCCGCTAATCTCCATCCTGACTGGTTTTGACGGTATCGCATTAAAAAGAACGGAGAGGGTGGTAAAAAACAAGGGCACGGCTGGGCGTGCGGCCCCAGCACGGCGCGGGCGGTCTGTTTACAATGCCTGTTGCCCGTGGCTGCGAGCGCCCCGCGCTCCCTGTCACCAGCGCCTGCTCCGGGGCAGGCTTCTGGAGCGAGGGCTTTGTCACCCCTGCCTCTGCAAAGCGCCCGGCCGGGCACGGGAGGAACGTCAGTGCCAGACCCACTCACTCGAGCAGAGTTTGGGTCCGCTGGGGTCCTGTACAGCTGGTGAGCAACAATTTTTAACTGTCCATGTGAGACAGGGGAGAGCACCAATCTGTAATGAAACGCTTGCGAGCAAAATAAAATGTTCTTCTCCGTTGTGAACAGCAGCGGGGGGAACAGAAGGAAGGTGCTGCATTGATAGTGTTTTGAAGTTTTACTCATGTTTATTCATGAATTTCAAGATCCGATTGCACTTGAAACTGTTAAGTCCACCATATAAAGTTGTTTGTTTTGTTATTACAGTGATTTATTTCGTAGTGTTCAATCAGGTGTGGTTCAGTACATTTTCTAAAGTAATGTGCAAACTTGCTACAGAATGTGAAAAGCCAGCTGGCAAAAATAAAATGTTCAAAATACATATTCCAGGTTTGCCAGGAACCTTTCCTTTCTGATATGTATGGAAACCAGGCCAAACACAATTTCCTTATGTTTTTAGGGTGTTTTTCAATTATTGAACTACAACAATGCTTTTATAGATGGTTTGGGACTGTCTGAATTTGGAGATGGATTTGATCCTTTAATGCAGAAACATAGTAGGACACCACCCCATCCTGATATGCAGATTTTTATATTTCTTCTTGTATCTTTATTTTTTAAGATGAAACACAATAAATTATCCTGAAACAGTGGATTCACATTCCTCCTTATGCACTAATTGAATTAAGTTGCATTTTAGATCTTCTTATGAGATAGGAATAGTTTAAGTGGAGGAAGCACTTTGATAAGTATGTCAACCATGGAGCTACTAGTGTCTTTGCCTCATGTTTTTTATCACTGCTGATGTATACCAGCCACTTTAGATTCAATGTATACACATTATAGGCGTATATATATAGGACATACACGTATTCAAGGCAATATGATGTAAGAATGCCTAGATGGTTAGACCAGTGACAGTATTTCCATATGAGGGTTGAATAAATAAATGAATAAATGAATAATGAAAACATAAACATGGATCTGTGTGTAGAAGAAGTCACACTGCATTCGTGGAAGAACTCACAGTCCAAACTCACTGTCTGGAAAAGTAGGAAAGGTCTGTTTCCAGTTTTCTGGAACATAAACTTGCAGAGAGTGATGTGTGTATCTATCAGTACCCGGTCTGTATATTTATTGGATCCTATTGTTTAAAGAAATAAGCATTTAAAGTTTGTGTTGCTACATTAAACATCTAAGTAGTTTTGAATTCAAGTCACTTCACATTTCTGTAACACTTGAGAGGTTGCCCATCTTCCTCCTTTATTTCCTATAAAGCAAATATAAGTATTTTAACTTGCCTTGCTGATTCTTACTCCAGATGTAGATTGTCTTGTTGCTGTTCTTCAAATTAATCAAAAGATGCAGTTTCTTTTGACAAACCACATACAAAAATTCTTTTGATTTTTTTATATGTGTACTTTCAAATGTCATTTGTGACCCATAATTTCTTCTTTTCACAGTTTGTTTTCCCATTAGCATCATCACATCTTGCTACACATCCAAACCTAATCTTTGACCTTTTCTTTCTCTTGACATCCATACTCTTGTGTCTTGATTTCAAGACTTGAGCAATTTTCACTTGAACTTCAGCCTGTGAACAGCTAATTATTGCATCTAACTAAATAGAGACCTTCCCATGACCTGTTTCTCTTGCTGCTTGTAAACTTGGAAACCACAGGCAGCCCTCCCTTAAAGAGCTGATAACCTGAAGTCTCTTTCTTTTGCTTTAACACTGGTGGTGTCTCTTGCCAAAACTCAGAGCATGATGTATCAGCAGCCCTCCCTCCAGCCAAAGAAGGCTAGACACAGCTTGCTGTGAAGCCAGACAACTCCACTCCATGTGTCAGCCTAAATGGAATCAAACAAGAGCAATGGAACGTGTTTTCTACCGCCAGAGTCTGTAGCCTCTGGCACTCACTGGTACAGGGGTAAAGGAGGAGTGGTAGCACAGCTGGCCTGGCTCAGGTCCCATGGTTTTACTCTTAAGAGCAAATGTTTCTTGTGCAAACTTGTCCCAGCTTATTTTACAACCCATTTAGAAACTGCAGTGCTGAAACTACTTTAATTTTAGAACTCATTTCAATCCCTTTTTCAAGTGACAGAGCTGATCGAGCAGTCATTAAGGGGCTGTGTTTGTTGCTTATAGGGTCTGGATTTGAAGATATCCTGGCTTCATGTCGCTGAGCTTGGCAAAAGCATTAACTTTTGTCATCTTAAAGTAGTCTGTCTCTCTGGTACAATTTCATTCTGAAAGCAAAAAAGCTTATATAGTTCTTCTTTATAGCTGTAAAAGAGGTCATAAACATGAAATATGGATAGACAGATCCAACTCTCAACCTACCATGTACTTATTTGTGCATTGTATGTTCTTAGGGCAAAACACTATTAAAACTGATGGCTGCCTTTGAGAAGTTAATCTTTAACTCCCAAGGCCAGACACATACAGCAGGGCTTTCCATTACCAAGGACTGCCAACCTCCATGGCAGTCCAGGGTGATCTTGGATCTTTAAAATTTCTTAGATCAGACCACTTTGGAAGTCAGCATCCTTAGCCCATGATTTCTCCCTCTTTAAAGGGAGAATAATGAGATTTCTAACCATGGTTTGATATCTGCTGATCATGAGGGTTGTTTGGGGTTTTTTTTATAAAAGCACACAGTCATTTTTTAAAAGTGTAGAATTCTAGTTCAGCAGCAGAACAGAGTATATGAGATATGTGTAGATGATCCAAGGGCAACCATGGCCAACTTCATTTTTTAGATTAGAAGAAAAAAGAAAGGCGAGCATGTGTCATTTTGATCTAATGTTTTCCTGAAGAATACAGAGAAGCCACAGCTGCTCATCCTTCAGCAAAGGAGCTTGCACCCACTTTGTAGGCATAAACAACTGTGATCTCTGTTTCTGTAGGGAGCACAAGGCATTATTTTGTGATACGTGTGCAGCTCTGTGCACTCAGTCATTACCAGTCAGCATGACTGTTCATACCGAAACAGAGTATCAGTAATAATCTCCCTTCTGTTTTTAAAGGTGCATAAGATTTGTGCACTGCAGTAGCAAAATTGTGCAATGCTGGCATAAATAATCTTTTCTGACAACCCCTCAGGGAGTAACTCCTGTAGACAGGATGTGTGAGTATTATCCCGGGATGATCTGATGCATTGGCAACTGCACTGTGACAATGGAAGCACGGGATGGGCCTCAAGTACCATGGCTTTGGTGGGCAGGCTCAGCTGGGTTGGCAAGGTAATGCAGCTCAGTTTCAAAAGGGAAGGCAAAGAAGCTAATAGTCACTGTAGAGGACCATCTGTTAGACAGACAGAATTCCCTGTGTTGTATTAAGAAAACCTTTGGTAAGAAATATCCTGAACTTAAAGTGAAATTTTTGTCATTTTTCATTTCTTGCTTTGCTCTGCATGCCATTTGTAATAATCTGTTATCACACTGTTGGTGCTATATGCATGCATCAGTAAGAAATCACACTTCCATGATGCTGACTCATAGCCATTTAGAAGAGAAGACTCATTAAGGGAGTGCAAATTAGTCACACTGTCCAAAGGAGATTGTTCTTTATGTTTTGGAATCAGGATGTGAGCAGCTATCCCTCTTCCCTGCTGCTCTTGGCAGCATCCTTCAGGAGGTGGACAGATGGAAGTCTTTTTCAATAGCCCTCTAGGACAGAATGAAAATCTTGTTCTCCTGGCCCTTACGTGCCCTAGGCACACACGAATCAACTGGTGTACACATTTCATACTCCTATTTAGGTATTGCAAGTAATCTGTTTGGCTGTGTACCTGGTTCTGACATGTTATTGTGGCTGTTCACAGGGACAAGAGCTTCTGAACATTCTGTATAAGCCTTTGGTTACTGCAGATCAGCTTTACAGTTGGAATTATGTTAGGCAATACACAGGAATATTTTAGGGCACTGAATACTGCATCAAAACATTGCAGCCTTATGGCACAAAGTGCTGCAGGCACATGATTTGAATGTGCTAAAAAAGAGTTCCAGTTTTTATTGGGTTTGAGTATATTTTAACCATACCACACCAGTTCCCCCCCAGACAATATAAAACCAGTATAAATAACAGACTCTGTACTCTGGATAATTCACCAGAAGTGCCATAATGTGCTTCTGTCTAGGAGGTAGGTGATCCAGTACCACACAAATTAAATCTTAATGATCTTGTCGGCATGTCCTTACTAACGCTGAAATTCCTTAATTGTCTGAGCTTCGCTTCTGTCTGACATCCATATGAGCACAGAGAAATCTGTGGTGGAATATTTATCACCACAGCTATTTTCTACCTCCTTCCTCATCTGCAGCCCCCCAGGAACACCATTCTCATAATGTCTTGTGCAAAAGCAGTTTGCAAAAATCCTAAAGTCCCTTCTACAGCAGATATGACATCACTATGACATACATCTCTTGAGCTTCTTTAAAAAATTACCTTCTCCGGGTAATGTTCACCAGTGAAACTGAGCAAGCTGAGGGTGTTCCTGGAGAGCCTTACTCATTTCTGCCTAAGACAGCACCAGTCTTTGTGTTGGCTGCAGGGGACACAGGTGTGGAGTTACAGACTGAGCCTGGCCCTACCCCTGGTGGTCCCAGGGAGAGGCCTAGTGGTCCCTGTTGCTCTTTGGGGACTTGTTAATTAGATTTGCTGAATGCAAGACCTGAATTAGATTTGCTGAATGCAGTTGATCCTGACTCCACACATTGCCAGCTAGAGGAAAAGCACCACGTGGGGATGAGCTGAGGCCAGGCAGCAGCACTGTCTCTCAGATAAAGACTTGTCTGGCAGCAGCTCCCCCAGGACAGGTCCCAGCTGGGTCCCAGCTGTAGCATCCGTGGCACTGCATGGGGACCCCTGCCTTGGCTGCACTGTCTCTGCATCATACCCAAGCCCTGGCAGCCAGACCTCCTGGTGGTGGGATCTTCTCAGGACCTTTATAAGATGGGCACCATTTTTACAGCTGGTCTGCACAAATAAGATGGTTTCTAGTATTTTCTTTCAATCTGTGTCAAAATCTAAAATTTCCAATACCACTTGAAAAGGAAAATGCCACCCAACCAGAAATCTGGTCCATATCATAGCTGCTCAATCTCAGTACTCAAAATTTAAGTTTAAATTCAATTTAGTCTTGGATGCCTTTTCAACTTCACATAAACCAGAGCTTTGTGTGCTTAACAGCTTCCAGAAAATATCTTCAATTAAATATGATATTTTGAATTCATTTCAAAAAACTTGACTTGCTATGGTACACTTCCAAAGATAATTTCGTTAGGGTTTTTCTTTCTGTGACAGTATCTGGGAACAAAATGCTGAAATTTTCTACTCCTAAGTGGCTCCCACTGAAATCAATGGAGCAAACTCAGAGGTACAGTCTGCTTAAGGCATCTCTTTTCTTTCCACAGACAAAATCTAAATATTGGCTGATCATGTCTGCTAAGAGATCTAAAAAGGAGTATGTCTTATAATAATTTACGTTCTAGTCAGTGGCTTGAACCTGGCCCATGTGAGTGGTAGTTTGATGTCATTAATGAGAACCACCAATTGTCCGTTCTGGCAAAATCTGAATAAACTGTGTTGTTTCTTTAATCTGGATTGGCAGCAAAAGGTTTTGTGATCAAATTCTCCACCTGCAGATATGCTGGGTGTCACCATTATCAGTTGCAATGAGCTGTCAGAATCTAACCCTCAATGACAGTATCAGGTGAAGAGATAAAGTAACTGTCATACCTGAAAGTTCTGTTGATGTAAGGACCAACATTCCTGATGACCTCAAGAGAAGGAAAAAATTAGCTTGTTCTGAAGAGAAGGATGGGGAAAGGATTAACCCGAGGAGAAATGCCATTGTAAATTAGAACCAACAGTTGTGGTACTTAATTGTTTTTGAAGGTTACTTGAGGCAGGTGTTCCACCTGTCATAGCTAAGTTGAAATTCTCTCAGCAGACGAAACAGTCCTTCATCTGCACCAGGATGTAAAGTTGCAGGAGAGAAGCCATGTTAGTAATAGGTAGGTTTGCAAATATCCATTTAAAAATAGAAATGTGTAGGAAAAAGCTCTTTCTTCTGGCTGACTTATGCTGCAAGTTTCCATCTGGGTTTGGATTTGCATATACAAAAAGTAGAGTTCTGAAAGCTAACATTTTCAGAATATCCCAGTGGTCCTAGTTTTTAAATTTTTTTTAATGGGTAAATAGTTCTCTGACTATACAATGTCCAGTGTAGCAGCATGGTAAAGACAGGCTGTTTGTGACTAATTAAAACCCATTTGAAGAACTTCTGGGGCCACTAAGGCAAGCAGAAAACTATATTCCACCTTATATTTGGAGAAAAGGGTCTAGAGCATTCCTCCAGTGTATACTTCCCACAGAGTATTTTCTCTGGTGGAAAATGCCCGGACATTAAATATTCCATATGCAGTCACGTGATGACAAACAAATCTAAACTTTCCAATTGAAAAGTATCAAATTTTCCAAGTATTTTACATTTTTGTTGAAAAAAAAAAAAAACCACACACCAAAAAAAAAAACCCCCACCAAAAAAAAAACCAAAAAACCACAAAAACAAAACCAGGAGTGTTTCAGTCTGCTCTGGTCCTACCAGACATTAAACTTTGTAAAAATAATACCAGGAAGATGTCAAGAAAATTATTTGGCGTGTTAATTGAACACTAGCAACAGGATGCAGTAAGTCAAACCAGCTTGACTGCATTATCACAGCTGATACATTATTCTTAGGTTATAGAATGGTATTTTGGGGGTTTTTCGCCATTCTTCAGTCTCTCCTTTAAGTGTGGGTCATGCTGGAAGCCTCTGTGAAGTTGTTGCTTTTTTCAAACTTAGAAAAATTATTTGAGATTTATTGTTTGATTTTTTTTTCCTCTGCTCCCTCCCAGACATAGTCATCCTCAGATAAATGATTTGCTGTTAAAGATGTTACATTGGTTTCTATCATAACATGCTGCATCTATCGTGACTACAACTTAAAAATGTAATTCTAATGCAGCAGCTCTTCCAGGTGATTTTCTTCCTAATTTACGTCTGCATTTGCTCCACCCCCAGTGCTCACTGAACACTGAAAGCATCGTATTAAGAAAGCTTAAAGAAGCCATATTTATCATTTTTTTTTCTGTCTATAAAATATTTAATCTTCAACAAATGATACTTTTCTAATCCATTTCTTACATTCCTTGAGATGCATGGCTCATCTCTCAAACATAGTTCTCATTGTGTTTTGAATAGGATTATTTGAGGAGCACCGATTAAATCCCTAAAAGCCTTTATTGGTATACTATCATTTCTGCTACACTCACGAGTTTTATTTTCTTCCTGGGCACTTTGGGTAATCCCAATGGCAGAAAGGCTTATTGGAAGAGGGATGCACAGCCAAAAACAAGACCAAGGCCCACCCATCACACACACAGCAGGACCATCTACTGAGGTTCCAGAGTAAAGGTTACATACTAGCAAGAGCTTTTATCAACATTTCTTATCAGAAGAACTCATAGGTGATCCCACTATTATTTTAAAGTTAATCTAACAGCTTCCAGAAAAGAGGGGCAGAAGAGCCACATTTTTCTGTGTTCCTGAGAAGTAAAGCAATTCAGGGTTTCAGATTTCTTCCTATCTCCTCACCAGGGCAAGTCACATCTTTGATCTCTGAGTAGGAAGAATGCAGATTTTATGGCGTGACAGTTTCTCTGAGGACTTGAATGCTGACTTTCTTTTCAGTATTGGCCTGAATCCATTAAACCATACATGAATGCACAATACGAGAAAATTTCCACTGCAGTCTGTTTTGTGGCTCAATCAGTGCAGAAAGATTGAAGTCAACAATTTCTTCTGTTGTGTTTTGGTCAATAAATCTGCTGCTCTAGATTCATTCCTGGTACAAGTCCAATGCTGCAATGTAGATGGATGCTGTATTTTTTCCCTTTTCCCTGAATTAAATTGTCTAACCTAAAAGATGGCAAATCTTCAAAAGTACTTTGCTTAAGCAAGGCTGAAAATGTCATTGAATGAAGACAAATTGACGAATTTTAATTTAACATTTACTGCAGGTGTGTTGACAACTGATTGTTACGTCTGTTTATTCCAAGTTAAGACAATAATCATAAATCAAAGTGAAAGACGAGATCAGTTAAATAAAACTACTTAGAAACATTTATTTTTTCAGATACACCTTCCAGGGCTTCTAGGCAATGCATGGACTGTTGACAACTGTATGATGACTTGGGCAGATGAAGGAATGGCAATGAGTGAGAGTGAAGCGCTCCTCTATTACTCTGTTTTATTACTGCATTGCCTCTGGCTTCAAGACCTAGGCAGAGCCAGCTGGAGTGAGCAGGCAAATTTACAGATGTTAACACATGCCTTTGGCGTTTTCTTTCACTGAAGTCAAAGATATCATCTGCAATCTTCTAAAGGCTGATGTGTAGTTTGGAGATGAAAGACAAAACTTACCGGAGGATCCAGTGTGCTGATTAGTAGCCTAGGACGTTGTGCTTTAGAAAATATACTCTGTTTTTTTTTTTTTTTTTGCATGAAAATATGTGTAAACCACTGTCTGCGTTGCCGAAGAGGCTCAACACGGTGGGACTGTCACCACTAGGTGGCAGGAACCTGATGCAGCAGAAAATGTCTCAAAAAATGCTTAACGCTTAGTGCTTTGCTGAACAGCTGCCATCCAGTGAGTGAAAAGACTACCACCGCCCCACCACCACGCTAGCCGTAAGCACAGGACTTGTCTGGAGTCATTCTGGCTTGCACAACAGTCTTCAAAATAATGGGGGAAGGAGGATGTGTTTGGAACAGAACCTCAGTGTTGCCTCCTCCCCCCGAGCAAAATGAAAATCCGTTGCTAATAAGTAAGGGTTTTTTTCTCTATTTTTGCGGCATTTGAAGTATTTAAAGCACACTTTTTTTTCTCCATTTGGAGCTGCGGTGATGTGGACAGCTAGGACCACATAATGAAAATGAGGTTAGCTAGTTGCCATTGCGGTCCCATTCCCTTTGGCTGTGGCCACACAGCTCACTCAGTGCGACCTTGTGTTTAGGCCGCAAGGTTTAAAGTGAAGTATCTCAGCAGTGCTTTGCCCCCAGGTCAGCACTGGCCCTGCCCTGCAGCTCTGGGGCGAGCTGCCCTCATGCTGTCCTCTGAGCAGACTGTCAACCTGGAAGACTCCAAATTATCACTCTCCAAATGGGTAGTAGAGATCCCAAGATAATTCCAGTTAAAACAAGTGATCCTCAAGATTTCTTTAGGGATATGCAGTCTAGGATACTGCTAATTTCTTATTCAGATTTGCTAGTATCTAATCCATTCTTTTAAGCAGCATTTCTAGGTAAATATGGTAATTGATCTCTCCTAAAATACAGGAAAGCTGGCCTTGCTATTTACGACAAAAGAGACTCAGAAACACAGAAATACATTTTGGATAGGTTTGCAAGTCTTGATTAAGCTTCTGTAACAATTTATTTCGACATTATAGATGTAGAAGGCACTTTAAAGAGAGATAATATCTGCTTTAAATGTGGTATCATATATGCAGAAGGCACTCAAAATAAAAAAAATGGAAGGTCCTTGTACTAAAGCACCTATGCTTTAAATAAGATTAAGTGCAGGATAAGATGACAATAAACAAAGGGCTGGATGAAGAGCTGGCAGTAGTGAACAGTCAGACTTAATAATATGACCATATCTTATTTCCTCCTCAGATTTTTTTAATACAGTAAATTTATTGTAATAGGATTTCTGGACAGCATCCACTTGAAAGCCTACACGGAGGTTAGCAACAGAAGATTGTAAAAAATTGAGGCATGTCAAAAGATTTTGAGGAAGTCTGAGGCTGCAGGAAGAAAAAAGATCAGAGACTATTCCTTTAAAAATAGGTTTAACAATTCCCATTTCTTACGTAGACAGCATACTCTAATATATTATTCTAAGTTCCTGAGTCATTTGTGTCACATGTGAATTTGCTTTGATTTTCTGGAAGTGTGATGCTACACCCAGACATTACAGTCACAGAGGTTATGCACATGAAGCCAGTCAGAAACTGCGGGGTAAGAAAGAGTTCCTTACAGGAAACTTGATTTTTTGGCAGAAAACAAAGTAAGTTCTCAATTTTGGCCAATGAAGTAAGAATAGGGGGAAATACTCTTTTATATATAATATAGAGGAAAGTAAACTCTTTCTGAGAAAAACTTCATTTTGCTAAAACCTGAGTTTTTATTAGTACAAGCCTCAGTCATCAATTCTCAAACATTTCTAAGGCATTTTGTGTATTCTCACACTGCAAGTCCGTTGCCTGAGAAGGACTACAATTTACATGCAGTTGTCAATTATATGCCATTTAGCAACAGATTTGTTATGAACACTTAGAAACCCTGAAGCTTGAAGCTTGCACAGGGCAGGAGCTTGCACAAGGGCCTTTGCTTCTAGCAGGCTTTCAGCTCAAGCAGAGATGTTTCACCATCCTATTCCCCTGTCTGTGGAACAGAGCTTGGTCTCACCCCATTTCCCATTGGAAGTACCCAGCCTTTGTGAGGCACCTGACTTCCCTGGTCCCACAGCAGTGCCAGGGGCACAGCTGATGCAGGAAACAGCCCAGGGAGCAGACCTTGAAACAGTACCTGCAGAGTGAATTACTGGAACTCAGTATTTACCAAATAAATAAAATTAAATTTAAAAAAAAAAAAAAAAAAGCCTGCCAGATGCACAATCAAAACTCTGCAAATTCAAAAGATCCAATATTCACACTCTTCATTTCTAAAGAGGGGTGGGAATTTGGACTGTTTCACCGACAATTGGTGTGTGCTATTTTTGAGATCAAAAGAAAGAGAGAGGCACTCATTACATCCAGACCTTGGAAAGAGCAGCCCTGGATTTCCTCATAAAAATCTGCTTTTCCCCTTTCCAGCCCCACCCTTCACACACCTCAACCCAGAATACACAAAGATACAGCATTTCTTTCCTGCTCAGCTTGCCTGTGCAAAATGGTATGTTTGTTACTGTTGGTCCTATTACATTTGGATGTCTTTACAATCAAAGGTTTTTGGACGAAATCTTCCTAGGAGAATCTTATTAGATCTTTTTGTCTGTTACAGCTAAAAATCTATCTATAGATCAGCAACTGGCAATCTGCTGTCCTAGAAGAAGCAGTAGGATCATTAATATTTTTTATTCCTGAAGGAAAGTGTTTTCTTAGGTCAAAACATTGCATGATAGTGCTGTTTAAGGTGCTACACCAAACATCTGTACTCATTTTCATTAACTGTGGGTGTGCTGGATCAATATTCAAACACAGTCATTTGTTCTCTGCAGCACCACCAAGCATCTAAAAACTGTCTCTAAAACCTGGGTGGTTAATGTGAACCAGGCATTTTTAAATAGATCAGCTGGCCCACCCATGATTATAAGTCTGAAAATAAGGCAGCATGTTTTACAAGGTCAATTCCAATTAAAGCTCTTCGCCCAACCCAAATATCTTTAATCTCCAAAGAGTACTTGTATGCATCATTTCACTTATGCAAGTCTGTTTTGTGATTACTTCCAATTACTTCCCTGCCCACGTAGCTTTCTCACCCTCATCCGTCACGGTTACGAGTACACACGTACGGATGTAAGTGTACTGGCGTACTACAGCTGCTTTCCTCAGGTGCTCCTTTGTAGGGCAGCCTTCACGATGTGATTTAATACTTGGGAACGAGCTGGCATGTGGGGGAAGGGGAAAGAACTGCTCAGACGATCGTGCTTAGTTGATCATGTTCCTGCTATTTTAGTTCCTAGTTTCACTTTTTCTCTCTACAGTAAATTCACAAGCATAAAGTTGCAGATTACTATAAAGAGCATAGGAGAGGGGTTTTTGATAGTAAAAATAGAATGAGATTTTAGTTTTAAACATGAATTAGCGTCAAAACTCCTGATCTATACTTGAGGAAAGCTCAAATGTCAAGGGTAGATCTTGATCTTAATTCTCTGCATGGAAACCTGAAGTAGATCCACACTTTGTCGAATTTTTTGTTGGAAACCTCACTGAGAGGAAGTGTGAATCAAAGTGTTCAATCCAGGACCAAAAATGGAAATTTGTTCTAGCCCATTTTAATTAAAAAATAAGTTTTAAAAATGTTAATCCTACAAAGGTCAGTCAGGACTCAGACCACTGTAGTATTGGAACAGAGAAGAAAGGCATCTGTTTGCAAATGCTACCACAGTATACTGATTTCTTTCTTACTTTTCAACAGAATTAATTTGCAGGTGGGCTTCTGCAAATTGCCAGGGAAGGGGAGCAATTCCGTCTGATTCAAGATTTGAATGCTTTGCATCAGCCCCATGGGACAAAGGAAGGTGGGACACAGCCAGCCTCCTGACCTGACTGCCCTCTCTCTGGGGAGCTCTCGTCCAGCACCAAGCTGCCACGTACCCCTTGGTGCATCAGAAGAGGAAAGGCAGGGAGGGAGATGGCCAAGCCTGTGGTGCTCCCATCCCATCTGTCATCCAGTCCAGTGGGACACTCACTCCTCAGGAGAGCAGAGCAGCCTTCAGCTGTTACTGGCTTTTCTGAGACATCCCTGCTCAGCTCGGGCGTGCCCGAAAATCAGACCCAGTGGAGTTACACCAGAATGCGTGAGAGCAAATTATGGCCCTGGCTCTTTAGTTTCACTGTTTTGTGTTGGAGATGCAATATGACTAATTTGTTAGGAATAATAGTGCTGCACTCAAATATGCCACTCTCAGAAATAGATTCCTTGCAGGCTCATTAAGGGTAACTGTTTTAGAAAAACAAATGCAATTTGCCTTAGTTCCTGAGAGCAAAATGACTTTAAAGTAACAGATACTCCTTTCAAACTATACCACCTTGCTGATGTGTTATATAAAAGTATTAGATGGCCTCATGCCTCATTTGAATGGTGCTTTTGGGCATGCCATTTAACCACTGCCTCAAAAAAAAAAAAAAGTCTAAAAACATACTTTATGCCTAAATGGTCTCCTTTAAACAGACATTCCCTACTGAGGCCTGCGATTTGCTGATGTGGGACTGTCAATGCAGTACTATAGAAATAACTGGGGTCTGTGTGCTCCCCGTCAGGATTGGGGGTGAGTTATGACATTCCTCTTCTATTTCTCTCTGATTGTTGTGTCAAGTATGTGAATTTCTGGTGAACTTTTCTTTCTTTGTCATAGGAAGATGAGAATATCTGTATTAGTTCACTTCACCTAAAACAGAAGAGTCTAGAAAGGTTTTGCATGTGTGTGTCCTCCTACAGGTTCAGTCTCCAATATTTTCTACAGGTATACAAATCTAGCCTTAAATGTTAAGCATGGGTTTCCTAGGAAAACTGGTGTTTGGAAGAACATGCATAAGAGTGTCATAAAATGGCAGATGTTCTGGAACAATATTCGCTTCAAGATAGAAGGAATTCCTTTGAATATGGAAGTATTTTTGGGAATGCCTGAGAAATTTTCCATTGCCCTTTTAACAGTTGATCTGAAAATTCTGCCTCACTGCTTCCCATCATTTTTCAATTTGAAAATTTTGTAAGGTCATATTAAAAAAACAAGAGGTATTTGGAAAGATACCTTGCTAATTTGGTATATTTGTTACATATGCCTGCACAATTAATTTAGATTTGATAAGAAAAAGTACAAGTGTATGCATTTGAATAAAACAATACAGCATATATTTATCATCAAAATTTGCTGCATTGAGTATATTTTTTCTACTTCTTACAGAACATCTCCAAAGCATATCTAATCTCTGTTGGAATTCCTACAATGAGTAAATTAGCAGACAAAATGTACCTGAAGTGTTATCCCCAAAAAACACACTTGTTTGGAGACCATGTCTGTGCTTACTTTCTGCAGGAGCTGCCCATGTCCTGAGGAGTCAGTAGTTATACTTGTTATGACTAAGGTAGACCTTTGGAGCAGATGTTTGTATTGATCTGATTTCGAGGACACACATCCCTGTAGTGTCCAAGTCACCTTAGGCAGCATATTTCAGGACTATGTATAAAGAGTATTGATTTTTGGATGCCTGTTTCTAAACGGAGAAAACGCAACATCTGCATCTTTCTTCTCCCTGAACTTGCACCAGGTATTTCTAATTCCTTCCATGCAGGCTGGCTATAAAGCACTTTCTTATATCATTCCCTCTGCATGTTTCTAGTACTTAATCCCACAGAAGTCAACAGCACAATCTTCATGTGCAGAAGATCAAACCTTGAAGATGTAGATTAAGACCAAGGTGAAGGAGATAATTGTACACTACTTCTGCTTCACACTTTCATACTGAAAGCCCCTTTCTGCTAGTAAACTGTGTATAGTGCTTTGTCCAGATAAAAATACTTTGGAAGAAGCCATGCTGTTGCAAAGGATCAGATGGAAAATATCTTTCCCTCATACATTATCTCTACAAGCTCATTCCTGATTCCCTAATAAGGAATTGGGGCATTATCATAGAAACAGAAAACAGAGTGAAAAAAATGAATGGTCCTGTGAGAAGAAAGAAAATGTATTACAGCCTAATCACTTAGGTCTCAAGGCAGAAACAAAGATTTATGCTGTTATTTGTACCCCTGTCGCCTTGGACACTGGTATTCAAGAAGGCCTACCTGAAAAATTATTTTCTTCACACATTTTTGGAAGTGCAGCTTGCAAACATGACCACAGTATAAACTCTGGTTTAAATTAGCTGTAAGTTGTGGTGTGGAGGCTGTTGTGTGATGGTGCCCAGTGACACTTGTGAATTGAGATGGCCACTGCAAGGAGTGAACACTGCACGTGGCCTTGTGTGACACACTTTGCTCTGCTTCTTTGAGCAACACAGGAATGGCCAGACTAAATAAAGTTCAAAGAGGGCCCAGCTCTGCTATATGCAGAGGCATATAGCATATTTAAATTTACACCTCAAATTTTTTGTCCAAACTTCTCATCTGAGCTACACTGATGGATACAGGGTACTTGCATTAAAATCTTCACCTTGTTGACAGATAATAGACTATTTAAAAAGTCTTGCAATTGTAGCACTTCAGTTAGATGATGTATGACTAAGGTGATTATGGAGAGAGAGTCTTTATACTAGTTGATTGGTTATGTTTTCTATTAGTGTAGGGAACCCATCCACTATGCTTTAGCTAGACATATGGAAGGTTTTAAAAGTGCCTTTGGCATTGGGACCTAATATGAAATATATTGCAACATAAAGTTCTTTCATAAAATCTAGGACAGTTTATCACAGCGACAATGGGAAATCTGCAGGGATTATTTTTGTGAGCAAAAGGTGCAGAATTTGGCGCGGCTTTTGATCTATTGCCTGAATGCATCTATGCAAGTGCTGCTGCACTTATTTCTGTTTGTGACTAAATGCAAGTTGCTTTCTATGGGAACTTGAATTGTGCCCTGTGTACTATTTACACGTGTTGAAAGAAGCATTGATGTACGATAGAAGCCAGTATAAAACTACCAGGGGAAGGCTATTTAGACATATACACGCTGAACTCATTAGGTAAATTTATCTTGTATTATTTTTAGTAAAAGTCCAGATGTCTGTGTATCCCCATTACATCTCCCTGAGCTTCCAAAAAAATTTTTAATAGGCTTAAATTATCAAATTATTTGTCTTTCAAAAACAAAGTAAGTTTCATTGACAATTTAACACAACTCTGAGGGGCCATGGAGGCTGCCTCTGTAGCTCAATGGCTGCAGCAGTAAGGAAGACCCACACCAAATCACACATTCAGGCTGCATATCCTGCCTTCCCGGCTGAGTGCCCTTAATTAAGGCGGAGTTACTCTGTGTGTAAGGAAACCTCTGCAGTAGAAGAGGTGGTGCAGTAAAATAAGTTGAAAGTTGGTGTGTTACTGGTCTCCAGCAGAGAATGTGTGAAGTCAAGCATCCTCAGACAGCAGAAGACATTGAGCCTGGATTCACCACATCTTAGGAATGTTTCCCTTCAGGAGAAAGAAAGGAAGCAAAGATCTGGCAGAATTCCTGAGCAGAGACATATGTACCACAGCATCCCTTAGGAGGACAGACTCCCTAATTGCAGTAGCTTTTATAGCTCTCCTGGCCAGGTACCCTATCGTCCCTCGTCTCCATGGACTGCCATGGCTCAGAGCTCTGACTCCAGTAGGTGACAGCTGATAATTTACAAAGCATGTTATCTTGGCCTGTAGCAGAGATTTTTCTATAATTGAGTGAAAGTCAAAACTCTGTTCTTATAAGAACACCATTAATATCTACACAGACCTCCCAGCTGAACAAAGTCCTCTGCACCAGTGCTTGCTCCACTCTGGCATCACACTTCCACAGTCATCTTCCCCACCATACGAGTATGAAGCACCCTCAGGGTACCAGCTAACCATCACCTTCTCCCAGCACCCTTTCCTCTTCTTAAAAGCTGTTCGCTACATGACATTCGAAAGCAAAACAGGCAAGAGCACCCTGACTGATTGTGCTCTATCTATTGGCTCCTGACATCTCTTCACTTGGAAAACAACGAGATACTGACTGTGGCTGGGGAAACTGGAACCTGCTGGGTGAGTTACATAGCAATTATATCTATTTCAGGATAATTCAGGTACACCTCATTACTCCTGGTGTAACACTGATTTTACTGCAATTAAATCCTGGAGGTTTCAGGCTTGGCTGAAATGTCAAATAGCAATTAAAACAAACAAAAAAAAAATCTCAGACATTCACAAAATGGATGCTTCCTGGAGATGCTTTAGCAACACTTCTGCCCTCCCCTTGTTTTTTGATCACCAGCTCCAATGAACATCAAACTGAAATCTGCCTCTGGTAGTATAAAAATGTCATCCAAAATGGCTGCAAATCACTAATACTTCAACCTTACCAGCTAAATTTATACACATTAGCTATACACAAGGAGAGATAGATATGCTGTGCCAGTGCAGGTCAAGGACAGCATGCTAGGTACAATTATAGTACATAATAGGAGATGTTTCTCAGGAGTCAGACAAGTTTTGACACAGAGGAAAAAATAAGATAGTGCAGCTGGTGCATTTCTGTCCCTCCTTACTAGAGCTGCTATGTGAGCTCTGTGAACCAGTTGTGTTGACTGGGGCTTGTCTGTGGACTTAATGCAAAAGGCCATGCTGGCTGATGCTAAAAGCCAGGCTCTGGGCTGGAAGGTCCCGTAATCCTGTTCTTACCTCCCTGACTTTCCTGTGTTGGGTAAGCATGTCACCCAGACCCTTCACTGGGAATTAGATCCATTTTTTGTGTTAACTTACCCAAGAAGAACTTATTAAACCAATATCACTATCATGCTCACACAGGACAATTTGTGTTTGTTTCCAGTGCACAGGTGCAATCTATCATCCACATCCTAGGAACAGCTTCTCTCCCTTCTTCTGCTCCTGCACAGGAGAAAGAAACAATATTTTCATAAAAGACATGTTAAACATCACTGATTAGGCTTGAGAGATCTAGAGGGTGAACATTTAAAATACGATGCTCATTTTGTCAGACACTGTTTGAAAACCAATAGCTGTGTTTGTTATTTTCTCATTTAATTCGGGACTTAGCTCAACATTCCTTTATCAACAGAGCCAGCAAATATTTAAATGAGATTGGCATGCTTATTTCTTCATTGCTTTGCTACAGGGGGAGGAGACACTTTAGTGTCTGTCTTTCCCTTTAATATTTTATAACGAAGCAAAAGAGTAAAGTTATTTCGATTGTCCATGTGTGTGTTGAAAAGAGGGATGGTAGAAAGCAAGGCAACAGGAGTCTAAAACACCTTATCTCTGCATTATATGGTAACACAGCTAGATTATAGCAAATTGATGTCCTAGGCAAAATATAGCACAGAGTTCCCTGAGGCTTCCTCTGCTCCGCCAAGGACATGCGGTGTCTCCACTGCTAAACAGAGCTGCACTGACAGGGGACTTTTCTCCTCTAGCAGGCAGAGACTTACCTACCACCCACTTCTGGCACCATGCTAGCACCCATGGGGACATCCAACAGCATTTTCTGGGCCAGGGTAGGGTGGCCTTAGATGTCATACTCCTCCAGCAACACCCTCCAGCGGCAGTGCAGCTACTCTTGGCTTTTAGAGTTTGCACTCTAATTTGCCTTGGACTAGTCTTCCAGGTGCCAGTGGGCTCAGACATCATTGCATCCATTATGCACTCATCGCCCTTCACAGATATTCCTTCTGACCATGAGATCTAGAGATGTGTATGAGCATTTGTTCAGATGCAATCATGCAGCTTCCAGACAGAGAGACTGAGATTTAAACCCAGTAGAGCCACCACATCTAGCACGGGGGCAGTTGGGAGCATTTGCTATGGATCCATTTCGCAGAGGGTGAGATCTACCCTGGCTATGAACAGAAAGTACAGGCAGCACTGTACACACCCTTGCAAGGCTGGGCTTCCTTTCTTCATTCCAGCATCTCCCTGGCACACTGAAAGATAGGGAATGGAAGACTGCTTCAGATGTAAAGCATCCATTTGTATTTAATAGCTAGCATTGATTTCCAATTTCATATCTGCTGAACAGTAGCCACTGGCCACATTAAAATTCATCATCATCTTCTCTGCACCTTCCAATTCAGGCTCTACTATCACCCTTAATGAATCAATCCATTCAGAATACAATGTATATTTTTTTCATTATTCTCAGTGACTTTATTAAGTTAAATCAGCTGGACTCTGAACAGCCTGATTTTAGTTTGTGGGGCTAGGAAGATTTTAATATAAAGCAAACAGTTCAATGACATGTTCACCCTGTATTGAAAAGGTTGGTATTGGACTACTCTCTCCTTAAACACATGTTTAATGCATGATAATAGTATTTATCCATCATCATGAAGCTTTACTGCTCCTTAAAGCGACATGGAAAACACCGATCATCTGTGTTTTCTTTGCCAATGTTTAGGTGCAGCCCTCTGCAAGGGTCACCTTTTACCCACACCATGAGCACATACCAACACAATCTGCCCAGGAGCTGAGTATTTTGGGAGGAGGATGAAGGGATCCCAGGTTTATTTGTTCCAGAAAGGGAAGCAAATATTTTATTTCATGGCTCTGTGCTTTTGTAGCCAGCATTAGGGTTTGTTTCTATGTCAGAGGGTTGCAGACCTTGCTATGCAGTGGCCTTGCTGCTAGCACCAGCAGAAACACTGGAAATGTCAATGATGCAGAAGAAGGGGGCCTGGGGCTTTTCCAGCCCACAAAAAAAAACTGTGGCATCTTCAGCCCAGGGATCAATAGAGGCTGCTGCTTGCTTTGTTTCGCATGACCTGGAAACACCCTACTTTTTTCACCTTGTGTCAGGGCAGCACTGAAGTGTATGTCAGTGTGTGGTCTCCTCGAAGGCTCATGCAGGCCTGTGTAAGGAAAAGGCACAAATCTTCATTGCAAAGGATAGTGAAAGACTCTGACAACTGACAGCAGCAAACTCACTTGGTTGCTTGGTGTCACGTGTGAATGAGGCTTTTTGTTTGCAGAAGGGCAGCTCTGCTTGTATCATGCTCTCCTTCAAGAGATTAATTCTCCCTAGACTTAATGTTAGCACAGTGAGTCCAGAGATACTACTCATCAATTAAAAATTCAATAAAAATAAGCTGTCATTACCATAATCCTTCAGACTGGGAAGCATAGAGTCGAGAGCTGTACCATCCTGGCCTGTGACAAAAGCCCCAAAGACTGCCGGCGGTGGTGTGAATTGATTGGTGTCATTTATAAGTAATCTAACAATCCTGAATAATTTATTTTGCAGTGGCATGTGCTGAAAATATACAGCTACACAGATATTTGCACAGCTTCAGAAGAAATAGTGCTAAACAGGGTGTAAGGCAAAGATTAAGATTCAGTGATCTCCTTAGGAGTACTTTATCATATGGTCTGCTCTCCAATGCTTTTATTACAGCAGAAGTATATAGATCTGACAATAGGAATGTATAGAGCTGGGTGGTCAACACATAGAGGCTCGATATTCTCTTTCACAGCAGATTACCAATAATGAACTTTAAAAGCAAGGAAGGTGGATGCCAAGCAGGAAATACACAGTGCTGCCGAACCACAATAAAAATTGACCGCCGTGTTTCCACAACAAGGATGCTGATGATGGGAAAAAGTCTAACGATTTAATCTCTCTCCAGCCAAAATGGGATAAAAATTCTTGCTGTTTACCGAGCAGGTTTTCCAGGGGTCACCTCGTGGGGAGTGACTCTCATCAACACGCACTGTTTTTACAACTGCATGAAAAGCCCCAGCTGACACACTTTGAAATCAAGAGGAACCACCCCAGAGAGCCCAAAGGACTAAGGAGGCTGGCAGCCAAAGCCAAATCTCTTCCCTTATGGATGCACAAATTAAAAGTTCATGTGAGCTCCCATTTGCTCAGGCAAAGCTGCCGCTACAGTCAAAGGCTGATGACCTGGGCCTGTTTCAAGTCCACATAATCCCTCACCCAGGATGAATCCCACCCCCACAGGAGAAACCCTGCTCCTTCTCATTTCTCTTAAGAACAGAAGGCTTGTCCCTAAATTCCGTTTTGCTGGAACAATTAACTGCATTTCTGGGAGTTGCTTTGAAAAATTATGTGCATTGTAACTGAACCCTAATCCCACGCATGTTTGCAAACATGGAACATGGAACATGGAACATGGAACTCAAGAACTTAAAACAAGAACATGGAACTCAACCCCAAAACACTAATGATGAAAGGATGGGCTCCTTACAACATCATTTCTGTGCTGTTGTATCAAATTTTAAAAGTAGAGAATTATATTCTTAAAGCTAGATTCATGTGGCTAGCTTAAAATTGCATTTGTACAAAACATTTGTATTTTAACAAGTGTGGCAGGGTGGGGGATTTCTTCCTGGACATAAGCTTTTGAAGTGAAGTGATCATGCGGAAATCCTGACTTTCATTTCACAAAGTTTTTGGTTCTTCAATCTGCTCTTGGAACGGAGCCTAAAAATACAACCAAATATAGCTAAATGCCTCAGAAACTAGAATGGCAGGGAAAAAAGCATGCAAACTTTTATTTTAAAACTCTTTTTTTTCCCTTCCTCCTGACTTTGACCCTGTTTTGGAGGCCGGAGGGTGAACCTACTAACCCTGAGTACAATGAGCTCTGCCATCTCCATGGGACTTTTCCATCTGCACTGCATTTTGAGAGCTACGCTTGTTTAAGGGGAATGCCGACTGCAGGCAGCAAATCTCTTCTTGCTCCAGAGAACTCAACAGAGAGCTCTCCCTGACTTCAGTCAATGCTGGATAGCATCCAAAGAGAGTAAGGGCAGCAGGGAATATACTTGTTACCATTATTCATGTTGGTTTTGTAAACAGCGCTCACTTGTGACTGAAAAATATGTGACTTTTTTCCTATAATTTTAAGGAAAAAAAAAAAACATTTACCAAGAAAATAATCATTACTGCACACTGCTCATTTTTTCCATTGCTCTGCATGTAAGAGCTCACATTGGTACAAATACAACTGATCTGGTTAAGTGTTTTAATACACCAGGGAGTAAATTGTTTGGGATGAAAGAAATTCATTATCCACGGTTTGCAGGGCTCAAAGTCTGGCTGTTTTAATGTTACTGCCGAGTAAAAAATTTAAAACTGCATGCTGTGGCAAGCTAAATACATTTTTAGATTCTAGTCTAGTACACTAAGCATATTAATTAGATTACTGTTCATTCTTTCAGTAGTGCTGAACCCCAACATAGCCACTAGGATAACTAAAGGTAATCAGCCAAAGAACAGCAAATTTTCCCTAGATCATTTTTCCATTACTTTAATTCACAATGGGAAAAACTCGTGGTTTCCTCCTAGGATAGGGATGGGCAAAGCATAAGTGGTAAAGACAGAATATCTCAAGAGGTCACAGATGAACCCAAGAGCTAATGTATTTGCACAGGAGGCAGGGGAGCATCTCAGGCTGTGGACTGCAGCAGCATGTGTGCTCCCACTCCAGAGGATGCAGGTTAGACCCTCACCTCCCCCTGAAAACAGAGGGTCCTGTACGCAGCAAACACAGCCAGGCCTTACACAGACCTTTAGTGTTTGAACAAGAGATTCTGTGATAAAACCAAAGGACCTTCTCACCCAGGCTTTCACATCAGCTTTTTTTCTATAGGACCTTTATTTTTGTCCATATTACCCTCCAACTTGTGCATGGTAAAGGAGAGAGTGACATATTTATTTACTTACTTATTTGTTTGTATTTCACCCCTACTTTGGCAAAGCTTCATGATTCAAAAAACTCAACTTGCAATATTTGAAGCAATTCCTCTTCATGAATACCGTGGGAGTAACATCTTGGGAAATTAAATGTTTCCCACCTAGGCTTTTGTATGCGGCTGCTGCCAGATCCCCCTTTGAGCCCTGAGGTCAAGACATTGAAGAGAAATCATTTCCAGTTCATTTAAAAGCTTTGTGAGGTGGGATGGCCCATGGTTAAGCATACAGCTCTTTTTATAAAGTTAGGTTTGCAAGTGCTCAGTTGGCTTCAAAATAAATTAACTTCTAAGATTTTTTTTTTAAATAGCTCCAATCTGTCTTTTTAGAAAATATTACTAGATTATATGGTTAAAAAGCTATGGCGTTACTGTACACAGCTTGCACTAGAGATGAGATAGAACTGTAGAATTCCTGTCTAAGGTTTCTGACTGCCTTGGAAAAATTGTATCTCCATCAATAAGGCCCCCACATAAAAGCTCTCTCCAGCTTTCTGCCTTGCCCTCTGCCAAAATCTGCCCCCTCTGCAGCAGAGGTGGTTAGGAACCCGTGCCTGCACTGCAGTGCTCAGAACCGAGGCAGCAGGGAGGGAGCTGGCCCAGTGCTGATTGCAGCTGACAGCAGCCCTGAGGGCCCCACAGTGGCTGTGGGGAGTGGGAGAAGCCTCAAGGGAACTGAGCCAGGAGCAGGACCCCATTGCAAGGTAGGGCCAGCTGCTCAACCAGCAGAGTCACCACTCCCAGCTGCCACTATCAGTTCTGCACTGGAGGGAGCTGCTGTTGTAGCTGAGAGTCTGCCTGCCCCTCAGCTGCCCCAGTTTGCTGGCTGCTGTGTAACACAAACCGCAGATGAAGATAAATTAGCAGCATCACATCCACGGAAGTACCCACAGCACCAGCCCACCTTTCTCTCCTTCCCAGGATGCCATCCTACCTGGTTCCCCAGGCTCACCCAGGAGCAAAACTAAAATTAAGCACCCTACAGACATTCCCAGGCAGCCCCCAGATACAATTTTCTGTTTAGGAAAACCCTGCATTTCATAATGAACTCAGTGATGCTGCTGGAGCTCAGCATGTCCCTTTGCTGCTCCACAGCAGAGCTCACATGGATTTGTTATCCCCACGGCTAAAGGCACCTTGGCAAAGATGCTGCAGGGACCTGAGGTCACTGTGCATTCGTGGCACTTCGTTGTACAGCTTTAGAGTTACTGCCTGGCCCTGTGCTGGGCTGCACATTCTCGAGGGGGGTTCAGACCTTGTGACTGGGACCAAGGGGTGGACAGAGAGTGTGTCTCTCATCAGTGTTTGAGCCTTGCACCTCTTTCACTCCCTTTCTGACTGAAGGGACTGTTTTGCACTTGCACAGAAAATGATAAAACTGATGAAGTGAAAAGCCATTAATTTGGATGTATCTTGTCTCAGTTTTTGGGTACCTACACAGAGGTGCTGGACTGTGACTGATATTAATGGCCAGGAGCTGGCACCATTCCAACAAGCATCAGTGGAAAAGTGGTGCCTCACAAACCCTATCTGGGGTAACAGGCGAGCAAACTCAAATTTATAAACAAAAAGTAGGGACACACAAAGCTGATGGTGATGGTAAGACTGAAGGAGGCTGTGTCTGCTAAGGGCTGCACTGGTGCTAAGCCTTGGGCTTACAGAGATGAAAATTTTTGTCATTGTCTGTTTGACTAATCCTAGTTTGGGGTGTCCTTGGTTAAAATCAAGCAGAAAGCCTAAAAATAAACAGGTGCAGAAGTGCTTCATGTATGTGCCTCAGACAGATGGTTTTTTTTCAGACCCATCCTGAGAAACTGGGTTTGGGCAAGCAGGGGTAGAGGAAGAAGGGTGTCCTTTCCCTGCTCATGCAGTATGTTCTCTAAGCTCTGCTCTTCTGTCTGCTTCCCTGAGTGTACTGAGAAGTGCAGAAACCTCAGTAATTTTAGTGTCCTGACCTGATGCCACTGCCAGTTTTATCTCCAGCCCCTTCCTCCAAAGGCTTTGGCATGTGTTATTGCAAAAGGATCACTGTCCTGTCATCTTCCCCTGGTCTGTCCAGCTGGACAGAAGGCTGTGGGATTTGTTCATTCATGAAGAAAACAATAAGGAGTTGATAATGGAGTGCCTGGTTGCTCTGTGAGTGTCAGCACTGCCCCAGGATGATACCATTTCACACAGGAGAGCTGCATAGCCCTGCTTCAGCCTGGAGCTGCAGCCCTGGCTCTTATCAGGTATTGACTACCTACAAGGACAATAGCACAAGGAATTTTGTTTGCTCGGGTAATGACAGACTTTATTATAGAGCAACTGTACCATACCAAACATGTTTAATTATTAAGCAATGAGATATGACAAGAGGCAAATTCCAGCACAATTTTTACGTGCCTTGGATTTGTACGATAAGACAAGACCAAAGGCCAAGGAATTTTAAACAGCTGCTCAAACTATTTTGCATTTGAATCACCTATTCTGTCTACTTTTCCACACCCTTTAGCACAATGGTGTTATTCTGTCATAAATATTGTAAGCATTAAATTTCTTATGGTCTGAGACCTTGGAATCTATTCTCCAAGTAATATATGTGTATCGCTGGCATGCAGAACATGGAATGCACCCCTTTGTCCATGATTAAGTCTGGAATTGATTTTCAGACCACAGTTAACAGGTCTGAAAAATAGGTTTGCTGATGGAATTGCTGACAGATTGCCTACATCGATGCAAGGGAACATCAACTCAGTGCCATGGTTGCTAACTCTCAAATATTTTTCCTTATGCCTTAAAAAAGAAGATAAGAACTTGAGATTTTGAGACAATGCTTGTTCTAATGTGCTGCAAATTTGATAAGAGTTCTCTCTACTTCATTCTTGTCTCTCTCCTTTAGAACTTAAACACGCTAATTATGAAATGCAATAATTTCCACAGAAACAGCACACTAATGCATCAATTCTGAGACTTTAATCCTATAAAATCAGGCAAAGACAGACTGAAGATTTTCACAATAGGTTTACAACAAACTCTTTGTGGTGTGTTTTGCAAGGACTTTCTTTGTGCAGAGAACATAATACTGGATAGTGTGACGTGCTGTACAGCAAATATTTGTTTTTGAGATAAGCATGGAGGCTTGAAATATCTAATGAGCTAATTGAAATAAATAAGGCTGAGCTGGAATTCCAGGCCAGATGTGTGTGGCAGCTATGGGGAAGCTGCCCAGCTGCTTTGCCCCTCCTTCTCTAAAGACCAAACTTCTGATGGGCAAGATACTGCAGCTTCAGACTGCTGCCCCCTCCCCACCTCTGCTTTGGGTAATACATACCTGCAGGAATTATATAAGCCATTCCTGGCATTAATAGGTTTACTAATATTTAAGAAAGTGTGTACTTCATCAGGACAATTAAAAGTAGAATCATGCCCTTTGGAATGGCCGGAATATGCTGTTCACAGGAAAAAGTGCAAACTTTAAAACTAAATGTTGAATATTCTGCAATATAGTCATATATGTCTGTAATGTTCATTAGAGACACCAAAATGTAATTGTGATTCCTGCCCTCAAAAGCTTCTGCTTCAGCAGAAACCTGAGGTTTGGGGTGCATTGGAAACTCACTGCAAAACCTCATGACAAGGCAGAGAGCCATCCTGCAAAGACTAGCTGTGGCCATGTAGGAGGGTGGATGGTCAAGCTGGATGGTCACCGAGTGCCACCTCAGTGCTGCTTTTAAACTCAGCCTAGATGAAGATCTGATTACAGTACAGAGGGAGGGGCAGGAATACATTACAGGGGTGAGGAAAGAAGGCATCAATTAAGATGTGATCCTCTGACTGTGTGGTTAGGTATTTGCACATCTTCCTGTGTGCTCAGCCAGCTGTGTGTGTGTAACATCTGGAGTTAGGAGCGGGAGTACAGCTGGGACATGGTCCTTTCCTGATTCCTGCAGATAATCGCCTTTTGCCCTGAGGCACTACACTTTGCTGAAATCTTCCTCAAATCCAATTTAAAACAGACTGTGAGATCATACTATAACACTGGCTGGCCAGGACAGCATATAACTCAAGGTATGATGTGTACCTTGCAATGCATTTCACTGGCATAGTGAAGAAAGATGTCAGTTATATTAAAAACAACAACAGCTATGTCTTTCTATGTGGCCATTCTTTATATTATATTTTGATATCTAGACTTTTATAATTTTCTTGAGTAAGTAAAGGCCGTTTCACAGAAGCTTCAGGAAAATTACTTAATTTTAATACAGTCTAATTGACTTTTATGGTTATCTCTGAGGATTCCTGGTCATAAAAGCTAATTAAATTATACTGATCTACATATTCAAGAACCATTCTATTTCTTACCCTTGGAAGAAAAAAAAAAAAAAGAAAGCCAACCAAACTGAAGGCTTATACTCATGATTAGAACACCTCAGTTTGATTTGCTCACTATTACAGGATATATTTAACTTTCTTGAACAAGTAACTGTCCTTACCGGTTTGAAGAATGTTGGTTATGTGATTTCAGATCTCTCTTTCTGCATACATAGAAAGATCTGTATATTCAATTTACAGTTCTACATTTGTCTAATAATTCTCAAGAGAAAAGGTTAAAAAAAAAAAGGCAAAAGTAAATAATCTGAATCTGCATGATAGGGTCTTTATAAAGTAGACTTTTTGCATTTTCTCCATTATCTTCATTATCTTTTTTTAGGTGTCCATTTTTTATTTTTACCTTTTAGTTTCAGGCACATTGTAAGAGATCCTGACTTATTTGTATTAACAGTTAAAAGTGTACCAATCCTAATACTGTAAAAAAAATTGCTATTTTTTTATCTGTACTCCCATTATTTTTCTGCATTTATTACCTGCACATTGCCAGATTTCCAAGATATTTAAGTACCAAACAAACCAGATGAGTGCCAAGTAGGATTTTATGAAGCAGGCAATATTTCTGAAAGTCTTTGTAGAAGTTTAAAACTATCTTTCAGCATCTTAATACCTTTCAAAACCTGGCCTAAGGCTGTAAGCAAAATTTGCCCTTAGAATTATGGTCATTTGCCCTGACAAAAAATTGCAGAAACCAGTTCCTCTAGAGTTAGTATCCACATATTTCAACCCTTTTATTTAGAGGCCTTCTGACACAATGCACCACACTGATCTCTGTCTAAATACCTTAATCCAGCTAAAAGCAACACAGTGCACACTGAAGAATTTTTGAGGATTGTCCAGCAGCAGCTCAGACTCTAGCAGCTTGTGCCCACCATGTCAGGGGACATGAAATGCTGTAGACACCAGCAGTGAAGTGGCAACATCCTCATTTTGCTTTTCTGTTGTGAATTGACTGAACAGCTCTGACCATCTTTCTCTTTCTGCCTGTTTGTCCCCCCTTCTCACAGCTTCTGTGGCTCTAAGTATTCAGGGGATGCTGTTAACATCTTGTTTGTATCTGAGAATTGCCTGACAATGTAAGGCACAAACATTATCCTTTTCACCACTTCTCCTTACTGCTGACCCAGTCTTTTTTCCCAGTTCCTTTAAAACACTCCTAGTGTTTTTTCCCAGCAGCTTTTTAAAACACTCCTAACGTGATTTTTAAAAAGTTCATTTACTGAACATAAAGTAGTAAGGAGAAGACATCAAGGAGCCAATGCAGTTTGCTCCGATGAGTATCAGCACCATCAAATCCCTCTGTGAAGACCCTTAGTGCTGTGGGAGTTTGTAATGAACATGAAAATCTAAGATCACTTCCAACGAGAAAAAAAAAGAAAAAGAGGAGCCAATTTCTCAAAAAAAAAAGAAAGAAAAAAACTCCCACCTTTTTCTACAGTGTAATGCAAAAAATTACCTATGTTTTGCGAAGCACTATGAACTTCGAAAGAAAAAAATGTGAGCAAAAGGAGGTAAGGCTTCTGCTTGTTTGCTAATTTAATCGAACTGTGAAAGGAAACAGTGAAGGACCAGCCTAAAGATTGGTCTCTGCCTGTGTTCCATACTGTTTAAGACCTTAGTGTGGAACAGGTGCCACTTCTTTAACAGGAGTTGTTAACCAGCTATTAGCCATGTTGTGCTGAAGAATTAGGGTCTACATTTCTTCAGCGAGGACAGACCAAAGCAAGAACATTGTGAGACAAAGAATAAGGACTCCCATTGAAACTTACACCTCTCACATTCTTGTCAGCATGCACGTACAGCACCACAGTGGCGCCACAGCTACCTGCTCTACACTGCTTTTTCCACTCTGAATTACATAAAATTCAGGATCCTGTGCATTGTCTGAGATATTACTGGCAAAAGCAGACATTTCCAGTTGCAAGAGGTCCCTATTTACAGAGATTCTACCCAGCACTGCTTCCCTGAGCACAGCTGCAATCAAGCTGGGGAGCTGGTGTCCCGTGCTCCTGCCAGGGCTTCCCCAGGATGCTGCTGGGCCAGCACCTCCCTGGGGGCCAGGGCCTGCAGGGTCTCACCAGGGCATGGGCAGGGCAGAACTTCACCCCAGGCAGGGAGCAGGGCAGCCAGGGGCAGCTGGGCTCCACCAAGAATCCAGATCACTGACACCTCTGTGGTGGAGAGGCAAGTCCAAGGGCAAGCCAGTCTAAAGGCCAGCGTCCATGAGGGTTAAAAAGGTCCATGACTGGGCATAGCTGTAGGCTAGCATCACAGCTCAGATGGAAGTCTAAAAGCACAGGCTAAAATGGGGCCCATGGGTAGAGGTCTGGTCCCTGGAGAGGCAGGGCAGGGACAGTAAGGCTGTTAGTGCACCCACAGTGCTTATCAGTGAGGAAACCTTGCTTACTCTGCTCTCCTTAAGGATCTGGGGCTTTTCCTGTGGTCTTCATGCCTTTCCTGTCTTTCCAGGATTTCTGTAATCTTTCTTGCTGAAGTCCTTGTAGGCACACAGCTGCACAGCAGAGGTTATCTCCTGCACTGTCCTCTTGCATTAGTACACCCTTGGGCATTCCCACTCCAGCGCCACTGTGGCTTCAGTAGGGGTGGAGATCCCTTCCTTTCCAGATGAGCTAGTGGGTTTTTTTAGGTTTATCCTGGAGGAAAAGCAGCTGATTATGCTCACAAAGTTTAACCCAATCCAGAAAAATATTAGCAAGGGTCAAACGGTCTCAGGTACATATGTCTTAGTTGTATTTACCTAACAGCAAGCCCTTCAGGTTCTAATAAACAGTAACATTTCAAGAGTCGGGTTTCAGTGGTGAATTTGTGCACATAAAAAGAAAGTGTATCAGCTCTGCAAGGGGTCTGGTAATCCAGAAGGTCTTTGTTTTTACCTGGGAAATCCGACCCCAGGTTCATCCTCAGCAGGGCTGGGCTGCAGGTGCTGCTGACAGCTGCAGCAGTGTGTGCTGTTCCTCTCAAGGGAATCTGATATCTGATCAGGCAGGTCAGTAAATACAGCTGATAGATTTTAACTGACTAGTTCCACAGACCCATTATGTCCATGTTCATAGATGGATTGCTAGGGAAGAGATTCACAACTTTCCTTATTAAAAATGTTTGAGGCTGTTCGCCACCACTTTGCCTTAAATCAGATGGAAACTGCTCCAGCTGGACCTTTTTCTTTTTAGCAAAGTTGCTCATCTGTGTCTGTTTGATCTAAGGACAGTTATTTTGCATTAGCACACAGGATCTGATAAACAAGGGTGCACAAAAAGATTAGAGCCTGTGGTGTTGACAGTAACACGGGCCCTCCACAAAAACCTGCACAGGGCTTAGTGAGGACCCAGAGAGTCCATTCCCCACTGATCAAATTCTGCTTCTAACCTCCCACCTACCCTCACCCACAATACTGTTTCACTGTTGTGTCCTTCCCACAAGGCACCGCAGTTTCTGTAACAATTGATTTTTGTGACTCAAATGCATTTCTGAATGCAAAATCAGATTGCAAAAAAACTGTTGAGGCAATGGCAGTCACTGTTTTGGATTCCTCCACAGATATCTTCAAATGCACCTCTGAGAAGAAGGGGAACGTGCCCTTTTAGCACAAAGGCTGTAATGTAACTAGAAAATTTTGTGATCCTTTTGGAAAATTAAAGTTTTACAAGTCTTCAATTTACTGTCTGATTGTAAAATGTCTGAGTGACAAGAGAGCACAGTTTTTAAAAATCAACTTGTATTTGGAACCTCCCTTCCTATTGGAATTGGGGTATATTTGTCCCTTAAATAGGCATTAGGAACCTAAGTGCCCTTTAGGGTCTAGTCCTCAGATACCTCTTGTCAGAGAATGGCCTGCCCACAGGAATATAGGACACGGGTTGGACACTAAATCCATTAATCCTGAAACTGGATATGAAAGTTTGGGGAGGATTCTGTGCAGGACAGACGAGCCTCCTGCATCATCCCGGTGTTACAATTACATCAAACCGTGGTTCATCTCTCAAGACCTCAGTAGCCCTTATTAAAATTCTGGTACTGACCATGAGGATGTTTCTATGGGGAGATCTAAATCCAGAAAAAAAAATTTAATATATTGACCACTACCACAGCTGATCTGTAGTATGCCAGAGAGACAAGAGGTGTTCATGCCAGGAATGAACCAGACCTTCTTTGTACCAGACTTCCTTTAAGTAGAACATGAGAAAACAGTTCTGTCTCTCAAAACCCTACGATTTAAAGCCAGGAAAAGACGCAGCAGATAGGCAGAAGAGAAGATGAGAACAAGTTTAAGGAAGTGATAAAACAAATATTTATCAGTCTAGTCGCTCTCATGCAAACTCATGAAGATTACATGAAAAAAGGAGAGTTTTAAAGGAGACTTGAAGAGACATTATGAGGCAGCTATGCAGCTATTTCAGGGAGAGCTTCTCTTGAGTGTTTGGGACAGCATTTGACAGAGCATGGAGGCATGTGTTAGAAGAGCTAGCAGGAGGCCATGGATATTGGTACAGTCAAAGACACAAATGAGCTTCTTGGTCGTGAAGGAGGTGGTAGGTAGGGTGAGGATAAGCCATGCTTCTCCCTGACCCCCAGCCAGGCACCGAGGGAAGGTACTGACAGAGACACTCCCTTAGACCATTACAAACACTGTCTGTTAACAACGAGAAAGCCCCCCTTAGTTTTGATCTGCTGTGAGTCAAAAATAGCTGTCAAACTGAAATGGAAACAGATGGACAAATAGTTGCTGAGGAAAAGGACTCCATGAAAGCAGAGTCTTCCAGTGTTTCTAAACCAGCTTTTTCTCTGCCTACAATTCAATAAGAGGTACTGAATGTACCTTCTGATGTTTGTAAAGATTAACTACAACTTGTGAATTTTATTCCCCCATTTATCTTTTTGTGGTTTGTTGGTACTTATTTTCATAGATCTTCCTTATCACAATGGATTTTCTAACATTCGACAACCACTTCTTGCTTCAGCTGCACTTTTCTTGTATCAGTATAACCACTTTTTGCACGATCCCTTGGTATTTGTTCTCTGCTTTGCTCTTGACTTGCTCTTGCAATCCTACCAATTGCTACTTGAATATTTACCAGTACCTACTTGTAAATTCCTGAAAGTTTTAGTGAGTTTTGCATAATGTTCTGATTATTATCTCTATTGTCCTTTATAAGGGAAAACTTATGTCAGAATCATCACTATCCCACGTTCTTCCAGCTCCAGAAACAACCCTGAAGTCAGGCCAGATAGATGCCTGGATTTGACCCTGTTAGTGTGATTATCCATGTGTTTGCCAGATGTCCAGGTTAAAGCATAGCCCAGATCATTGAAAGTGCAAGAAGGAGGGAACTAGAGTTGCAAGGAAGAAACAACCCTACCATGTCACACTAGGGACACCATGTTCAGTACGTATTTTCACCTCTCTTGCAGAAACAGAGGTAATCTTCTCCCTGACACCAAAAAGGTCTGTGTTTGCTCTGAAGAGCTGCTATGCAGGGCTGATGTGTTGGCAGGATGCTGTCCTGAAAAATGTTCTCTTAAAGTTCAGGCACAGATGGATCAAAAAAAAAATTGACAACTGTCCTGACTACAGCATTACCATCCACACGAAGATTGTCAGGACTTTTTTTCTTGTTTCTCTTTGTTATAGTCACCTTACAAGACTATTGGAACATACAAGCAAAAAAAAATCCCATATTATTGTTAAAACTAGTTTCTTCATGACTCTTTTGGACTAAATGATCTCTACCATCTGCGTAGTGCAGGGATATTTTTAGCAACTGTAAACTTAGTGATGGGCCAGAAACATGCAGTTTAGTACATCTCAGTCAGAATCTGAATCTGTGCTATTTGGGTCAACCACATGCAATGTGAGAATTTGTAAAAAAGTCACCTATACCAACAATGTGTTTGTCCTCTGCCAAAAATCAGATTATGTAGATTAAAGTACTACAGTTCCTTTAAAAAAAATTTCCTGATCCATAATTGTGGTGACACGGCCATCAGGAGGCAGGGGCAGTGTGGTAGGTCACAGGAGGCTGGCTGCCACAAGCTCTGTCCCATTAGTTCACTATTAGTGGGTTGTATGAATTCTGGGAAAATGTACGTACAAAGGCTCAAAAAGGAAGCCCACTCTCATCATTCTGTGTCCATGTACTTATATTTAACTAACATTGCTTCAACTACAGGAAACATTTCAAAGGGTAGTATTTAAAAATGGCTTAGTCACTTCATGTTTTTTGACCTATTGACTGTACTTTAATGTATAACCTACAAATTTGCAAGAGGAGAAAATGCATGAGTCAAAAGTAGGTGGTGGCAAGATCCTTCACCATGTTTCAGTCCCTTTCTGAAGTGTTGACAACACAGCAAAAAAAAAAAATCCACAGAACTGGCAGCAGCAAATATTCCTTTGGGTAGAGCACTGCTGAAGGCAGTAGTAAAACCTGGACACTTGTGCCTGTACTGTCCTAGAAGCGTGCTAGGAAGGCAGCTGGTGAGGAGATGAAAAGCAAGTGTGGTTCTCGGTTGTGTTTAACCTTTGAAAATCCAGTACATGCCACTGAAGGTTTACAAAAAGGTGAGTGCCCCCAGGCCTATGACATTTACATCGTATTTCCTAGAGATCCAGCACAGTATTTTATCCACAAATTTTGGAAACAATTGCCATACAATATTGACAAACAGCTGAAATTATTTATATAAAGATTAAAATTTTCCAGGTGGTATTGAAAGGAGACTGAGAGTCAGGAAGGCTGGGCTATGTCCTGGTTCTATCTTTAAATGGCTGTTTAATTGTATAATTTCATACATCCACATTGCCATGTCCATCTTTTAAATTATAGTGCTCATCTGATGATGAAGCTTATATAATTTCTAAGAAAGTAATTTTGATACCTGGATGACAGGAGCTCTGAGCATGCATTGCATTATTGCTGGCCCACATGGTCTGATGAGATCTTCACTGAAATATTTAGCAATAATCTGATTAATTCTGCTTATGACTTCTTGAACTGAGCCATGACCCAGAGTAAGATGTCTTTGCTGATTTGATAAGAAGCCTTGGAGAAGGTCCTAGGTCTTTCTTTACTTCCAAATATCTTTAAAGGACAACTGTTTATACTTAGGGATTTACCAAACAAGTCACCATTCTGCTACCTGTGAGTCAAAGAACAGGTCTTTATGCTAGACTCTTCTCAGAGCTTGTTCAAGCATTGTCCTTTCAGTTGTGTTCTCACCATCTCTGTCCCTCTGTTGGCAGGCCAGGAGAGGGTCATCATTACTCCCATCTCTAAAATATGCTTAACTTCCAGAAGTGTTATCCAGTAGGCTGTCAGAAACTTTATCTGGGCCTCTCTTATAGACAATGATCTCCTGAATTGTTTATAGAAGCTCTTATTTTTAAAGTTCATACTCTCCAGCTTTAGTGGGCTGCAGTCTTACCCACAACATTTGTTTAATAAAGTGAAAGGCCCTTTTTACCACCTGTAGTATTCCTTTTGGCTTCAGCAGTAATTTTGCTGCAAACT
This sequence comes from Phainopepla nitens, assembly GCA_013400175.1. Taxonomy (NCBI): domain Eukaryota; kingdom Metazoa; phylum Chordata; class Aves; order Passeriformes; family Bombycillidae; genus Phainopepla; species Phainopepla nitens. Next base: position 987,166 of record VXBQ01002188.1, read on the forward strand.
AAAATCAAAATTTGCCCTGTATTTAGCAGGGCCTTGACTTAGCTGCTAGCAGAAGCACAATTTTTCAAACAAATATTTACATTTGTGTTTTATTTGTGGTTGATCCTATGGGAAAAAATTAAATGTGTTCTTTTCCCAATTAAATCTGAATGATTCATATTTGAGGTTAAGAGTTCATTCTGTGATTTTTACTTGCTTTGCTATATTTTTATTGCTGAATTTGCTACGTTGAAGAATTGTGTGTGCCAGAAATAGTCAGCAGGCAACTTAATTAGGCAGGAATATACATTTCTGAATGTTGCAGGGATGGTCCAGAAGTGTGCACAGACAGCTTAAGAAGAAAGCAGCATCAGAAAAAGTTTCTCAGACAACTGTGAACTTTAGCGACAGATAGAGGGGCTTTATATTTAAAAATAACCTCCTAGCTAATCATTCTACCCATATGTTGAAGAGCTGCTGCTTTGTCATTTCCTTATATTTGTTTAGTTTATATGGTAGTATATGCAATGTGTAGATAGGCTGTGTATTTTTTTTCTGACTTCAAAACTCTGAAGTTTCACCTAGAATTTGAAAAGCGGGTGTCAGAGTTGCTGTAAATAGGCTCTTCTACTTGAACAGTACAGTCTTTCACACTGCTGATTCCATGTAAGATGATTAGACCAAGACACTCTTGCTATTGTGAGTTTATCCATGCTCACAGGAATCCCATGAAGGCAGAAAACTGAAGTGCATGATCCATTTATGTAAAGTTACCTACAAGAAAGTGCAGTTCAGGGAACACACACAGTGTAGACACCTCAACCATAGTCCTCGTGCCAAAATCCTTCTGGGGCAGCAGGAAACTCCTGTGCAGAGAAGTCTGGTAGGTGTGGGCCTTATCTTTATGCCTTCCGCACATCACCTCTGTTTTCCTAGCTGCAGGTGCTTTTGCCTCCCTGGCGCTTTTGTACTGACCTCTTAATATTTGTTGATACATTCTCTATTTGGAAGTGTAACATTTTGTATTTATCTTTATTTACAGAATTCCTTACTCTTGCTACAAGAAATGTAGTTGTAAATGGATATTCCATTGACTGCCTAAGCAATCAGAGCTTTAATTTTGCTTTCAGTGAAGTTTCAGTTTTCCACAGATACAAGAACAGATCTGTATTCATGACTGCTTTTGATAATTAAACCAAAAAGAGAATAGCTGCCATTAATGTAATGCAGTTTTCCAAATCAATATTGTGGCCTCTTCCTCCCTGATCTGCTGAAATACCATTTCAGAAATGCGGAACACATGGTTGATCATGGGGAGGGAGGCATAGAGTTCCTAATGTTCCCTCACTCTTTGGAAAAAGTAAAATCCAAGTTGGTGGGCCTTAAAGAAGAGATGCTATGGGGAACTGGTAGAGTTAAGCAGGTTTATAAAGCAAAGGATATCAGCTTAAGCCACAGCAGTGTCTGTACTAGTTCCATGCAGGGGGAAGGTATTATCAACCTCCTCCTTGCTTCCTCATTAGTTATTTTTGGCTGCAGACGAGTCCTTCATTCCTCTCTGCCAAGAATGCTAGATTTCTGTCACCATCACAAGAAGAACAACGGCGGCAAAACAATGTGCGTGTTTGGGAGTGCTCCGAAGAATGAAGCTCAAAGATAGAAATTTTTATGCTATTTTAACAGAATAAAGAGGGTTTCCAATTTAGCAACTGAGTTTATATCATAAAATATTATACTGGCAAAGACATTCTTTGCAAATTCATTTTCCAAGCTTACCCAAAGTCAGCTCATGCTACATATATTTCATCTTGACGTTAGGATATCTTGTAAAGTTCAAGAAGTAATATGAATGTTTCTGAAACAGTGAGGCCTCACATTGCAAAGTACAGTGTTAGAGAAATACACGGGCCTATATTCCATCAGACACTGTAAAGCTGCATCGACTTCACCTATTCCTTGATTGGTGGGGTTTTCTTCAAAGAGAGAGAATTACAATAGAACAAAAATTTAATAAAATATTTCAATCACAATTTTCAGAAAATACTTTCAATGATCAGGGCATGTTTTTTCCCACAAGAATGAATCTTCCAAATTCTGTGGAAATCATACCATGCATCTGCACTTTTGGACATTTTCAGCGTCCTCTAGGTCAAAAAATCTCATGCGTAGGTGGGATTCTTCTGACCATTCATGTCTTCTTTGGAGATGTTTTCTTCTGAATTAGTGACCTAAGATTTCTACATAGCCAATCCCAATGGGAGAAGAAAAAAAAAATTTAAATAAATTTCTTCTAAAAAAAATTTAATTTTATGCCAACCCAGACATCTAAAACAGAGATACATCAAGTGCTTTTAATGTGCCTGTCTGCCTGTTGATATTAAAGATAGCCCAAGGTGCCTAGTTCAGACATAGATCTTTGTATTGTAGATGACTCAAGTGATGTATTCGGCCCCATATGTCTTTTTGATTCTACAGGCTCTCTTGGAAGCTGACTAGGCAGTAGACAGTAAAAATACTGAGACGATTTTGTTCTGTACACCAGAAATTTTGGTATTCCCCCAGCAGGTCTACTCACCATATGTCTTTACATTTGTGCTGTATCACAAAATTGACTTCTTGTTGCTTGGTTAAATACAACATTTTTGAGAAACTGACATATGGTGGTATCACGCCACTCTTCAGAACTGGGATTCTATGGAGAGCAATGGGGAATTCTGTTTAAAAACTGGTGTTAAAAGCTGTCCTCAAAAAATCTCTGCTAAATGGGGAAGAGAAGAAGGGTTTTTTTATCAAAAGCACCTCTTCTTAAAATATTGTTAAATTACTTAACTACTATGAGTTATTTGTATCAGAAAATGCTTATAACAGCTGTTGAGTATGGCACTGAAGTGGATTTGATTCTGTGCATCCAAATGCTTGAAAATTCTTTACACATAGACAGATGTTTAAGATGCAAATGTGTTAGAGCTGAACCTGTCAGATCTAAAAAAAAAAAACCTTGTTTGCTTGCTGTTTTCTCCCTCTTTCAAGTAACATTCATTTCATTATTATTTTTATGTTCCAGAGTAAGAAGTAAATAATGTAATGGCAACCAGCTGTCTCACTGGCAGCGCTCTCCCTGCCCCCTGAGGCTTCCATACAGTCAGTAGGTGCCCCACACTGTGAGAGCCAGCAGAAGAGAAACCTGGGGAGGGCACATTTGCACAGCTCCAAAAGGCTATCTTATAAAAGCTTTCTGCGTGTCACCATTTCCCTCTGGACTGAGTAACACAGATTAAACCATACCTCCTCCAGGGGCAATGTAGTAAGAAATATCAACAAATTTTCTCACTCCTGTGGCGTAATACTCCTTCATCCTAATATTTCAGATAATGAGTGTCATCTTCAGAGCCCTCCACCCCCTGCCTTATCCACCCTGCGTCTGAGCTGAGGAGGTCTCAGCTACAGGGTTCTCCATCTGCACCGATCACACCAGACCTTGGGTTCAGAGTATCTGATCTCATTTCACACAAGCTCCCAAAGCTCTGCTGGCATGCAAGCATTGCTGCTGAGTCACCAATGTGTCTTAGTCAGCCTGCTTAAAATGGCACAGCTCTGAATTGTCTGATTGCCTCCTCCAAGCTACATCTGACTTTGTGCTGGCACTCCTTGCTTGTTTCTAGCTACTGGCTGGTCCTCTTCACTCATTTCTAGCTCTGGCCTCATGTCCGAATTGGCACCCCCAGGCTCCTTCAGACATCTGTGTTCCAAAGGCCATGCCCCTTCCTCTGCGGAGGTACCAGGGCTCTCCTGCACTTGCACTATCGGGCTACAAACCCTTCAGGACAAGGGCTTACTGCATGTTAGGCACTGACCTCTTCCTGTACCACATCATGTACATTTACAACACTATCAATTATTTAAAATAGCACCACCTTCAGTTCAGCCACATGCTGAGTTAAGCTCCATAGCCTTTGGGTAGTTTGTGGCAATTTTATTCTTCCTCCTCAATGTTCACAAATGTCTTGCTACTCTGTAGCACTTGTTACTATTTGCTAAGGGAGATTATATGGTGTATTATCACTTGAGAGAAGTGTTTTTGGGGAGATAATGTAAGTTTCTTCATAAAAATCCAGCTGCACCTTCATAGCAATGGAAGCCCAGACCTTACCCCCAGAGGGGTCTTGACTTCATTAGCACTTTCATTTAGTTCAGACAAGTAATTATTAATATCAACATCCAATTCTAGCAAATCTAGTTGGATGTGTCACAAGGTGACAAGATGTAATAAACATAAAACTAGATAGATTTAGAAGAAGGGAAAATGTTCCTTTCACTTAGCAAGGGAGACAAGGCAGCAACAGCAACAAATGGCAATGCACAAGTAGCTGCTTTTTTTTTTTAAATGTAATCGTATTCCCATACACTAAGATTTTTTTTAAATGCTTTTTCTTTTGAAGTGTTTGGGACAATTTTAATTATTTACTCGGGTTAATTAAGAAATTAAGTTCTGCCTTCTGTAATATAAATACCAGGATGTTACATGACACCAATCTATTTTTATTTAGCTCAGAAATAGCTAGAGATAAATGCAATGCCTTTCCCCTTAAGGTCTGCCAGGAGCCAGGGCAGTCTGTTGGTGAATTATCAATTACCCCTTTCTACACATGGTAAACAATGAACTTGGCTAATCATGCCATATATCACATTCAAGGTCACCCAGAGCTTCACCATCAGCCTGGGGAGGTGACTTCAAGTAAAGACTCACTGCCAGCCTCCAGAGTCACTGCTTCCTCACAAATTCCTTACACTTTAGTAGCTTTCTACACATCCTCCCATCCATCACATCCCTGTTGGAGGCATCACAACAACAGGAGGATAGTTATTGCCAGTGGTGCTCTGAGGAGCACCTACCAGCACACACAGAGGATCCTACAGCACTGGCTGTAGGGAGATGGGGAAAACTCTCAGTCCTACATTTTTTCTAGGAACAAACCTTAAAGTCCTGGAGGACAAATTACAAATGGAGTAAACTTTTATACCTTCATCCCAGGAATCTGACTCTGGGTTGCTGTGGTCAGAGGCCCAAAAGAAGAACTTAAACAAAAAACAGAGCAGAGACTCAAATGCTAAATGAGAAGAAAATAATTCTGAAATTCTTTGCTTGTCCACAAAGCTTATTAAAAAGCCACAGAAGCACAGACAAGACAAGGTCTCTAAAGGCAACACTATAAAACTACCCTTTTTCTGACCCATGGCTTAAATAGGAAGCCTGAGGTTAGAAGTGCATTCTGTGCTTCTCTAAGTTTTAATGAATCATCATGGTGCACTTGCCATTTTTCCTATGGCTGATCAAAAAGATTCAGTAAAAAGTGCCCATATCTTTTAATTTTTTAAAAAATTCTTTATTCACTTAAGCCAGTGTTTTACTCATGGTCCAACACCTCAAAAAAGGGAAGCAATAGAGGAAGAGAAGTATAACTTATGATTTATGTAGATTGCTGGTTTTTTACTCATTCTCCAAATCCCTTTTATTTGCCAATCATGCATAGTCTGGCTTCTTACTTGCCTTCTAAAAGATGTACATTTCAACAAGGAATTTGAGCAAAGGGAACAGTGACCTTAGTGACTCCTTAAGGCAATAGCTGCAATAATCTTCTCAGATGACCAAAATATACATGCATGTAACTAGATTTATATTCTATGGGATAACATACTGCTTTCAGAATGACCACTTACACGAGTAGCTGAGCATCCTCTAACATTCAAAGTAGTTTTGTGTTAAAAGCAGCATTCAAGGCAAATAGCAGGACCCTGTAGAGGTGATAGGGCAGCTGCTGTGGAACACATGCAGTATCAACAGTCACCTGAGCAAACCAGCCCCATGTGAGTAAAGCTGCATGCCTAAGGCATTTCCTGGGTATAGCCCCATAGCTGCAGCCATAGTGGAAGCTGTTTTATAACCTGTCTTTCCAACAGAGTTAATAAGCTTTTCCATTAATAAGATACTACAAACACTTTTGCCTTTGCTCTAAAATCTGAGGTAACAAAATAATGTTTGTCAGAGGCATAATGTGAGGTTAGCCGCGCACTGGGAGTGCTTTCCTCAAGCACAATCTCATTCTTTGTCCTGATTAGGGGTCAATTAGAAAACGACTGGATTTCAGTGACTCCAAGAATGAGACAATTGCACCCCTCCTACTAAAACATTATCTTCAGGAGGGTTTCTAAGTGCCCCATTCCTCTTCAGGCAAAGTGATTTTACAACATCCAGACTAGTGTTAACATAGTTAGCAAGTGAAGCAAAAAGTGGTGGCATGGACAAGTGACAACTATGTGTGCCCAGGATACTTGTACTCCAGTTGCCAGCCTGTGCTGTCATATGTTTACCACTGCATGGAGTATATTAAAATTCACACAGGTAGCTCGTAAGTATGCCATATCTGCCTTGAGCAAGTATTTATAATCTGTGTAGACATATCCAGTTCAAAAGCCCAAAAAAGGCGGAACAAATGTCTGTAAAGGCACTCTTTTGCTACTCTTTTTCCTCTTTTGCATATTAGCAAACTAAGCTTCCTTTGTGGAAATTCTTATTATAGTCTTGCTTAGAATAGACTGGCAAGTGATAAGCTGAGTCATATTGGGTCCGATCTCCCTTATATGGCAGCAAACTAGGAGTCACTCTGTTGAAGTTCCCTGGCATAAAACTAGGCTAAGTGGGATCAGAATTAGTCTCACAAACATGTGCAGGGGTGTTATAGGTGCTGGTGGTGATACATGTATTTTGGAGTTAACCCCCATCTAATTCTTCGCCATCAGGGTAACAATAACAGTTCTCAGAACTGAAGGGGAGCCCAAATCCACATGGAAGAATATACAACAAAATTATCTACAGCCTGAGAAATGGGTTTTGCTTTGACACAGGATGCACAAGAGTCTCTCAAACACGCAATTGATTTGTGCAACCCATAATGGCAATGATTCTAAAAGCACAAGGAAGGGTTACAAGATAATTCCTGACATAATTTTACTAACGCCTTACACTCTTTTTATTACAACCCTCTAGGCTGCCATGCTATTAAACAGGACTGGAGGATTCCTTGTGATTTCTCTCTGAAGCTGGTTCATGAATCTCGTGATCTGATTGGCTTAAAAGGCCAGTTGTTCCCTGACATGTAAGCAACATTATAACAATATTAAATAGCAAATCATCTAATCTTCAGACAATTCCTGAGCATTTATAATTGCTTAATTGCTACGAGTTTTGCTGGCAAAGACTGTACAAACTACTTTCCAGGGTGTATTCATTTCCAACCATTTTTATTGCAGTTCCTGCTGTTCTTCTTCATTATTTTTATCCTCTCTGGGCCATGCACCACTTTGCTGAATCCAATGCCTTTTCTTAAAAGCCAGTTTTCCTTGCTAAGTTGTTAATTTTTTTTTTCCTGCTGGCTTTGATGTTTTTCTTCAGTTTCTCAGTGCATCCTCAGAACTCAAATTCATTTCAGGCTTTTATTTCTGTTGATGATTGCTCTTTAATTTACTACTACATATGCCAGCAATTTACAACTGTCTGATTTCCTTAATTTGAATTTTTCATGCAATAATAAGTAAGACACTAAGTCGATGTAGTGCTATCAACCTAAGGTGAAAAAAAAAAGGGGGGGGGAAAGGGAAGATACAAACCAACATCTTCAGTTGTTTTATGATTCTAAGTCTTTGTGCCATTTTTGGTCTTCTAATCTAAAGGTAAGGACAAAGATATGCAAATTAGAAACAACAACAAAAATAACACTGAAGGAAAGTCCAGCGTATTTGAAAACATTAGTCGGTTTAGCAATAAAGCTAATATACTCATATTTTTTCAAAAGAGATTTTAAATTTCAAGCCAAAATGCTCAAGGCCATTTGAAACTCACTTTCTAGAATTGTTTGAAGGTGAACCCCAGTCCAACCGTGCAGCACTTGCACAGAGCAACTGTGGGAGGTCACAAAATGGGGAGAAGGCATAGCAAGGAGGGAGGAGAAAAGAGTAGAAGGTGAGGAAGGGAGGAAAAAAAGACTTATAGAATTATCCCATGGCTTCTTAAGTGCCCCCTAGAATATAGTGTACATCCCACCTTTCCCCTTAAGCGCACTACATGGCACAAAAGCGCTCTGTGCTCTGTAGTTTTCCTTTAAGGACTTGTTTGCCTGAAGTTAAACTCCTTGTAAGGCTCTGACTGTCCTAGGTTACAACGTAAAGATGTGCCCAAAAGTATGTATTCTATCACCGTCTTCATGAGCTGTTGAAACCAGGAGGGGCAGTGTTTTCCTTGCCTCCTCCCCCAGACCATCTCCTGTTAATGGGCCCATCAATGCCCTGCCCCATGACTCATGGATAACTCCCTCCAGGAGCCATTTCTGTTCAATGGGCAATCAAGGACCCACCACATGGCTCATAGAATGACACTAGCCCATTGTGAGATGCTCCACCCAGGGGGAGGAGCCAAGCATTCCCACCTGGATATCATCTGGGGCCTGGGACAGAGCACGCTGTCTTTACCCACTGGTTTCCAGAGGATAAGAGCTACCAGACTTTTCTACGGGATCGCTACTTCAGCAAGACCACTTCATCTGGACTGCTGCCGCCACTTCAGCAAGTGGGATGTCAGATTATATTCTGACCCTATCAGTGGTTTTCTTTTGTCCTGTTGCATATATTTTATTTTCTCCTATTAAATTGTACTTCTGACTTGGAGTCTCTCGTTGATTTTGCTTTCAAACTGGTACACTGGCATACAGAATTATTCTGCTCAGAGCACAAGGCTTATACTTCGTATTGATATAAACTATAATGGCAGTGTTTTTAGTATGTGGTTAAAAGAAAGAATGGAGAATTTAGCATGTATAAATTTACAAAGAGAAAAACGAAACATAGTTCTAAGGGAAAAAATATGTCGGATACCATCCTCCTTGTCATGTTCATAAACCCATTATTTCTATGTGATTCCTTTTAAGTGCAAAGCCCTGAGTTCTTTTAGTAAATGAGACAAGGGGGAAATGGTGAAAACAGTTTCCCTAAGGAGAACTATTTCCCAGTTCTTAAAAAGTTTGAACATTTTGAAACCTTAGGGAGATGAAAGCATTTTCTATTACATTTGTGCTTTTTTTTTTCCTGATATTTTTTATTATTTTTACTGAACATAATACAGCAAGAAGGAAACAAAGAGCTAATTCAGATCCATAACTGAGCTCTTGATTTGGCTGACACCTGTCTCCGCTCAAAATGTTTTGAAAGGTTTCCCGCCATTTTCAGTGGTTTGGCATTGTACTTCTTTCTGTTCTCACACTGGGCCCCCATTCAGGTGTTTCAAGGCTATGTAGGCATTTTGTACCTGCTGTTTGGATTATGGAAGAAAATTCAGCACAAAAAAGAGCTAAGAAGAGTAGTTTCAGTTAGGTCCCAGAATTTTTTTTAATGTTTCCATCTGAAATATCCTGGAAATGTTTATATATAGCAATAGACTCACAAATAGCAGGCAAGAATGGAGCTTGCGAGGTCCTCTGACCCATCCTGTTACCTACATCAGGATAGACCATACCTATGCCACTTCCCACAGGTGCTTCTCCAGCTTCGTCTTAGAGATCTGCTTCCTAGGACAAATACTCTAATATTTCATTATCCTTAACCCTCACTAATGTCCAAACTGTGCGATGCATGTGCACTATGCCCCTTAGCACCATTTTTCTGGTCTCATCCGACATGTACACAGAGGTCAGACAATTTCCTGTCCTCTCCCTGGCAGGTCTCAATGTGTCTGGAAAAAAACCACATTTGAAGGCTGACATCATTTCTCCACAGAAAATAACCTGCCTTTCCTCAGAGTCTGTACTCTCATTATTTCTTGAGCATTGATCATTCTTGTTGCTCATCTCATGAAAATCTGCCATTAACTCTGCCTTTTCTGAAGTGGGATACCCCAAAATGGATTCTGTATGGATGAGAAAAAGATCCCACCCTTGTCAAATCCTTCCTCTCCAACTCAATATGGAATATCAATACGGAAAATCTTTATCAGCCATGGCAGAAAGAAATAGTATTTAAAGATCTGTTAAGCTCAGCTTTCAGGAAATTGCAAATTGTGCCATTTGTAAGCATTAATAGGCATTAAAGCCAGTACCAGATACACTAGTATAAGTGAATAACCACCCAAAGGGAAGAAAAGTTATAGGTGCTGTTGGATCTAGATATCTTCTCCTAACTGCCATGTAAGGGCCTCCATTTGCCTTCCTCACACATACACACACACACAGCAAAAAAAAAAAATAAAAAAATATATATATATCTGAGATGAGAGGCAGAAAGTGCTGACCTGCTGTAACTCAGTTGGTCTTGGTACAAAATGATGCTTGGACAGCAGGATTCTATCTTCATTCTTTCCATCTTTTACAAATATCAATCCAATTCACACACAAATAGTGTAAAATTTTCTGAAGACTAACTTTCAGAGCTCATCTCCAGAGAGACTGGTCAGTAGCTTTATAACAGGGAATCTTGTGCTGTGGGCTTCTCTTGTGTAGCATTTAGGATTCCATTCAAATGCAGTTCCCCTTTGTCTGCTGCCTTCATAAATAATGGATGCATCTTGCATTAGAGATTAGCAAAGATTGTTAAGCTTCCTTTTTTGCATGTGCAAGATTTGGTAGCTTTTGAAATATTGATATAGTTGTGCAATTTGGTGTACCTATTATGCTTTTAAGAAAGAAATAAAATTTAAAAAAAAAGACAAAAGAGGAAAATTATGGTAGATCTAAAAAGCAGATGCCTTACTCTCACAAACACCTGAAAATATGATCCTTCCACCTTTAAATTTATGAAAAAAATAGTTGCATTACTAACTTTTGTAATATTCTTTTAAGAAGACTCTACAGAGATTGCTGTAGGTTTCAAAGTAATTATGGTAGGAGGTCACAAAAAGCCTTCAGGAAATGCTGCCAACGTACTGTACCATCTAAGAGGAAGAACACAGTGCTGGAAACTTTTCAAATCTGATTAAGAGTAGATAAAGGAAGACAAATATTTAAAGCCCTCTTTACTAATTTCACTGATTTTATTTTTAATGTAATAATTTACAATTACCTCTTTTATCTGAAAACACATGTTTAGCCTCAATATTCCTTTTTGGAAGAAATCCCCATGGATAATTCACTGCATGTTTTGGTGGGAACCATCTTTATCAAAACTGGTGACTTCTGTTTTTCATTTTGTGTGCATGCTACAGAGTTTAAATGTCTGAGCAGCAACATTGTGCTCGTTGTTGTGGTTCTCTGTGTGCAATGAAGTCCTATTTCCAGCTCTCTAGCCCATCCCTTCCACACATTCCACAGACAGGACTTGTAAGTACAGCTTATTACAGGGATGAGTTAACCAATAATTTCACTGTGCTCCGTGGCCAGGATTACAAAATGCAGTTTGCCTAGCCAAAGAGGATTGACAAAAATTGAAAGACTGCATTAAATAGCCATAAAAGTTACAGTGTTTGATAATACATACAGTTATGGCAAAATCATCGCTTTCATGCCGTGGCCAACTTGCCAGTATCCAGAGCTGTGGGAGAGAAGAACAGGAATAACCTAACTAATGAAAATTGCAGGCAATATGGTACAGAGCAACTTGGTGCCAAGGCATTTGAATGGTTTGCTGTGAAGTCAGCCGGGATGGCTGGTGCCACATTAGTGCTAATATGCCCTTCTGGAGCATGTTGATTCTTTCAGGACCACACAACTGGGGCCTTTTGTCCATATTCCACATTGCAGGGATGCTCAGAGCTGGCTGAGAAGCACAGTGTGGTTGTACTCAGGGCCCTGCAGGAGTTAGCTCAGCTCCAGCTGGACTTAGTACCTCAAACTTAGTGCCAGACTTGCTAAACTGAAGCTGGCTTTGTGCAAAGCCACACTGGGCCATGGGGTGCTTGGACACCCAAGTTGCTTCTGTTCAGAGCAAGCTTCATTCTGGTGGGATTAAGTAGTTCAGTGTACAGAATGTACAAAATTGGCTGAGCTTCTTCAGTGCCAAACTTATTTTAGATATGGTACAGCTATCTAACTGACCAAACTACTACTAACACTACCCAGACTGCTGAGCCTGGTCAGATCCAAACTGCCTCTGTAATCATAATATGGTTTATTCTGCATGTCAGTAAGCTGCCAACTAACTCAACTGTTTCTCAAACTTTAGGTCTTAGTCCACACTACTCTGTGAAAACAAGGCTAGAGTTTCTGTCCTTACTTTCACCAATTGAGGGAACAGCAGGGTGAAGAACTCATAACTCATGTAATAGAACAGAAAAATAATGATGATTTAGCGGACAAAGAGTGGAAACAACAAGTCTGAGTTAACAGGGACTGAGATACTCAGCTTTCACCCAGGTCATGACCACAAAAATGATCAAGAATAGAAAGTTATTTGAAAGTTGGAAGTCAGGGGACAGGTACTCCATTCCTAAATGGATTAACTAAAGTATGACTGACTAGAATAACATGTGCATTTTTAAATTACGCTTTTAGCAGCACTAGGGAATGTGAAGAGAGCAAGAGAGATTGACCACATTGTTTTCTTTTGACTGTAAGGCAGACTGTTTGGACTGGAACAGGATCAGAACTTGCAACAAGCTCTTCACTCTTCTGGGATGTCAGGTTACACACAATGTATCCAAAAGTGGCTTAGCCTCTCCCCACATCAGAGATATGTTACAGAAGGAGAGTGGAAAAGTAGGACAATATTTACAGCTTTCTTCTCTTTCAATTTTGTCACCTCTATTCACCTTCCTTTCTGAATTATCATTTGATTCCTCTCTTCTTCCCACTTTTCCTGTGAAGAAATGTGAAATGCTCCACATAAATATTTCAAAACATAGAAACAGGAAAACCAATTCAAGGAACATTAGTGCAGCCCAGGTTCTAGCAGTGGGCAGCAGTAAATGCCTAGAAAAGAATTAGGACCAGAGCAAGTGCATCATGTTGTTCCCAGAATATCTACCAAGCACCCAGCAATTTGTGGTTCAGAGGACTCCTGAACCAGACATGGTGATTTTGCATTTAATAGCCCTCAATGGATTCATCTTTCATTAAGTTATCTAGTCACTCTGGGACCCACGCTGATTTTACTCATCTACAGCATTTTGTGGTGAAGGGGGGTCACATCTTCAGCGTTCTCACCTCCATGTTGTTACTTAAGGTTCTTGGCTTTAATATATGAAGAGGATATTTCAGGAAATATTTCAAGAATTGACAAATGAAGGGAGATCTTTGACATTGAGGTGGAGACATGTATGATTCCCCTTCAGAGATCAGACAAATGTACCTCTGCCTTTACAGGAACAAAAAACCACCATAACTTAACCCAACAGTAGCATGTCTTTTAACAGTGAAAGTACTTGAATCTGGTTTCAGGCACAAGCTCTTTGTCATGCACAGTTGAATCCATTAGAAAAGTTATCAAGAAGTAATCTAAACTTGGCTGCATAGTGGGACTGTGCAGATATATTGCTTTTTGATAAGTATTGAACTGAATTTATGCTAGTGGGGCTAGACAGACTCACTCCCACGGAGTTTCATAATCAGCACTTCCTGTTTTCCACCATTCCTTCTTTCCAAAGGACTTCTTGCCCTGTGCCTTTACTCATAATGTTCAAAGGAATTCAGAACAGAAGTGTGAATTCTATTGTATACTGAGAAAAACAAATCCTTTGTGCCATTAGGTAGTGGAGCATTTCTAAAATAATACAGCACAAGCTTTAAGCTCAGCAAGAAAAATTCTTTTACCACTAGCTTATTGACAGAAAATGAAGCTGAAAATTTTGGCCAAGCATACTTCTGTATTTTCTTTAGGCCTGATTGTTGTGTTCAAACAAAGGCCTTCTCTTTTCTACTTAATATAAATGCTCCTTGTTTAAATCCAGAGTTCATAACTATAAAATTTTTCCGAGGGAAGTTGTTCTATTGGTGTTACAAATGCTGCTGAGAAGACCAAAAGGAAAAAAAAAGTTTTCTAAAGCATTTAGGATTCTGCACTATATTAATACAGACTGAAACAGGGGAAACACTAAAGCACTGAGCTGGCTTTGGACAGCCTAGCTGGCAATAGCCACTGCACTCTGATAGCATACCCAGTTTTGCCTGACATCGTCCAGAAATTTCTACAGAATGAGGTGCTGAGATTTGGACAGAAAGCTCTGGCAAAGAGATGGAAGTCCAAGATACCCACAGGGATGCCACCTGATTTTGTATAGGTGGATGAGATTATGTTGGACAGACAGGAAGAAGGGAAGACCAGGGAGAATTTTCCCTTGGAATCTGTCCAGTAGCCTGGAAGAGGAAAAGGAGCTGAAAGGAGCAGAAAGAGAAATTAGTATGGTGGCAGACATTCAATATGATATGACCCAGCATGGAACTAACTAGGAACAGAAAGTGGTTGGAAGCAATCCAAAATCCTTTATAAATTCCAAAATGGTTTCTCTGAAGATCTGGGTCAAGAAATATAATAATAAATGAAAGGGTCAAAGACTCATACTTTTGACTTTGCACTAATACATACAAGTATCTCCCCCTTTACAAAAGTCCATCTCTCCAGTGTATTGCTGTTTGCTGCCGTGATTAATAGATTCTGCTTCTGCAGTTCAAGAAGGGCGAGATCTGCTTTCTGTTTCCTTCCAAGGACATGAAGGCTTCTGAAGCAGTGGGACAGTGAATAGCACGGGTATAAGCAGGGGAGGAGACAGAATGGCTCTGTACATTACTAGTCCAGCCAGCAGGATTTTGCAGGGGAAGAGTGGGCAACCAGACCATAGGGCTGTTGTTCCAATGACTGACTGCTGCTTCTCAGCAAGACAACGAGAGGTGGGAGCTGCAAGCAGGCATGAGGCCATAGCTGTCCAGAGGGAGAACCAGAACGTCCCATGTGGCTGTGAAGAAGAGAAAGTGCCTTCAGTTGTTGCACCCCCAAGTATCCCACCTGGGTTCCTGCACCCTCAGGTTGAGTGGTTAAAGATTTTGCACCAAGGAACAGACACAGGTCGTTTTTCAGCCACTACGTCATGCTGTGCTATTTGCTCTAAACTTACATTCAAAACAGAGATGGACTTTTGAACTGCAGGCCTCTGGGGAGACAGAGCTATGCACCATTACTAAATTTAGATGCTTCTGAAGTGGAAAATGGTAATATGTTTTGCAAATAGCAAACTTTTCAGGATGTAACACATAAGAGTTGTTCCACACAGCCTGGTTGTTACAAACAAATTATTGGAAAACAGGCAGTCATTAATTTCTTTCTGGAAAGACATGCAGATTCCTGAACTGTTCACAGATTACTTCAGCTATATCCAGGAAGAAAGGCCTGATTTTTCGTCCTGGTTCCAGTCGCGCTGAGCATTTCACACTGGCACTTCTGCCTAGGAATTGCTGTTCCTTGAGGAGGTATTTCAACCCTCTGCAGAAACATATGAGTCCATGTAAACACTGCTGCATTTCTTTACAATATTCTTGAAGGGGTTTCTTACACTACGTTGTGATCTTTTTTTTCTTTTTTAAAGCTATATAGGTATCATCAAGATTGATAATCTACTACATCAGATAATGATGGTATTTATGGCCTTTATCACCTACAGTTCAGTTCAGAGCATTTAATTATATTTTGAATATGACTTTTCTGTACAATCTTCAAAGTCATCATTCCAACAGCCAAATGGTTATTATTTCTTAATATTGGGATACATAGGTTTAATTAGGATACCTTACTACTTTATGTGTCTTGTTGTGGCTTGTTTATAAATATCCACAAGAAATCTGGCTTTGGATTTTCTGACTTTTCTGTGAGAGTTCAGCCACTGCATTGCATCACAACATCTGCTTCATGTAAACTTCTTGAAGGTCACTGGGACTCAGCATAGCAAGTAATAACTAGGGGTTAGCTTGATGGGTAGAAGCAAGCAAAGGTTCCTCTGCAGAACCTTTCTGACAAGGACTGCAGTCACTAAAATGATCTGTGTATTACCATGGATATTCAAAATAGTAAATCCAAATGACTCTTGGGATCTACAAACTGGAATACATAAAGAGGAACAGAAAAAGCCCAGAACTATGCTTTCTCCTTTAGTTTTCATTCATTAACAATAGAGAAGTCAGACACAATGAAATAAAATGTGTGTACTTAGACCAGATTGCTTTACTATTTAGGCAACAGTTATTTGATAACAAGAGGTAAAATCCTATAAAAATTAGCATTTTGCATCTCTGATGCAGATTGATGGTTCTGAGTAAAACTCAGACAATACAGCTGCAGTAATTGTGAGACAATTTAAGATAAAATATAATTACGTTGCAAGACCATCTCTTGGCTTAAGTTGCACAGCAGGACAAGGGTTTCCTAAGACAAATTTGATAACCACCTGAGAGGTCTTTTTTCTTTTTTTGTTGCCTAGTTACAGAGTTTGTAAGTATCTGTTACAAGATTAGCCATTTGTGAGGCATCCTAAATATGTTATATCTGAAACTATAGCCCTGGCAATGTACCAGAGACCCAAAGGTTTGTTTCTTACGGTAGTCTCTGATATGCATCAGGTTCCAACAAAACCTACAGATTAAGATAATTTTTGGCATACAAAAGTCCAGGCTAGGCCCAGACAGACAAAGACGCAGTGTTTCTCCATGAGTTAGTCATTAAGCTTCTTTGTGATTCAATCCCCTTGATATCTGTAATATGGAAAACAAAAGTACATTTCCCTCATTTCTATTAAGAATTTTAAAATCTACAAATAAAAGAGTTGTACAGCAAAGTTAAGTACCATTATCCTAAGTAACTCAATTGTTGTATCTCCTATCTATCTATCTATCTATCTATCTATCTATCTATCTATCTATCTATCTATCTATCTATCTATCTATCTATCTATCTATCTATCTATCTTTAATGGTTCATCGATTTCTTCTCCTTTTGCTGGTACTTTATATGGGTTTTGTACTTTTTGAAGACATTTTCAATATTTTCTACTGACATGCTCCAGAATTTGCAAGGATTCCCTTTTTTAAGAGCCTGAATTGCCCTGATACCTGCTCCTCTCCTGATGGTCACAACCTTGCAGCTGATGGCCTCATCAACCAGTGCAGTAACACCTTCTGTGGCTGCAAATAGTCTGTGTTTAGCACAATGGCCTACCTGATAGTACTCCAGGTGACCAGAAAGCCACATGTGCAGGAGGCAGAACCAGGCAGACCAAGGGCCATCTGGGAAGCTGGGACCAGACCAGTCCTAGCATGCAGCTGTTGAAGCTGCCTAAAAGTGACCTCTTCCCTTTGAAAAAATTGAAGATAAAGAAGATGCTGAATAAATATCAGTCAAGCCAAGTCCTGAGAAGCAGACCCTAACCAAAGGAGAGGTGTAATGTAATAAACTCTTCCTCTAATATAACCTTTGTTGAGAAGAATCACCAGTTACTTTCACTGTAAACTTCAACAAGAGTCACGTGTCAACTGGCCATCACTAATTATCATTATTCATCCTGCTTTTGGTAATTCCTGAGACAGCTCCGCACAAGCCCAGGTCAGGTCTAGAGGCAGTGTGGGCCCTTCAGGGGGAACTGTGCCCATCTGTAGGCACAGTGCTAGCTCACAGTTTTCTCTTATTGTATGCCTTTAAACCATAATTTAAATACCATATTGCTCTTCTGTTTTTTTCCTCAAGCCAAGCATTGACCTCTGTCTTCCCTGCCTGCATTTTGCTAGATAATTAGCAGCTTCATGAACCATACTAATGGGATGAAGGTGGACATGGAGAACTGGGAACAAAGATTAAAGCCCCATTCTTTCACCTTAGAAATGGGAGTTTGTTTCAGAAGAGCCCATACGAGTTGCCATGGCACTCAGAGATTTTTTTTTTGTGCATTGGGTTCCACTATGTGGTGACTTACATAGAGCTTCTTTTAATTTCCTGGCATTTTCACTGATGGGGCTAAACTATGGATTCTTAGATCCTTGAACTTTGCTCCTCTTTTGTGGTTTGAGCTCATTTTATTGACTGATAATGATTTTATAATAAGAGAATTGTTTCTCATTAGCAGTCCAGTGACTGCTGAAGGTCTGTGCCTAGCGTAGATTACTTACTCCAGCATGGCCAGGTACTTAAATCAACAGGGTATTTTAGCTGTTTCAAATGAAGCCTGTTTTACTGAACTAGTTTCCAGTAATTTTCACTGCTCTCTGACAGCTGCTGCATCAGAGTCTCCTCTCTGTAATTAGTTACTGCAAATTTGTATATATGAGCAGTGTTTAAATATGAAAGGTAGCTGACTCTGGTGCATACTGGTGCTGCCAAAGTGATAAGCCCAGTAGGAAAACGAGCAGGGAAGAATATGGAAGACTAACAGAAGTGAACTCCTGCAATATGAAAGGCCATGTGATGATTTTGGTCAGAGCCATGCAGCAATCATGCGGTGTCCAACACCTCCCAGGTGAGTAATGCTGTGGTCCACCACAACCAATCAACACTCCTTGGGAGCAGCTCCCTCCCACTCTCCTGGCCCGCTCTGTCACAAGGCTAACTTTGCTGCTATATGCATAGCAGTCCAGATATACCATTATAGCAATGAGTAATTGACCTAAAGTGCCAGTTGCAGAGTAAGGCCATGGAGAAATGAGGCTGCCAGGCCAGACTAGCCATTAGAGCTCTCTCTATTGACACACCTCCAGGGAACAAGTCACCATTTTCAGCAGGTGGTCTGCTTTTCCCCTGGCAGGGACACCTTAACCATGTCTCACCATTTCTTTTAGGCACTCATTTGTGGCTCCACAATACTGTCCCAGCAGTTCAGCGAAACTCTGTCTGGCTGCTCTGTGGCCATCAGATTGAACAACCAACATAGACTAGCAGGAGTTCTCCTTGATTTCCCAACATAATTCACTGTGTCCCTCAACAACAGCTTCACCAGCACCAGTCATACAGCAGAGCAGAGGAGGGAGAAGGCAAGAAGACAAAAGAGCTGCAATTTAATTAAAGCCATAGCTGACAGCAAGGAAAACATCTGTGGAGCCACCACATCCACACTGACTGCAGAATGACTGAACCTCCCCTGGTACTTCTTTCTCTCTGCAAACTACTTGACAGAGCCTAGGAAACCTCCTCAGGCTGAACATCTAGCTTTGAGATGGTTAAAGTCAGATTAAAAAACCCAATCCAAAACATCTCTGAGACTTTGCTGTGAAGATACCACATCCTGGCCTCTTGTTTGCAAACCAGCTTATCAGACCAGCTTCATTGCTGATTATGCATCTCTCTTGGTGCCCCCTCACTACCTACTTCTTTTTTCCCCTATCCTTTCAAAATGTATTTTGACCTTTTCATTTGCCCTTGCTTCTATTGTACTTGTTTTTCTCCTATCTTTCATGGGTTTTGTCTTCTCTTTTTTCCTTCCCTGGTTTCAGCTTTAAATTTCCGTACTTTGTTTTCAGCGTGCTGCTGCCTCGTGGGTTGTTACAGTAACACCTCGTAATTAGCTCATGTACTCCTCATCATCCTGTGGGGTAGAGATCTAATTGGTCTCCTAATTTCCCTGCTACAACTCCATGGCCAGACCAATGACAGAGCCTTGGCTGTCCCTTCCCCTTCCTTCTAGCAGTGACAATTGTCCTCCTAAACCTTTCTTCTCCCTTACATCCACACCTCTTCAGTGAGGAAGGCTGGAAAGCAGCTGATATAACCTCAGAGCCAGCCGGCTTCCTGCTTTGGTAACTCATCAAAAATTTGCATTCCTCAAAACCTAATTTGGAGCTGGCAAGTCTGAAGCCAAGCTTCAGCAGTTGCGTGCATGTGTGATTTCAGGTGGGTGCCACTGACTTCAGCATGCACCAGAACCACCCTTGAACCCACAGGACCAAAAACTGTGTAAGACTGAATTAGAAATAATTATGAGAAGTGAAATAAAGCATGGCTGGAAAGGAGGCAGGAGGAGAAACAGACATGCTCCTCAGTGTTTGCCAAGAGACAGCTTGCTGTTCAATCTGGTTTATAACCATTAGCCTATAAAGAGGTACTTCCCAGCTCTGCTGTGCAGTAACACTGAGGATTCAATGCTGTCCAAGTTGCAAAGGGTCTATGCATAGCTTGTTGTAACCAAACAATGTGTTTGGTTGATGACACGTTTCCTCCAGGTACTGCCACACACAAAAAAACATCCCAGATTAAATAGCTCCATTAAAGAAAGCAATTACTGTCTTCATTCAGCTGCACTGTCAGGCCAGAACCACCGTAAAGCAAATTCATCTCCAGGATGTCCAAATGACAGAGCTGGCCCCTGTACAATACAGCTTACTGCAGCAGCATTAGCTGCAGTACTTTTCGTTGCGTTCTGCTTACACCATACAATATTGGGTAACTTGATATTCCTCCAAGTGACATTTAAATTTAAGTCCAGAAGAAAGCTTTGATTGTCATCTTTTGCGAAAACATTACGTGAGAATTTTAGACCCTTATGTCACTTGATGTAAATCAGCTCTGTCTATAAAAAGCTACTAAACTACCCTCAGACCTTGTAAGGGCTGTGATTTTTGCATCTTTTTGGTGTGATTATTGTTCAGCCATTTATGTGTGACTGTGATAAACATACTTCTTTGGAATTAGTCCACTTAAAAACACATTGCCATGATCAGCTTGCCCTTTATAGCCCTTCTCGACCCCTACTTGCTAATTTCTCCTAAATTATTTTAATAATGTTTATCATTACAAGGGTTCTTAATAAGATGATCTGGCTTTCCCTTCTCACTGCATGAAACACTGCTGCTGGAGTTTGATTTGCATGACCTAAATGATTTCTGCAATCACTGCTCTCCAGTTGTTTGTCCTGGAGGGACAGTGAAGGATTATATTCTTTTAAAAGCATTTCTATTTAGCAAATGCCTCATTTGCAGTAAGACATCAGCATTTACCACATTCATAAAGCAGCTAATAAATTTCATTTCTGCTTCAATTTTCTTGCTTCACAGAAGACCAGAGAAAAAGATTGCATAATTGAGATCCAAGAGCAGGTAATAATTCCTTACCATTAGCCCTCCAACTGTAGACATGTAAGTCTGTTCAAAACAGTCAATCAGCAGCTTGCACTATCCATCCTATCACAAGAATCCCACATGAGGACCTCCATATCCCACTGCACAAAAATGAAGGGAAGACCACTCTACTGAAGCCTTGAACTTATGGCCCTCAGGCTATGGTTCCCTTCTGCCTCAGTTTCCCTTCATTTAAAAATAAAATAAAAATCAAATTTAGCACCACAAATGTTTTAAATTTGAAGATTATATTTCTTCTGTTTGAGAAACTGATCCAATCAATAGGAATCTCACTATAGAATTAAACTGCTCCTAGTTCAAGCCCCTATTTTGGGAATGGGGAACAGAAAAGTTTTGGGGTGAGGTGAAGGGGTGTTGTTCAAGCCTTTTCCAGTTGATCTCCCAGATGGGCAATTCTCAGTACCACCAATGACCGAAGGTAATTCTCTCTGGGCCGGGAGCTACTAAGTCTCTGCACAGAGGCACTGAGGAAGAGTTTGCTGAGAGAAGGAAGGGTCTGAAGTTCCCCATCAAGCTGCAGCTATTGTAATACAAAAGGCATAATTGTCCTTGTAACAGTAAGCTAAATGAGACTTTGAGTTGATTAATGATCATGGTAGAAAATGAACCAGCAGTGAAAGCATTTATAAGTCACTGTATACCTTCCAGTCCAGCAAAGGATTCTGAAATAAACTACTTCATGCTGTGGTTGCTATTAAAGAGAGGCATTCACATTGCATTGTCGACTGTTTATTCATATAGGTCTTCACAATAGCCACTAATGTCATGTCAAAAGCAGCAATAATGGATTTCCCCATCTTCTTGGAACAGCCCGTGTCTTTCTTAAAACAGAGTATGTTTCTGCCATGTTTCCATAATACCTAGGACATTGATATTGGACCTATTAGGCATCATCATAGTAGAAGAAGCAATTATTTTATAATCCTTAGAAGTACAATATAACTGTATAAAAATTATTTCCTTATCTCAACTTCCATATCTGCTGATGCAACAGCATCCAGCTCCACAGTTCTTTCATTAAACAGATCTGTTTCTGGCAAAGAGAAGGAACTTCTTTGGGAGAATATTTTTTTTTTTAATCTGTCATTGAATCCAAGAAAACCTCTCCCTCAACACTACCAGCAGCCTAGAATATTGCTCTTTGGAGCACAGCACACTTCCCCCCCACATTGCCGGCCTGCTTTTGCAGTGGATAAAAAAGCAGCTGAGCCAGCAGACACTTGTTGCATTCTGAGCATTCTCCATCACCCACCACAAGCAGTGAGGGCAGCCTGGCTGCTGGCTGCAGCAGGAGCAGCACAGAAGGCCTGTTAACAGAACAGATTTCAAGGCACCTTATCAGTTACACACTCAAGTACACACACAGACACTCACATACAAGTGCACACATGCACACAGGGAAAGTAGCAGAGGCCTAAGAGAGATAAAAGTGATTTATAATGTTTACACCTTGCAGTGTCACAGTAAATTCAAAGACAGACATCTTCCTAAAATGTGGCAAATGGCCATAATTGGAAGTCTCACTACTAGCAGGCTGTTTCTCTGCTAAATTTGTATTAAAGAGAAATCACAAAATCTGTTGTCAAAAAAAGAAGAATCCCCTACAGAGCCAGCTCTCTCAGAGCAGGTGAGGTTCACAGTAGATGAATACACCTCATGCAACATCAAGCAATGTGAGGTGTCATTTACAAAAAAAAAAGTATATTTGGCAGATAACTCCGGGTCTGTTGGCTAAAGCTGGAGAAGCAATCAATACATGTTGGCAATATTTACCCACTTAGAGTGCTGCCAAATGTGAATTTGCAAGAATGTATCAGCTGCTTTGAACTGATCTTTGACTTTGTCTCTTCATAGACAAATGTGTATTGAAACTAGAGTGATCCACATTACAGAGAAAGAGATATGGCAGGAATGCACAGGGTCACCTCTGTTATTTGTTCTTGCCGAAAGAGTCACTGCAGAAAAAATTAGGTCAGATACAGTTTCCAAAGGGATTAAGTGAGGTAAATCAAATTGATAACAGAATATGAGACTGCAAAAAACTCAGTGTGTCAGAGTAGATCACCCTCTACCTGGAATAAAACATAGGGTTTTTTATAATTGGAATAGAAATTTTGGATTTTAAAAGAAAGAGCCCACATCTGGTACATGATTTGTCTCCTGCTCTCTTTCTCTTCTTCTCCATCAAGCCGTGGCTTTTAGATGCACTGCTCCCCCACCCCCAAATTATGGACTGAGGCTTCTATAGCTTGTATGACTTGCTGTAAATAAAGAGTAAAAACACCTACAAGGCAGAAACACATCCTGTGTCAATAAAAACTAGTACAAACATGACTTTTGGTGATTTAATTCGATTTCTGATGGTTATGACAATCCAAGTGCTATGAAAATTTCACTGAAAAACAATAATTATTTAAAATATCTGGTCCTAATTAAAAGCACCAGAAATGTCCCACCAAGTCAAACTAATGATACATCCTATTCAGTATTTTGTCTCCAGTGGAAGATGTCTTCAATGGAAGACGTTCACTGCAAGCATGTGAGTCTAGACACTTTCTGCATTCCATTCTTTTACATCTCCCAACAAGAGAATTGCTGTTGTAGCATGTCTGATGGTGCATTGCCTGGTGCTGTTAGCATGTTTACTGACATTTTATCTGCAAATCTGCCTCATCTCTTTTTGTCCTGCTGATGTATTTCACCTTCCCAACCTCTCATATTCCTTGTGTAACACAACAAAGCCTTCCCACTCTCCATCATCAGTGCAAGGAAGGCTCAGCTGACTCAGGGACTGACCTTGGGCCATGAATGACAGCATGTGGGTCCCTTTCCAGAACAATGTCTTCCTTCTTGTTCTGCAACATTTCTTCTTCCAAGAAATAGTTTGAAACTGAAGAACTGGTTTCTGGGGAAGAGCAAAGGCAGGAGAGGAAAATTAGCCATTTGCAAGTTGCTGACAGAAACAGGGCTCTCCTATGGTCATACAGAATTATTTAAAAATTAAGCAACAAGCTTGAGACATGGAATAAATCAAAGGAAAAATGAAGTTGTTCTAGGGCTTTTGCTAGCATTTCTAATTGTGGAAAGAAATGAGAAAACTGTCAAATGGAATCTCTTTGATACACTACATTAAAAGATAATTTCCACTCCCCAGATGCATGGTCTAACTCCTAATGAAAGGTGTGTCCTGAAGAACAGAATTTGGCCTTATGTGAATCTAATGAACCCAACATCTTTAGCAGGCCTCTCAAATACTCCTTTGTTCTGCAAAGTGTTTTACTGTACTGTTTACATGAAAGAAGCTGTACAAAAAAAATGAGTCAGATTAAATGCTGTAGGGCCAGATTTCACCTGACCTGCCTGTGATACCCTAGTAAAAAGTTAAAGGAAGGTTTTGCACAGGGAGTATTTCTTTTTACTGCATGAAGCAGCGGGTATGCTCCCTCACTGAGGAGGAAAAAAGGACTCGGGTCTAACTTTCCTCTGCAACAGAGGAGGTACGGAAAAGTTGAGGCCATTGGCATTTTCCCCCACACAGCAAAAACAGGAAGAGCACTGCCCAAGGTACAGGCTTATCTTTCAATAATATATAGCTTATAAAAGGATTGTGGCTTTCCCTGAAACTGCGCCTGCAGGGCAGAGCTGCATGCACAGTGCGGGACCTATAGGGGTAGTTGGTAGAATTGTTCAAGTTGGAAACAAAATTCACAATAAAATTAACTTTTTAATAAATCACAAAGCTCTACTGTCCCACACAGGTAATAAATTCTAAATAATTAACAGCTTTATTTCTCTTACAATGCAGATTAATTTTTAATTTTTTCCTGCAGCTGTACTTATATCACCTTCTACTGCATTTGCTCTTAATGGCAAATCCGTTTATGTCCCCGAAGCACTAATTTCAAGACAAACAGAGCAACAGGAGAACCTATAGGGGTCATGCAGTATTCTGGAAGAACTGCTCCTAGGTACGAGCTCTGTTCAACAGAAGTGCAGAACGGGTTGGAAGAATGACAGTAAAACAGACTTTGGAGGTGCTATATGATCCCTGGGGAATGGAAAGTATTTTGCATGTGATTTTTTATTTGTTGTGAGAACCCTTTAAGTGCGCATGGTAGAGAAGGAGATATGTTTTCAGCAGCTCAGTTAATAAAATAAGGTTCCAATTTACATGAACATTCATTATAAAGGACTGTTAACCTGTAGAGACGGCCAGAATCTACTTAGTGGCAAACCTGACAGAGACTGAAGTCAGAACTTGGTGGCTCCCCTCCTCCTGATCACTAACAGCCAGCTTTAAAGCAGCTTTAAAGCTACTGACTCTACCGCCATCACAGAGCAGCACAACAACAAGGCGAGGCAGAAGGGACTGCTGCTGCACAGACACTGTAGCTATTACATCTGGTCTGGCTGAGCTACCCAAGCTGGCTCACACCCTTGTGCCTGGCTTTGGGATCCCACGCTGGGAAACTCTGCTGTGCTTTTCACGCCCGTGGGCACTGAGGAACTCAGTCAGATGGAGCGCACAGCAATGTCTCTGGACACACACCTCACACATTTTCCTGACCCTCCCTGGAGAGGTCCTGGTCTGATCTCTATCAGGACAGCAGGTGCACGGCTCCCAACAGTCTGATCTCAAAGTGAGCATGACTTTTCTACAAGTGAGGGATGAACATACAACACGAATGCTATAAATGTCCTGAGGGCATTCAAAAGATTTGCAGGATGACTGTAATGGGCCATAGTGCCAAGTTGTCCTCTGGTCCAGAGGAATCCTTTCAGCAGATCCACATCTCTGATTGCAAGAGAAAACCTTGTGAGCACAATATAAACTGAAGAAACACAGAAAAACTATTAGATTACTGTAACAAGGCAGGAGAAAGGTATAAAGTTTTCAGTACTTAAAATCCAACAGCCAGTTTCTTGCACTCATTTTGACTGTCAATTTAAATATAAACATTCCTGCTCTGCTCCGAAGAGTTGCTGGTTAATGTATATGCAGCTTTCCTATAGGGCATTATCCTTAGCATTGCTGAGTATCTGTGATTCTCATGCTTTACAAGGCAGTAGGAATGGAGCCAGCACCATTTTACGCTCGGCCCACAGGTTCCTGTGAGTAAAGAGTACTCATCATCTTCTACCATTGCACCCAGTAATTATCTTCAGGATAATTAGCATCTGTATCTTGGAGATCTCCATCAAGACTCTTGTTTCTATTGTGGACTGTAACTATTAGGTTGGATCTCAGTCTGGTATGAACTGACATAGCACCCTTAATTAATATCTTTTCCTCTCCATCTGAGCCCAGAGGAAGCCTTAGGAATATATGTTGTTAAGGGATACTAAAGGCAGCTGTGAGCTGTAGATTGAGTCTCCCAAAATCTGATTATACATTCCTTGTACACTCTGAGCTCTGAAAGTTATAGCTTGGTCGTAAATATGTGATCAGACCCTTGAATTGTTCAAATAGAAGACTATGTGTTGCATAGAACGAAGGTATTAAACTGCTAAACTTTGCACTGATAGAAGTTCTTTTTTTAAGACAGAACAAATGATTTTCAAAATTTAAAACTTCACAGACAATATCAGTTATACAAGAATGCATGGTCTGCATCCTTCCCATTTTAATCAGTATAATTATAGGGGATTACTTTGTATCATTTTTACAAGTTCATGTATCATCATCTTGCAACCAAAATACCAGTGGCACTTCATGGATCTATGTCAGCTTGAGAACTGATGAGGTTACTGTTATTATTATTATTATTCCTCTTTCTCTGTTTGTTGTAGCTATGGCCTGTTTCATGCTTGCTGCGGAAACATGACTACAGCCTACTGTAGCAGCAGATCTGTGTGCAAACAAGGAGCTGGCAGTGGGAACAGGGAAATCAAGTCCCCACTTCCTTTCAGAGATAAAAGCCTCAGGATAAAATGTCTGTAAAGCCGAGTAGCTACTGAATGGGCCATTTGGAGGAGTGCAAGCAGGCTGGGATTGAAGTCTAGTATTTATCTCTTCTTGCAGCAGATTTGTGAGTGTTTGCCCTGGAAAGAGGAGAGGCTTCAGAAGCCATCAGTTTTCATAAACCACAGTGTTAGAGCTGAAGTGTTAACGCCTTTCTGTGGTTCTATGTTGTCTTTGTAAAAAGTAACTTCTGCAGATAAATGTTCACTACATTCATCTCACAACTTGTGGGGAAGCCACTAGTAATAACAAGGAGACTTCTGTACCTCATAACATTTCTCTGGATTAAAGTAAGGTATGCCAATTCCAGGACAACTACTTTTTCAGGCACACATAATCCACTTCAGTTATTTTAGTTAATTTTCTCCATGTAAATAAGTACCACAAGCAATAGCTAGGATGTTGATATGATCCTTTTATGATCTTTCTTATCACATACAATGTATACACAATTGCTATTGTTGTTGTTATTATTGTTATCATTAATGTTATTAATGTTATTGTTATCATTAATGTTATTATTGTTATTATTGTTATTATTATTATTATTATTATTATTATTATTACTACTACTACTACATAGCTCTGTATAATAATTGCATATGGCATAGGTATGTGTTAGTATATGTATGATGTTGGTACAATAATGTATTAATGTATACAAAGTGTTATATAAATAAATAGTAAATATTAGTGGAGATATATATTATTTATTACATATATGCACAAGGCAGTGATGGGTACTTTGACACAGAGTATCACAGTTTAAGGCATATATGAATAAAAATTTAAGAAATAAGGAATATTCTATCAATATCCGAATTGTTAATGATTAAGTACTTTTGAGGACAAGTTAGGATAAAGCTACCCAAAAAAAGAAAACAGTAATCAACAATGAAGCTATATTTTCTTTTCTTTCCCCCTTAGAATGACTTGGATTTTTACTGTATTCAGATAGATTCCAACATATTCAGGAACTGTCACAAGACAACTTGTCATTCGTGGGGAAATACAACAGAACTTGTATATCAGTAAATGAAACAGCACTATCTGATATTGCCGTTGTAATATCAGCACCTTCTATTTAATTTGGATGCAATTAATCTGGAAGGATGGCAAAGTCCCAAGAAACCAAATTTCCCTAGTTTTACACAGCAGAAATAGATGCAATTTACTAGAATAGTGGCCTCATTTATGTGGGACAGACCTTCAGTTGGAGTTTCCAAGAACCCCAACACTTTCATTTCACCAAGCTTCCTACAGGGTATATAAATCTGTTTTCTTTGCTGGAGTTACATGAGCTGTGAACTGCAGGTGTAGTGACACAGGGCGCACAGCCTCTGCACGTGAGCAAGGAGAATTGCAGGACATTTATGAGAAGATTGGAGTGGCATACGCAGGAGGACAAGACGCTGGATGTGTAAAAAGGAAAAAACGCTCTAAAGATATGAGAGGCAAAGGTCATCTTCAAAACACTCCTTGTCAACAAGACACAGAGAGGGCAACCACAAGGTCCCCAGCTCCAATGGAGTTACCGTCCAGTTTTGAATCCATGTGGTGGCTCTGAATGGCTTAGAAGTTCCTCACTCCCTGGATTTGTGTGCGGTAATGACTGCAGGCACAGGGATGGTGGCTTTGAAAAGCTGCTCAGCTGGGGAGTGACGAGACCCACCGGGATTCCTCTGTTGAGTGTTGCAACTTCCTAGTGCCACCCTCAGCTGCTGGCAGCTGCTGCTGGCACTAACCAATACTCGAGCATAAATAAATAAATGTCTGTTACTGTCTCTGCATGACGTATTCAAACACAAAAAGGCCAGGTAACTCCCTAGCCTATAAAGCTGCTATGAATATATTGACATTTAACTATTGTGACTTAATCAAGATTTGTAAATACATTAGAATGAGCAAGTGATACACTCAGTGTCAATTAAAACAAGAGGATGACACAGCACTGAGCTGATACTAGCCAAAGATATTCCTTGATGATCTGAAAAACACACCTATCTACTGCTGCTGCTCGGGGCACACTATTTCCATAGGCTCAAACAATTAGAGATACCCTTCTGAATGATGTTTATCTAACGCCGCTTTCTTCACAGTAAAGACTGTTAATGCAGCAGTTGAGCAACTCCAGGAAGGCACAGTTATCCTGAGATAATCAGGAGCCTGAGGGCTCAGAGGCAGTCATCTGTGTTCTCTGCCCCAATTTCATCGGTATATTAAATTAAAAAAAAAACCTCTATGTTAATACATCGTGAAGGTCAAACATTGCATTGCAAAGAAGGGTGGAAATTCAAAAATAGGATTCCCAGAGCAATTCTAACTAGATGTTTACATGTATATAGGTACAGTGCATTGTCCCAAATATTATTATGTTGTCACTGAAAATCCATTAGACTGCAGACAAATTATTAGGAAACTGTTGTATCAATATTGTGCATTTGGTTTTTTGCCTACATGTATATGTTTATGAAGTGTGTGGGTAAGTGAATAACCAAAGGAATTTTAAATACACCTTTGGAGGTGTATTTAAAAATATTCTTTGATTAATTTTGTAATTTGCTTACATAATATGCTATTGCTTATATGGGAGGGCAGAACTAAGGTTCATCTGTCCATCTTACAAATTCCATGTAACTACATGGAGCATGTTTTATGTGATACTGGTACCAAACCACAGGACACCAAGTATATAATATGTTTTTAATTGTCTTTTAGGGAAATTGTAGTTTCTATATAGGTTCAGCTGGCAAGCTTTTTGCCACTGATCTACTCTGAAAGAAAACAGGGCTGATATTTATTAGCTGTGTTTAGGATTCCTAATTATGGACTAAGCTGCCTTGGATATATACTAGCAAGCCTGGAACAAGCTGTAACAAGTTGTCAGGCACCTATGTGACAGAATGGTTCATAACTCTGTTGTGCACAAGTAGATTATTACAGAGCATTAAAAAATATACCTCCAGAGTGTAACTTGGACAAGTATACGCTCAGCTTTTTATCATGGGTGTCATGTATGTGGCAAGGAGTCATGAGCCCTCCCTACATCATCATCTGAGAGAGCCATCTAATCAGACTTTGGCTATATGACCAAAAATCCTGCATATGGAAAATTCTGAGAATTACTGGCCCTTGTTGACACTCAGCGTTCTCTGTACCTTAAGTACTGTGGGCAGTTGTGTTCATTTTCTGGAGCCCTGTGCCTTCATGAACAGCCTAAAGCAAGCACTGAATGTTTCTGGGAACTAAAATACAATGTTATGCCTAGAAGAGGGCAGATACAGGGAGAGTAGGAAATGGGCTAACTTGGGAAAGCCTGAAGCACCTCAGTATTTCTTCTATAAAAGGAAGGATTACCCCCTGAGGACTTTTCCTCCATTACTGAATGCCAGAGACAGAAAAAAAAAAATCACTTATATGATAAAAAGCTATTCGCAGGAACTGCTTATAAAATGACGTTTATCTACAAGGCACTGCTATTTCTCTGAATCTACTGTTATGTACCAGAATTGTTAAATAACAAGGTATTAATCTAAGAGTGTTTTCAGGCAAAAAAAGCTACAGTCCTCTCTTTATAACACTGAAGGAGCATAAAAAAATACCGAAAGAGTAAATGCTGATCTCTGAGCATAAATTTCAGTACTGTAGTGGATGAAAGGAAATGTAAATACCATTTTGAAGTTGATTATATCACACAACTCCACCCTAGAACTAACTTGAAGCCCTTAAACTACTGAGTTAAAGCAAAAAGGGAGACAAGATAAAAGATAAAGAGAAGAAGGGGGAAAGGAAAACTTGCTGTTTTATAAAATAATGGGACTATGTAGAATAAAGGATAGACACAATTATAGGAGTTAGAGAAAGACAGCATGAAACCTATTACTTGAATTCATTGTGGCCTCACTGGGGTCTGAAACTCATATCATTTAGTGATTTTTTTTTAAGGAAGAATGGAAAAAGAAAAATGCAGAAAATAACAAAAATTAGGAAAAGCAGGGAGGAAAACTAACAATTCAGGTGGCGACACTATTAAAACAAATTGGAATTTTATTTTATGTCACATCATTAAAATCATGGCCCTGTGTCTTCTTTAATTTGAATTGAATTTGGAAATGCCACATGGGGCACAAAAACAGGCTGCACAACTAGCATAGCCCGTGGAGTATCACCTTAGCAAGTGAAACACAGCACCAGGGCAACAGGAGTATCATTTTCACTGAAGGAAATGCAACACCAGGGCAACAGCTTCCGTTCTCTCCCTGTCTTTGGTAGTGATTCACAGACCTCATCTTCACTGGCCTTCTCTGAATGTTAAAATCTTGTCTGGAGTTCAAATTTTATGCTGCTTGAGGTTGAAACAGAAGATTCTGTGTAGTGCAGAGGCAATTAAAAGTCTTGGGACTTCCAAATTTCTAAGAAAGGGAGAGGACAGCATTTTCATTTCAAATGCATGTTTTTATTGATAAAAAGTGAATATAACAACAAAGGTATCTCATGTGAAGAGGATATTATGAAATCTTCAATTTGAAGCTCAACAGAAGTGCATAGTACAGCAGAAGTAAAATGAAAGTATTAATAAAATAAATCTATTGCACAAATCTTCTACTCAGACTTTCAGGACAGTTAAGGAACAAGAAGGGATTTGACCCCTAGTGATTTTGTCACTAAAGGTGACAGCAGAAAGGGGTAAATAGGTTTTAGGCCTACTAGCTGCTAAACCACCCTGAGAGTCGGGCTGAAGTGAAGCAAACAAGGTGCAGAGTATGATGAGCGTGAGCGAGCAAGAGGAGGCAGAGCGGGCAGTGCCGCATCTCTGCACAGGTCTGATGCCATGGATTATCACTGCACCCACAGGACCCGAAAAAATATCCAAACTTTTCCAGATCAGACTGTGAACCATGGCCCGCGCCAGATGTACCATCTTATCTAGAGGTGGATTGAATACATGCACTTACACAAAATCAACATTTTCCTGTTTTCACACTGGGTACTTACAGGATACAAAATTTCACTAATATTTTTTTCTTCTAACTATAATATATACTGTTGGATTAGTGGTAAACATTTCAAAGAAATGACTATTTCATTTGCAATTTATGGACTTTTTAAGTAAGAAGTAAAACAAAGAAATTTTTATAGCTAAAAAGCCTGCAATGCATTCATTTTGGAAAAAAAAAAAGTAAAAAATTAACAAAAAATTAACAAAAAATTAACTTGTTTTTTTGGCTAGCTCTAAAAGGCAAGGAATATGATTATTTCTTAGTGCAGACTTTAACTACACTCATTAAGACCTCTCTCATGATTGTAGTTTCAACTGTAGCAACAGTTTCCATGGCCAGAGGAAAGATATGGCAGAACAAGGCCATACGTACAGAGAAAGCTAAGAAGAAAATTATCTAGCAAAGTTATGAAACCAATTCTCCTTTCTGTGTCGTACATTTTGGTTTTTTAGCCAAACTGAGTACCAAAATTAATGAACTACTAATGTAAACAATTATTTTCCTGTGAATGCTTTTGGCCCATTGTGTTAAGTAAGGCTTGATTCTGAAGTGGACAGAAACAAAAAAGAAGCAATGAAAAGTTACTTCCACATCTATATTTCAGTGTAAATTGCTATATTAATTAGGATATAATTCAGCTGCTAGGGAAAGCAGGACAAAAACACTGAGTATTTTTAGGCCTGTCATTGTTAAATATATTTGTTCCTGTCTTAATACTGACATGAACCAGAAGTGAATATATATTTTAAATGTGAGTATTACTAAATGTTGCACATCCCTCAAGGGCTGAATTTAGGTCCTGGTATAAACCTCATTAAAATCAACAGGAACCTTTCTTCCATCTCCAGCAGTCAGAATCTGGTTATAAATGAGTATGCTAAAAACAAGTAGCAATGAAAAAGGAAAAAAAAAAAAAAAACAAAGAACAAAAGAAGGATACAATAGTTAAAATGTTGTTGCTGACATTCAGTTATAATTATAAACACGTTTTAACCAAGCAAAAAGTCTGTACTTTCCTGTTCTCATAAAGCAGTGTGAAAAGTACCCACTTTCCCCGTACTGCATAGCACTACCGCTATGGACCCAGTGCTGTCTTTGATCAGGCTGTTCTATTTTGCTCAATGCTTTATTCTAAAATATCTGCTAATGGGGTGAAGAAGGACATTCTTGGGATAGCGCAGAATTATGAATGAGGAAACTGTTCGTTTACAACTTTATACTGACACATTGTGATCAGTCATCACAATGCCATTGCACACAGCCCTTTTATGGAAGACTTTGAAGAACTATCCAGGTGTCCCAGCAGCTTGTGATTCAGAAAGTAGTAACCTCCTTTCGGCATCGTGTGCTGCTAGAAGTGTTCTGGAAAAGCAGGGAAATAAAACTTCTGAGTCTTTGAAACTATGAAAATGTGTGTGTCACTTTTTTTGAGAGAAATAGTCACCCATATCCTGGACAGATTTTCCCCCAGGTAATTACATTCCTCCTCTAGTTTAAAGTAGATACATTATTCTTCATTTACACTTTTAAAGCACTTATGTTGCTGTGAAAATCTTGTTCCTTATCTGATGAGCTGGTTGTCCAAAGGAATTTGAAAGACCTTTTCCACAGAGGAAAAAATAGAGTAGGCTTTTCCTTTTACCAAATGAATCCTTATTTTTAAGAGTTTAAATTCCAGAGCTCAGACATCTTCTTGGATTCCTCTGCAATTCAGAGTACTGTGCTTTCACAACAGCTATGTTGTGAAACAGCTATTCCTTGCTTTATCTGAAGTAACTGCAGTGATATAAAAGTAGTCTCTCAATAAGAGAAGAAAATAGATCAAAAAATTAGACCCCCGTAAATAAATGCTGACATTTACAATTTAAATTGCAGTAGTGTCCATTGCCTGTTCTTCCCCAGTTTAAAAAAACAAAGGCAAATTTTGCTCCCCAAAGAAGTTATCACAGGGTGGGGAAGAAGACAAAAAGCAAGATAAAGGGAGGACTATATTGTATGAACAAATAATAGGATTTTGGCCAAGGATAAGGAACAGGGTTAGTTCAGTAAGAGATTTTGGCAGATAAATTGAAGAGTCATGGAGCATCACTCAGAGATAAGAAAAAGCATTAACTCAAGATAGTTTGGAGGAGGAAGAGGAGCAAAGTGACAGAATTTTCTTCAACAATGAGGTAAACGTATGGAAAGTGAAAAAAAGTTGAGAAAAAATCTTCATATTAATTTTCAGTCAAGCTTGTGATTAAACCAATGTTTAAACAACTTTGAATAGCAAACAGCAATATGTCAAGAAGATGCAATGAGGAGACATTAAGAAGCAGAACTGCATAATGGAAGGTATGTCTGAAGGGAAGATGATGAACGTGTAGAACTGATAATTATCAGGTGAAAAACCTCAGGCTGAAGCTGTATCAACAGATACGAAGACACAGAGAAATTGCATTGAGTCTGGAGGGGAAGACACATCCCTGAAACATCTCAGGGCTCTATCCAGACAGACAGGTATTCCCACTCTGTGTGACTAAATATTCTGAGTACGGAGAAATAACAAATGAAAATCATATTGAAGGACAGAGAATAAAAAAATATCCCACATACCTATGTCTCAAAAATATGCTATTTTTATTTAGTGTTGAAGAAGTTTACTCTTTATTGCTCTCATGATCCAAAGCACATTCTGATCTAGTAACCATTCTCTTGCTGGAACAGCCGAGTCATAGAGCTAAGAATTGATCCCTTTCAGTCCATTCACCTTAAAAGATGAGAAATTTGCTTCCCCTCTGAAAGCAAAGCATCCTCTTAGGATTTACCAAATGGCGCTTCTTCTCCCTTCAGGACAAAATTCTAGAAAAACTCACAGCTAGCTGGCATGCAGCCAGCACTGTATTCTCTGGCACCACATACCCATTTAACTTTAGAGTTTGCTGGCACAAGCCAGCTCTGCATTCTGTCCCAGAGATGGCTGTGTTTCAGCAGTAATGAAACTGCAATACACATAGTGCCACATTCTTCACTCCAACACCCATTCAGTTCCAGTGAAAACAATGCAGGCAAAGTTAGGAAAATTACATGGAGGTGACCAAAGGCTGCCCTGCTAAGCTTTTATTAAAGAATAAT
This sequence comes from Phainopepla nitens, assembly GCA_013400175.1. Taxonomy (NCBI): domain Eukaryota; kingdom Metazoa; phylum Chordata; class Aves; order Passeriformes; family Bombycillidae; genus Phainopepla; species Phainopepla nitens. The sequence goes on from VXBQ01002188.1 coordinate 1,022,295, forward strand.
TTAAAAAATATTACTTTGTTTTCCCCAAATAATCTATCGACCCCCACCTTACTCCCCCACTACTTCAGTGGAACTTTTTAACAAGATTTGACAGTATTTTCCTGCTCATCTTCCATCAGAGGGGATCTTCTATGTTCTCTTGTTCCTCACAAGAGCCATGACATTATGAGATGGCTCACTGTGTTAGTGATGAGCAGACTGAACTACCTCCGGCTAAACAGTGGTGATTGAAATAAAAGGGTTTTGAAGTACATGCGGGCAACTGGTAAATTTGGAGACAGAGATTACAGCACAAAGGACAAGTGCTACAGCGCTTTAGAAAGGTCTATTTGATGTTAAGATTTATGTGCATAAGCAGGTCTCTACTGCTTTTTGTTCAGTAAACAGGCGGCTGAGTATTTGACCTTCTTCTTTTAAAAATTCCAGATCAATGCTGGGCACAGGCAGGCCCACTAAAGCAAGCTGATCTATCTGGGTTGTTCCCATTCAACACAACAGCTCTGCGGCCATATCCCCCTCACTTCACCCACGTTCCTGGTTCTCTGGGGAGTTGCTCCATCATAGGGAAACCTCAGCACTTGTTCAGCTGCTTGAGTGCCCATCAGTGATTAGGCACATACGAAACTCTAAGCAAGGTGAGAGAACAAGCCCTGTGAAGCACGGGGTGAGTATCTTAACAAGCACACCCATTGCTATTTGCCAGTCACACTGATATGAGTAAAGCTGGTTTAAGAACTGTGCTGAGGATCAGCTAGATGATTCATAGGAAAATCCAAAATTAAGGGCCAAATTTACATTCAAACTATGTGGCTGAGAGAGCTGCGGAGAGGGAACACTTGGTCTCTTGCTTAGAATGAATCCTAATTGCCTATTTCTTCTGGTTACAGTGATCAATCTCCATACATGTCTCTATTAAGCAAATCACATGTTTATATATGTGTAAAATACTTCTTGTAAAATACTACATTCTAGATACTCCTATGTGAAACTCAAAACACCAGGATCTGCTCACAGAGATTTACTCAGGACTCCCAAAGGCCACCTTCCTCTTTTCTTATTATATAGCAAAGAGGAGGATTTGCCCCAGAGCCTATAAAACACAGAACAATTAAAGGCACACTGTAAAATACTATTACATTGATGACATGTATCTGTTCCTGGAACACTGCAAGTTATTTGTGATTAACCTAGTTCACGGAAGAAAGTTGTGAGGGCTGGGTATATATATCTTTGTTCTTTTCCTCTGAATATTTCTCGGTGCTGATAATAGTAACTAGTGACAGAAAAAAAATAAGAACACAAGTATTTTTCTGTCTAGTGAGCTAATATGCTACACAGCTAATAATTGCATGAAATGCTCTTCTGATTTTCACTTGAAGGGGTGTATTTCATCTGTTCATCTCATTAATGATTTTTGTCCTGCATAGGATTCCTTGCTGAGAACGGACCGGTTTCTATGGACTTGATTTCTCACAACCAGAGCTCTCTTGCATTATCCATCATTTACAAGGATTCATTATCAAAGGACTGCACATGGGTTTAAGCTGTAAAAGACCAAGAGATTTGTCTGGACTTTGGAAGAGATTTTATGACGTTCAGGATTTGGGAGCAACACTGTAAAAGAAAAGTATTTTTTAAGGTGCATCGCTTTCCGGATGCCCTGTATCTCAACGAAGCCTTCCCTACCAAGGGCAGCTAATTTCACTGGTCATCCTCTGACCCTGCTCTGAGCTTTAGCATCTCCCACAGACTGGCTTGAAGTCATATGGTCTCCCTTTTCTATCTCTGTCCTACAAACAGAAAGCCTCTGCTTCCTCCACACCCACTCTCCTTGCCAGAAGCCTCACTGCAACTTCCTGTCAGTTTTATACACTCTTGTGTAAGTGTGGAAGTGCCGTGGACTTCCTCAGAGCACAAGTTTTATCTGAAAGCACCACATTAACTATTTGCTTACTAAGTGTTTCCTAGAAAGATAAATGCTCATTTATTTTTGGTCTTTATCAGCTAAACCCTTTGTAACCGGAAAATATGAGTGACAATCGGGGCGGGGGGGGCGGGAGGGGAGAAGTGAATTACATATTTTAGGACTAAAATAACAGAAAAGCTAATGCCGTAGAATTTGTAGGCATTGGGAATCCTGCTTTGTATCGGCAAGACTAATGATAGACTGTTCACATCCAGAGGCATAGTAATTCACATAAAACCAGTAGTACGCGGCATCTCTGAAACACTCTTCAGTGG
>VXBQ01002192.1:11746-26515 GCA_013400175.1 Phainopepla nitens
GGAGCCCTCTGGGGTGGGAATTTCACCTCCAGGCACCGAGGACCTGGGAAATGTCCTGGGGAGGCTCCCACATCCTCCCGAGGGTCCTTCCTGACCTCCCGCCGCTCTCCCTCCACCCCAGCGTCCCGACCCCAGACGTCTCCCGAGGAGCTGAAGGCGCTGCTGGGGGACGTCCACCGGCTCAACGAGACCTTCCGGGACCTGCAGCTGCAGCTGCTGCCCCCGCTCCCCAAGGGAGACCTCCTGGAGCACATCTGGAGGCTCCAGGACCTCCTGCAGAACCACTCGGACTCGCTGCTGCTGCTGTCGGGCTCACTGCGGCGGCTGGAGGGGCTCCTGTGGGGGCTGCACAGCCAGGCCGGCCAGACGGAGCGATACGTGGCGCGGCTCCGGGACTCGCTGGGCCAGCAGAGCGACGCGGCCCAGCTGGAGCTGTCCCGGCTCTCCGTGGAGGCCAACAGCAGCCAGCTGCTCCTGGAGCACCACCAGCACCTGCTGGGCCACCTGGGCGGGCGGCTGGAAGCCCTGGGCGAGCAGGTGGCGGCGCTGGGCGCGGCCGTGGATTCCGCGAACCGCAGCCTCTCCTACGAGGTGCGCGTGCAGCGCTCGCGGCTGCGGGACCTGCAGGGGCTCCTGGGCAACGGCAGCGCGGACGTGCGGAGGATGAGGATGGAGCACGCGGCCATGGAGCGGCAGCTGAGGCTGGAGCTGGCCCTGCTCAACAATGTCACCGAGGAGCTGCGCTTGAAGGACTGGGAGCATTCCGTGGCGCTCCGGAACATCTCCGTGATCCGTGGTGAGCGGGGCTGCCCGCCGGGACCGGGGTGGGATTGGGAACGTGGTCCCCACGGTGCTGGGGTGGGCCAGTGGGTGAGGGGATGGAGAATCGTGGGGTTGTTGGGGGTTGGAAAAGCGCTCCGAGCTCGTGGAGTCCGACTGTTCTCCACCACTGATCCGTGTCCTCCCCAAATCCAGTTCCACCAGGAATGGGGACTCCAAACCTCCCTGGGCCTGTTCCAATCCTTCTCAGCCCTTTCCGTGAAGGAATTGTTCCCAATGTCCAACCAAACCTTCCCTGGCACAGCCTGGGGCCATTTCTTCATCCCATTTCTTGTTTCCCGGGAGCAGATCCCAACTCCCACCTGGCTCCAACTTTTCTGGGAATTCCAGAGAGGGAAAGTTCCCTCTGGAGCCTCCTTTTCTCCAGGCTGAGACCCTTTTCCAGTTCCCTCAGACTCTCCTGGGGCTCCAGCCCCTTCCCAGCTCTGTTCCCTTCCCTGGACACGCTCCAGCCCCTCCAGGGCTCTCCGGTCGGGAAGGACCCCGAGCTGCTCCCGTCCATCCCTGCTCAGGTGTCTCCATCCCCCTGGACTCTCCAAATATTCCCCATCTGTGGTTCGGGACAAAGCTCCCAAGGTTCCCTCCAAGATGCCAGGCAAAACCAACCTCCCCCATCCCACCCTCTCCTCCTTTTCCACCCTCAGCCCTTCCCAAATCCCGGAACAGTTTGGGTGGGAAGGGCCCTTAAATCCCATCCCCTTCCAACTCCAACACCTTCCACTGTCCCAGGCTGCTCCAAGCCCCATCCCTGGACACTTCCAGGGATCCAGGGGCTGCCACAGCTTCTCTGGGAATGCTGTGCCAGGAATGGGGAATCCCACGGAGAAACCCTGGAGGTCCCATTGGAGGTTGGGAGCAGCTCCTGTCTCGTTTTCTTCCTCTCGCACCTGCGGAGACCCCACGGGCTGTTGCTCATTCCTGGTGCCTCCAGCTGGAATTCTGGCTGTAATTCCAGGGCTGGTGCCAGGGCTTGCTCCCCTTTCCCAGCTGCTGATCCGGAGGGCACGGATGTGGTTGATCCCCAGCAGCTCCAGGAGATCCATCCCCCTGGAACACCAACAGCTCCTAGGCTCCTTTCCCTCCTTCCCAAGGGCTCTTGGCTCCCAATCCCTGTTTTTGGGAAATGGGATCCCTCTGCCCCAATTGCTTTGACATTTCCCCATTTCCCCTCTCCTCGGGTCCTGCTTTTCCCTCCCCACCCGTGGGGATGACGTCACCTGCTCCGGGATGGAGCCGCCGAGGGTGGGATCCGTCATGGAGCCCTGGAATCGCGTTATCCCAAAACAAATCCCTCCCCAAGGGCCGGCACCGGATTTATCAGCCCTGACACATTCCTGGCATCCCGAGCTTCCCTCTCCTCCCACCCCATGGATAATTCCCGGGGCCTCGTGCCCAGCTGGATTGATCCCAGCTCCAGATGTCCTTGGGTGAGTCCGGCGTGTTCCCGGCTGGATCTGGCTGAGCCTTTCCCTGCCTGCCTGGGGGGGGCCGTGTTCCTTCCCCCCAAATCCTATCCCGGGCTCTGGATCCTGGATTTTTTTGTGGATCCAAGGGTTGCTCAGGGCACCTCCCATGGCTCGGAAAGGACGACACGGAGCGGTTTTGGTTTTGGGAGTCACTGTGAGGGCGAGTTCCCAGGATCCAGCGCCTGCCTGGATCCACTCGCAGGACCCTGAGGTGGGATCTGCTGGATCCCAACAGGTCCCGAAGGTGACGGGGACGGTCCCATCCATCAGGAATCCATCCCTGCGATCCTGAGTCCATTCCCAGGATCTAGAGTCCATCCCTGGGATCCAGGGTCCACTCCCAGGGGTCTGGGGTCCATTCCCAGGAGCTGGAATCCATCCCTGGGGTCTGGAGTCCATCCCTCCATCCCCTCAGCCCCCGGAGCCATTCATTCCCTGGGGAAGACACAGCCAGGGCCAGGAATTCCATGTTTCCCATCATCTTTTCCTATCCCAGACCNTCCCTGCATCTGGGGTCCATTCCCTGGGTTTGGGGTCCATTCTCTGAGTTTGAGGTCCATTTCCTGAGATCTGGGATCCATCCCTGGGATCCGGAGTTCATTCCCATGGCCTGGGGTCCATTCCCTGTGATGTGCGATGCATCCCTGGGGCCTGGGATCTGTCCCTGGGATATGGGATCCATCCTCGGGATCTGGCATCCATTCCAGCAGTCTGAGCCCCCCTCCCAGGATCCAGTCCACTTTGAGGATCCTGAGTCCATTCCCATGGTGTGGGCTCCATTCCCAGGATCCGGAATCCATCCCTGGGATCCTGAGTCCATTCCCAGGATCTAGAGTCCATCTCTGGGATCCAGGGTCCACTCCCAGGGATCTGGGGTCCATTCCCAGGATCCGGAATCCATCCCTGGGGTCCGGAGTCCATCCCTCCATCCCCTCAACCCCCGGAGCCATTCATTCCCTGGGGAAGACACAGCCAGGGCCAGGAATTCCATGTTTCCCATCATCTTTTCCTATCCCAGACCAGCTCCAGCTTGGGATGTTTCCCAAAACTGAGGTGGGTTAGGATCCCACTCCGGATCCCACTCCGGATCCCACCCCAGATCCCACCCCAGATCAAGATTCAACATTCCCAGATCCCAGTTCCTGATCCATTAAAACCATCCCTGCTCCTCCTGATCCTTTTCCATCCCCTGGAGCCCTGGCTGGATCTCAGCTCCCCAAGTTCCCAGCTTTTAAGATTTCTAGGAATCAGCTCCCAATCCTCCCCCTCGATGGGTGGGAATGACCCTTCCTGGACTCTCCCTGCCCTGTTTTCTCTTATTCCAGGAATATTTTGGTTTTCCCCGTTATTTTTCTCTTCAAAAATTCCTTCTTCCCATTGTTTTGGTTCCCGATTATTTTCAGCTTTTGGGATTTGACCCTTTGCAGGACGAGAGATAAAACCTGGGACTGGGGTTTTCCGCTCGTTCCTGGGATTTTACCAAAATCCTGCTGTCAACCCCCTCCTAAAGGATCATCTCCAGAATTCTCAGAGGATCATCCCAGCTGGAAAAATGGAAAGTGTTCCCTGCCCCACGGATGATCCTTAAAATCCTTTCCAACCCCCAAATTTCCAGGACTATGAACATTCCCAAAACATGTGTTTTCCCTGATTTCTTGCAATTATTTCAACCCCAAAAATTCCAGGATTATGAACATTCCTAAAATGTGTGTTTCCCCTGATTTCTTACAATTATTTCAACCCCCAAATTTCCAGGACTACGAACATTCCCAAAACATGTGTTTTCCCTGATTTCTTGCAATTATTTCAACCCCCAAAAATCCCAGGATTCCATGAACATTCCCAAAATGCCTGCTTCCCCTGATTTCTTGCAATGATTCCATGGGGAATGTCCCAGCTTTTGCTCTAAAGGAAAACTCCCAGAGTCGCGCTCTGGATGGAGCTTCCGGGTGAATTTTCCCAGCACTCGGAGCAGGTTGGTGGGATCCAGTTTGGAATCTCAGGTCCAGAAATCCTGGCAGCTTAAAATCACGGGGAACCTCTCCGGCAGCTCCTTTGTCCCCAGGTTTTGTGGGGATCCACGGGTCTCCCGCTCCTGCTGCGCGTTCTTGAATTCCCGGGATGTGATTCCTGTTGTGCTTCCAGGGCCACCGGGACCCAAAGGAGACCGAGGCACGGAAGGGATGGAGGGAGAGCCCGGCCTTCCCGGCCTTCCCGGCCTTCGAGGTAAGGAGAACATTCCCGGGGTCCACAAAATCTCCTCAAAATCCCATCCCGAAATAACCCGGCTGATCCAAAAAATCCCGGTGGCTTCCCAGCCCATCCCCTTGGGACATCCCAGCTCCTGAGGGACACGAGGATGGATCTGCTCTCCGGGATCCTGGAACATCCATCCCGGAGGGAAAAATGTCGCTGCGCACCCAGCTCCAGGGAATCCGTGCTGGTATTCCCAGATTCCAGGGTCTCCCAGCTGGGATTGGCCACCCCATTCCCAAACTGAGCCTTCCAGGGCTGGAATTGCTGCTGGATCCCTCCAGCAGATCCCGGGATCCCGGCAGAGGGGTCTTGGCTCCCAGACTTTTCCAGGATGTTTTTTCCAATGTCGGTGATGCCAATTTTCCCACCCCACTTTGTAATTCCATTGGTTTTGGGAGGAATTCCATCGGAAGCCACCAGAGGACATTCCCACCCTGAGGAAGGCTTGGCTCCAGCTGTTCCTGATTTTGAGGGAAATCTGGGAAAGCTGGCTCTGCTTCCAAGGGCTGGGAATGGCACGGAGGTGGTACAGGACCCCCCTGGGACAACTCTGTCCCGTGGGGGTGACGGGATCCATCCCACCAGGAGCAGGGATCCACTCGGATCCCACAAGACCAGATCCAGGTTTGGATTCAGATCCAGGTCAAGGTCCAGTTCCAGGAGCTGGTCCAGGACTGGGTCCAGGTCAAGGTCCAAACCCAGAGTCAGTTGTGGATCCAGATCCAAGACAAGATCCAGGTTTGGATTCGTATCCAGGTCAAGGTCCAGAACCAGGTTTGGATTCATATCCAGGCCTAAGTCCAGATCTAGATGTGGATCCAGGACTGGGTCCAGCTCAAGGTCCAGATGTGGATCCAGATCCAGGTCAAGATCCCGGACCAGATCCATATCCAGGTTTGGACTCATATCCAGGTGAAAGCCTGGGTCCAGGTTCAGCTCCAGATCTAAGTCCAGGTGAAGGTCCAAGTCCACACCCGGATGTAGATCCAGATCCATGGCCAGTTCAATGTCCAAGACCAGGCCAAAGTCCAGGACCAGTTCCAGGACCGGATTCAGGTCCAGATTCAGATCTGGATCCACGTCCAGGTTCAAGACCAGGTCCAAATTTAGGACCAGGACCAGGTCCAGATTCAGGTCCAGGTCAAGGTGCAGATCCTGATCCAAGTCTGGATTCAGATTTAGATCCAGATCCAGGGCCAGGACCAGATCCAGGACCAGGACCAGGTCCTGACCAATCCCTGTTATCCCCTGCTCCAAACCCATCCCACAGGACCCTGGATGTCAGATCCAGATCCATCCCCGGAGTCCCCTGCTCCAAGGATTCTGAGGCACCGCCACCTTGCTGGGATTGCTTTGGGCTCAAACCCTGGAATTTTGGGATCGCTCCTTCCCAGGCCCAGCCAAGCCTGGAAATCTGATCTCCCCCGGACAGCCCCTCCAGCTGCCCGTGTTCCTTCTCCTTCCAGCTGGAATTCCTGGCGCTGACGGATTCATGGCTGTTTTTCTTGGGTGTAACAACCCTCACAATAATATTGGCTCTTTTCCTTGGTTTTCCTTTTTTTCTCCCCCATTTTTTTCTTGTTCAAACAGAAAAACAAAGCAATCCCAGGAGGGGTCACCTTCAGGAAGGGTTGTGGGAAGAGCCGCAGTTTTTAGGTCTTTTTCTGGAGTTTCTCAGGATGCAGGCACAGCCTGTTGGATGTGAGAAGGTCGGCTTCAGGTGTACCCCTGGAAAATCCCCTTTTCCATGGAAAATCCTCCCTCCTGCCCCTGCCCCACAGAAATCCAGGTCCTGGTCCCTTCTTGACAGGGAAAGATTGGAGCTTGGGATAATCCCCGCTGGAGCCAGGGCTGGAATTCCTCCTGGTGGATTTTTTCCTGGTAAAGCAGAGGAAAATTGTGATGGAGTTTGGAAAAGCCGGGCCCAGGAGGGGCAGGAGGATCCAGGGCTCCCCCTCACAGACAGAGCCAGGCTCAGATCCTGGAGGAGCTTCAGATCCAGCCCCAGCTCAGGCTCAGGATGAGCTGATCCCACCAGATCGTTGCAGGGGGATCATCCCCAGGTGCCACCATATCCTGTCCCCAGCTCAGGGATCCATATCTGGATCCGGTCCAGGTCCCACTTGGGGTCCAGGACCAGATCCAAGCCCAGATCCAGATCCAGATCTGGATCCAGGTCCAGTTTCAGGACAAGGACCAGGTCCAGAACCAGATCCACAGCTGGATCCAGGTCCAGGTTAAGGTCCAGGATCAGGACAACATCCAGTTCTAGTGCCAGGATCAGGTCCAGATTCAGGACCAGATCCAGGACCAGATCCAGGTCAAGATTCAGGACCAGATCCAGGTCCAGGTCAAAATCCAGTTCCAGAGCCAGGTTCAGGACCAGGGCAGATCCACAACCAGATCAAGATCCAGGACCAGGTCCAGGTCCAGATCCAGATCCAGGTCCAGTCCAGGTCCAGGGGCAGGTCCACAACCAGATTCAGATCCAAGACCAGTTCCAGGTCCAGGACCAGGTCAAAACCCAGTTCCAGAGCCAAGTCCAGGACCAGGAGCAGATCCAGGTCCAGGTCCCAGGTGGATGGAGGTCACCTCCAAGGTTTGGATGTGTTCCTTCCCAAACTCCAGCCCCATTCCCACCTCCCAGAGGCCAGGAACGCTCACACCAGGGGGTTTCATCATCCATCTCCTTCTCCATGAAACATCAAACCCCTTGGACAACACGGATTCAGGAGAGCTGGGGCTCATGGGGGACACATCCCAATTCCTTGGGATGGATCCTTGTTTTCCCTCCTCGATCTCCAGTTTACCTCCATCCCAGCCCAAGGATGCTCAGGCATTCCTTAGCACCCAGATCAATCCCTCCTGGATCCCAGGGAAGTGCGGGAAAAGGACGGGCCGGACTCTCGGGGGTCTCCTGGTGTTCCCAGACTCCCGGGACATGGGGATTGTGGGATTCTGCTGATTTTGTGTCCTCGTCCTCATTCCAGGGCTCCCCGGGGAGCGGGGCCCCCCCGGCCCGCGCGGATTGAAGGGGGACCAGGGCGAGCTCGGCCCTCGCGGCCCCACAGGAATGCGCGGACTCAAAGGTACGGACGCGGATCCCGGGGCTCTGGAGATCCTGGGGTGGGATCCCCGGAAGCGAGAGTGGGGGATCCTCCTGTTCTGTGGATGTATTTCTGGGTTAGCTATAAAATTGGTTCGATTCTGAGCCCCTCGTTCTGTTTCCCCTGATTTTTCTACGAACTTGGTAAATCAGCAGATTTTTGGCTCGCCGAAACGTTTCGTGGGAAAGGTTTTATAATTTGTTATAGTTGTGGAGTAGAAATGTGTTTATTTAGCATTGGGTGTATGTGGGGATATTTCTTAAAATGGCACATGTGAAGGATTTCATGTTATGCCTTCCTTTTATTTTTTAAGGTATTATATATGCATGGAATTTTTTATATATCAATTTTTTTTATTTTCCTTATTTCTGTTTTGCATGGTAGTTAGTTTTATGGTTTTTTGGGCATGATGTTTTTGGTCTTTTGGTAATTGTTAAAATTATTGGATCAGTTTTGTCTAGTCCGGGAGATACAATGCCCCTCCTTTTTTTAGTTTTTTTTTATTTCTGGGGCGTTTGTTTTGTTTTGTATATTTAGACTATATTTATTCCTTTTATTACAAGAAGTGTCAAATGTCTGCATTTTTGTGAGCATAGTGAAGGCCACAGACACAGAACGTGATTTTTATAAAGTTTGTTACATTTTAAAAGACAATACAGATTTCTGGGTTAGCTACAAAATGGGTTAAATTCCAAACCCCTCATGTCACTCTGGCTCGGGAAGCGCCTGGATCTCCTGGAGCAATGGGAATCCCAAAATTCCTACCCCATGCACAATTCCATGAGGAGCAGTGGTGGAGAGGGCAGGGCTCGGAGGGAACAGATGGATTTGGGATGTCCTCCCATTCCATGGGGCTCCCACCCATTCCACGCCTGGCTGTGGCAGGGATTTTGGAATAACCTCCCGTTTTTTTTCTGGGATCAGGATTTTAGGGATAAATTCCGGGGGGATGAGAGAAGATTCCTTCCGGAACATCCCCAGGGTGGAGTTTTTTGGGGAACGCTGCTGGAGGCAGAACCTGATCCCACCTGGGAAAATGGGGATTGGTGGATTCTCCTGGAGCTTTTCCTAAGATTTTGGGACTCATCAGTCCCTGTAGATCCATGGGAAGAGCTGAGGGTCTCTGCCGCTGTGTCTGGGCCTGAATTTTGGGCACAATCCTAAAAAAAAATGATGGGAAAATGGCCCGGAATGCTTTGATGGTTGTTGGGGGAAGGCACCGGGCAGGACAAACCGGGAGAGGCTCATCCCAAATCCCAGCTCTCCTTTCCCTCTGGAAGCGGCTCCGAGGATTCCCTGGATCCTTCCCTGATCCAGCTGCACATTCCCAGCTCTCCCAGCCCTCCGTGGCCTCCCCTGAAATTTTTCCTTCCAGAATCAGGACCCCAGAGCAGCCTCACCTGAGCAGGACCATCCCCCTTTTCCTGCTGCTCTGATTTTGGGATCATCCCAGGACGAGGCCGTTTCCCAGATCGTTCCAGCCTCTCATTTTGGGGATGAGCCCATCCAACCCGGAATTCTTGCTTCCCAATCCTGTTTTTCCCCGTGCCGAGGAGCAACGGCTGCTCCGCCATCCCGACCCCGTCCCGTGCCGGGAGCAGCATCCCTGGCCCCATTCCCGGGAGTTTCCATCTGGATCCCATCAGCTCCAGGCCCTTTCCCTCATCCCACACAGCTGCGGGACCAATCCCACTCTCCTGGAGCCTCCCAGGGAACAAGGCAGGAATTTCCTGCCCAGCTCTGTGTTTCAGGATTGTTTTATATCCCAAACGTGTTTTCCTTTATCCCGGATTTCGGAGCCGCTCCAGGCGTTGTTTGTTGTTCCTGGAGCATCCCTGAGCGCTGCCCTTGGGATCGGGCCAGGCTCAGCCAAGCCGGGCTCAGCAAATCCCAGCTCAGGGCCTGGAAAAGCTGGGGATGAGGAAGGAGGAGGCTCCGGGAGAGCCAAGGAATGACAGAGCTCGTTAGTGAGCTCATTAACGGGATATTAAAACGGGATATTAAATTACCAGGATATTGAAAGGGTGGGAATGTTTATCCAGCCCTTTTTTATTAGGCCCTCCAGCATCGCCCTTTTCCATGGATCCACAGGGATTTGGGAAGCCACAACCTCAACATGAGGCGTTTTTAGCCCCAAATCCCCAAATCTAGGGAATTTGCACCCCCAAATCGGGAACTCCATCCTGAAATCCGGGTTTTTGTTGCCTTTTATGGGCTCAGCAGTCAGGAATTCCAGGACCAGCAGGCCTTTGCCTTCCCTCTGCCACAGGATGCATTCCCGGAGGAATTTTGGGATTTCTCATCCCATCCCTCTGGAGCGGGAATGGGAATTCCAACAATTCCGGCTCTTTCTCCTGCCAGGTGAGCGCGGCCCCAAGGGGGACAAGGGGGACCGAGGTGCTGCAGGTGGCACAGGTGAGCTGATCCATGGGGATCCCAGCCTGGAATTCGGGGAGATTTTTGGGAATTGGGAGGCGCTGCAGGTGGCACAGGTGAGCTGATCCATAGGGATCCCAGCCTGGAATTCGGGGAGATTTTTGGGAATTAGGAGCCTGGCGGGGAAGCTCCTGGTGTGAAGAGGCTGCTGGGAAAAGCATCCTGGAATTTTCCTGGCCGGGCGAGGAGGAGCTGGAGCTGGCGGGAATGGGGAAGGAGTGGCAATGGGAACGGAGAAGGAATGGGAATGGAGAGGGAATGGGGAAGGGGCGGGAATGGGAATGGAGAGGGAATGGGGAAGGAGCAGGAATGGGGAAGGAGCAGGAATGGGGAAGGAGTGGGAATGGGAATGGAGCGGGAATGGGAACAGAGAGGGAATGGGAACAGAGTGGAAATGGGAATGGAGCGGGAATGGGAACAGAGTGGGAATGGGAAAGGAGCAGGAACAGAGCAGGAATGGGAATGGAGAGGGAATGGGAACAGAGTGGAAATGGGAACGGAGCAGGAATGGGAACAGAGCGGGAATGGGAACAGAGCGGGAATGGGAACGGAGCGGGAATGGGAACGGAGAGGGAATGGGAACGGAGTGGGAATGGGGAAGGAGCAGGAATGGGGAAGGAGCAGGAATGGGGAAGGAGCAGGAACAGGAACGGAGCGGGAATGCCACAGGGACGAGTTGGGATGTGCTGGTGTGGACAGGAGCATCCTTGGGGATGGCACTACGGATGGAGATGTCACCACGGATGGTGTCACCATGGATGATGTCATCATTGATGATGTCACCACGGATGATGTCACCATGGATGATCATGTCACCATGGATGATGATGTCACTATCCCTGGGAATGTCACCATGGATGATGTCACCACGGATAATGTCATAATGGATGATGTTGATGTCACCATGGATGATGTCACCATATATGATGTCACCGCGCATTATGATGGTGTCACTATCCCTGGGGATGTCACCACAGATGATGCCACCATGGATGATGCTGATGTCACCATGGATGATGTCACAATGGATAATGTCACCATGGATGATGTCACCATCCCTGGGGATGTCACCATGGATGATGTCACCCCAGATGACGTCACCATGGATGACGCCCCCCTGGCTGCCCCACGCTGGGGCTGTTCCTGACCATCCATTCCCACCCATTCCCGTCCCCTTCCGTCCATTCCCGGTCACTCCCGGTCACTCCCGGTCACTCCGGGTGGTTCCCACAGCTCCGGCCGAAGGCTCCATCCGTTTGGTGAACGGCTCGGGGGCGCATGAGGGGCGCCTGGAGATCTTCCACGAGCGCCGCTGGGGCTCGGTGTGCGACGACGGCTGGGACAGCCGCGACGGCGACGTGGCGTGCCGCATGCTGGGCTTCCCGGGCGCCGCCGACGTCTTCCGCATGGCGCGCTTCGGGCAAGGTGGGACCGCCCCGGGATTCGGGAGCGGGGATTGGGGANTGGGGAATGGGATTTGGGAATGGAGAATGGGCAATGGGGAGGGGGGAATGGGATTTGGGACACGGCTTTGGGCAAGGTGGGACCGCCCCGGGNATGGGACAGCCCATGGGATTTGGGAATGGCTTCAGGCAAGATGGGACTGCAGCGGGAATCGGGAATGGGGAATGGGACTGCAACGGGATTCGGGAATGGGACCAGGCAAGGTGGGACAGCAATGGGAATCGGGAATGGGACTGGGCAAGGTGGGATGGCAATGGGATTTGGGAATGGGGAATGGGACAGCCACAGGATTCGGGAATGAGGAACAGGACAGCCCCGGGATTTGGGAATGGGACTGGACAGGGTGGGACAGCCCCTGGAATGTGGGAATGAAGACAGCCCCGGGATTCGGGAATGGTACAGCCTGTGGGATTTGGGGAATGGCTTTGGCCAAGATGGGACGGCCCACGAGATTTGGGAATGGGACCGGCCACGGGATTCGGGAATGGGACACCTGTGGGATTGGGGAATGGGACAGCCTGTGGGATTTGGGAATGGGACAGCCTGCAGGAATCGAGAATGGTTTTGTCCAGAGGGCGCTGGGCTCCAGAACGGCTCCGCAGGGAATGACAACATTCCTGAACCTGCCGAAGCACCAGGGCTGTTTGGAAAACGTTCCCTGGGACAGGGTGGGGTTTTGGGGGATTGGGGTTTGATCCATGATCCCAGGGGAGCTATCCCCAGTTTGGAGATTCCGTAACTCCTTTGGACTCCTGGAGTCACCTCTCCAGCTTCTCAGAGCTGATGGATCCTGGAAAAGCCGCTCTGGGAATGTCCCTCATTCCCCTCGGGACACCTCGGGATGGGCTCTCCCACCACTGCTCCGTGCTCCGTCCATCCAACACTCCCAGGGATCCAGGGATTCTCTGGGAATTCCAGCCCAGACAGGAATTCCTTCCCAAGATCCCGCCCCAAGTTCCCCTTTCCCCCTGGCAATTCCATTCCCTGTATCTCATCCCAAATCCCAGCTCTCCTTTCCCTCTGGAAGCGGCTCTGAGGATTCCCTGGATCCTTCCCCGATCCAGCTGCGCATTCCCAACTCTCCTAGCCTGGATCCAGAGCAGCTCCAGGGTCTCTCTGGGGTCAGATGGATCCATGGATATTCCATATCTGTGGATGTTCCGGATGGATCCATGAACATTCCAGAAGGATCCATGGACATTCGGGATGCTTCCCTGGGTATCTGGGATGGATCCCTGGATGTTCAGGACGGATCCGTGGACATTCAGGATGGATCCCTGGACATTCCAGAAGGATCCGTGGACATTCGGGATGCATCCCTGGATATCCGGGATGGATCCCGGGGTCCCAGCCATGTCCGTGTCCCCGCAGGCTCCGGGAAGATCTGGATGGACGACGTGTCCTGCACGGGCAGCGAGGATTCCCTGGAGCTCTGCAGCTTCTCGGGATGGGGCCGCACCAACTGCGGCCACGCCGAGGACGCTGGCGTGCGCTGCCGGACAGACTGACCCCAAACACGCCCCGAATGGGGAATGACCCCAAAGCCATCCCAAAGGGGAAAATCCCAAAGCCATCCCAAAGGGGAAAATCCCAAAGCCATTCTAAAGGGATCGGGTAATGACCCCAAACCCATCCCAAAGGGGAAAATCCCAAAACCACCCCAAAGGGACCGGGGAATGACCCCAAAGCCATACCAAAGAGAATGACCCCAAACACACCCCACAGGGGAATCCCAAACCCATCTCAAAGGGAAAACCCGAAATCCACCCCAAAGGGACTAGGGGAATGACCCCAAAGCCACCCCAAAGGGGAGACCCCAAACCTATCCCAAAGGGAAAACCCCAAATCCATCCCAAAGGGACTGAGGAATGACCCAAACACACCTCACATGAAGAATCCCAAATCCATCCCAAAGGGGAAAATCCCCAAACCACCCCAAAGGGACTGGGGAATGACCCCAAACCCATCTCAAAGGGAAAATCCCAAATCCATTTCAAAGGGGAAGATCCCAAAGCCACCCCAAAAGGATCAGGGAATGACCCCAAACCCATCACAAAGGGGAAAATCCCAAATCCACCCCAAGGGACTGGGAAATGACCCCAAAGCCATCCCAAAGGGGAGACCCCAAATCCATCCCAAAGGGAAAATCCCAAACCCATCCCAAAGGGACTGGGGAATGACCCCAAACCCATCTCAAAGGGAAAATCCCAAACCCATCCCAAAGGGGATGATCCCAAACTGATCCCAAACCCGTCCCACCCTGGCTCCCAGGCGGGAGTGGGATCAATCCCAGAGAAATAAAGGGTTTTTTTCTTCTCTGAGTTTGTGGGGTTTTATGGGATTTTATGGGGTGTATGAGATTTAGGGGGTTTATAGGATTTTATAGGATTTTATGGGGGTTTATGGGGTTTATGAGTTTAAAGAATTTAAAGGGTTTTATGGGGTTTATTTGGGTTATGGGGTATATGGAGTTATGGGATTTATGGGGGTTTATGGGATTTATAGGATTTTATGAGTTTTACGGGATTTATGGGGGTTTATGAGGTTTATGGGGTCTATGGAATTTTATGGAGTTTATGGGGTCTGTGGGGTTATGGGATTTATGGGGTTTATGAGGTCTATGGTATTTATGGGTTTTATGGGATTTATGGGGGTTTATGAAGTTTATGAGGTCTATGGGATTTTATGGGGTTTATGGGCTCTATGGAATTTATGGGATTTATGGGGTTTATGGCGTCTATGCGGTTATGAGATTTATGGGGTTTATGGGATTTATGGCAGTTTATGGGATTTAGGGAAACTATTGATTTATGGGGTCCATGGGGGTCTATGGAGTTTATGGGGTCCATGGGGGTTTATGGAGTTTATGGGATTTATGGGGTTTATGGGGTTTATGGGGTCTACGGAATTATATGGGATTTATGGGTTTATGAGATTTATAGGCGTTTACGGGATTTATAGGCTTTTATGGGGTTTAATTTTTTATGTCGTTAATGAGGTTTATGGGAGTTTATGAGGATTTATGGGATTTTGGGGTTCCAGAGACCCTACAGCACCCCCCCACCAGATTCTTGGGGACTCCTCCCTGCTTCCTAAAGCCCCTCCCAGCCCCACAGAGCCTCCAGAGCCCCCCAGGTCCTCCCCATTGCTTTTGGGGCCGCCCCAAAACCCCACAGGATCCCCGGGAGCGCCCCAGGCCA
>VXBQ01002194.1:0-45748 GCA_013400175.1 Phainopepla nitens
TCTTTTCAACCTAAGACAGCCCAAAAACATCTTTTCTTGTTTTTATGAATTCAGACCCACAAAGAGGTATTTTACAGATTTTGGAAAGAATATTTTAAGCACACAAGTAAAATATTAAATGCTTTAAAAAGTTTTCTCACTCTTCATTATAAATAACTTTTAATATTGTATTCAAAAGATTTCTGTGCTAAGAATTGGAGCTAATGTTTACCTTCTGTAATATGGAAGTTCTCAAGGTGCCTCGTGAAATTCCCTTAAGAATAGAAGATTAGCCGTACAGGACTGTATAAAGATCAGAGTAATATAAAATTGTTAAGCTTTCTATAATAGCTTAATGTGCATTGGTATCTTAATTTATTTGAAATTACATATTATATGGACATTTATCAAAAGATATTCTCTTTGAATAAACAGTAAAAAAAAATTGGAATTTGTCAAATAATACTGACATATAATATGCTGGAAAATAATTGATTTTTAACCTTAGTAATTAATACTAGACAATTTGATAATGAAAAGGCTATGTTCCAATTTATTTTTTTAATTTTTTTTAATTAACAAACTGTGTCTTAAAAATAGTAGCAAGGGATAGACCACATTCTGACACTATGTAGTTAAATCATAGCTTTTCTGCTAGTTACCTAATTGAAAACTCAGAGATTAGTGAGAAAATCCACTTGTGGCCACATATCAGTAGAGATGAATGAGCAATTGTCTTTGCAACCTGGTGGAAGATATCATAGCTCCCTAGGTTTTAGGTGGGCTGTGTTTTGAATAGCTGATGTGACAGTAATGTATGGATCAGTAATTAACAGACAATATTTATAACTCATCTACAGTGACTGATTGAGTGACTCCTTTAGGTAATCTCAGTGCTTTCAAAAGATGGTGCTGAATGGATTGTAAAAAACTAGAAAATGCTAAAAATTATTTTTAAAAATCCTAAGAGGAATGTGCACTTTCTGATTCAGAAGGAAATCTTTCATGGAAAAAGATGCAAAAAGGGGTGTCAGGTTGTGACATCTGAGCTTGCATATTTTGTGAATTTGGCCAGATTCTGATATCAATTATGCTGCAATAATCTATTATCTATCAAGCAGCTTTGCATACTGTAACACTTCAGTTAATTTCCCTTTAACAGAGTGTAGAATACTTGCACCACTTATTGCAGCACACGCTAAACTTTGATTTATACAGATTTTTCAGGATTTCATCCCTTGTTTTTTTCTATAAAATTGCTTATACTGTGTGCAGGGTTTCTGAAGGACTATCCCCAGAATATCATATATTTGGTACTAGGAATAGAATTAATGAAGATTCACATAATTTACATAAGGAAATTTTTTAATAGGTTCTCTGTAGTGATTTAATTTCAATATGAAAACTATCCTTGCTTAAATAAATAACCTTGATTTTATTATAGAATCATGAGATTGAGCTCCGAAGATTTACAAGTCGCTTGCATACAAATGATCCTTCACACCTTTATTTTATTCCCTCTGTAAACCTCGGAACGCAATTCCCAGGTAGATTCTCATCATGGAATAATTAGTCGGGTTTCATGGCGAAGTCATAAGAGCAGTTGTTAATTTACATGGAATCTCTTTAGGTTTCTTCAGCATTTCCAAAGTAACCATGTGCAGCAATTTCATACTGTGTAACGAATTCAGCAGGATGGTGGTTTTTCATATCCGTACTAGATGTGACCTCAGTTAGGTAGCAAGCTGAGTTCCCTCTGATACTCAATGTTTTTCATTAAAGGACAGCTGACACATACTAGTTTCTTACTTAACTGTGACACTGACCATAAAGGGCTGCAGCAATTGATTTATCCATTCTGCTGAACTCAGATAATTAGATACTCAGGTCTTCCTGCTGCTGCCAGTCACTTCTATCTGGTAACTTTCTGGACACAGTGCTCTCTCTCCACAAAGATGGCTTTGTTGCTCATTTTTTTGATTTAAATATAATTTTTTTCTGATGTCCTCAAAATTCCAAGTTATGAAAGCACTGTTTTATAATAAAGGACTTTTTATTTCATATGAATCAGGTTATTAGCCTTTAGTGATAACAAAACTCAAACCAAAAGTAGCCATGCTCTCTCGAAATATTGGAATTATACTTTTTTTTCCAAGGATGGAAACTCTCATAGTTATAGTTGACTTACCATGGACTCATTTTTTTTCCACTCTATCATTGTTAAACCCTCTCATGCTACCTAAGAATGTATCTAATTTTATGATGTACTATAGTTGAGGACTGTGGTTTAGGTATGAAATCTGTCTATTGTTCTGACACATCTTCCAAAGAAACCAGAGGACACGAACTGGGTTTTCTTTTGATGACTTGAAACCCGAAGATGTGTTCCAGGTGGGCACTACTTCAGCAGCTAATTTTCTTCAGTTATAGGACCAACCTTAGTCCCACAAAATAATATTCCTGAATATTTACAAGCCTTGATATTGAATATTTCAATGTACAGGTTTCTTTCTAGCAAGCTGTATCTTTTAATTTTCTTATCAATTATTATTTCTGATTTCCTGATCCTTCAGGGGGTGGATGGTGTGGAGTCAAGTTTCTAGCCCTGCCTTGGAAAAAGGGCTCTTCAGCAACTTCCCCTGTGGTTAGGGAGACCTGACTGATACCCTCCCTGGGTACCTTGCACTACCATGTAAATACTTTGTACCCCATTGATAACCCACCTCTGAACCCTCACCTGATTTGCCCCAGTGTTCTACCCCACCCCCTGCCTTCCCAATATAATCCTGGCTCCCTCAGACCTCCCCAGTCTTTTGTCCCTGGACCCCTTTGTGGTGAGATCGAATAAAGGACTCTTGCGGAACTCTACACGAAGACTCTGCCTCTTGCCTCCTGCGTCGGCTCTGCGCGGCTTTCACAGAAGAGCTGAATCATGCTATAGAGCTGTATCACTCAATGGCTGCCTGGGTGTGCCTGTGCCTCCAGTGCGTCCTTTTCAGGACACTTTCTCCGGAAGGTTGCGGCGCTGAAACTACCCACAGCCACGCCACGACAGGATGAATGGATGGATGGATGGATGGATCTCTGCTTTTAGAAATAAAATATAAATATAAATATAAAATATTTGAGTCTTGTAGAAAAAGACTCACTAGTCCTACACTATTATCTCTTAATAATTAACATAGGTTTGGGAACTGATACTCCTATAAAATCAATGTGAGTTCATTCTCCTTACACAAGAATAAAATTTGCCATTTTTCTGTCTCTAAATTTAGGCTTCTCTTTACCAGTCTCATAAATCTCATAGTCTGGGAATTAATCACAAGATTTTAATGTGCCTTAGTAAAGACTTCAAGTCTCTGGTTTTTTTGAAGTGTGTCGCACTGTAGCTTATTAATTCCATTTGAATTCATAACATTCAAAAGCAACTGTGAGCCTTTTGGACAGTTTTTGATCCTGGAATCACTACTTATTGATTCAGCTTCCATACAGAAGTTATAGCCAGCCTGATCCCAGAGCTGGTGGGGTACACATCCCTTCTCCATGGCATTGAGTGAAAAGGTATGAGCTGGTGTCATGTGCTGTCGTGCTGTATTTCATGTTGACTGGCTCAGCCGACTTGGACGCTGCTAGGTGTATGTTGATGCAGCAGTGAAATACTGCCTAGTGAAAAACATTAGTGTCCTTTTCATTCTTAAAAGCAAGGATCTTTGTTAGGAGATAAGATTTAAAGAAAGATATTAAGCTCATAGCTCTTATGTTATTACGGATTGCTAATAAGGATGTATAATTACTTAAGATGTATTCCAGATTCTTATACATAACTGATCTAACTACATGGACATCTTTTTGAATTATGATATGAAATGAAAATGAAGTGTAGTCCTACTAATATATTAGAATTACAACAGAAGAAAAACTATGTTCATCAGATACGAAAACCGTAAATGTAAGCTGGCAAAAAAGGCTTCATTATTATTCATTATGAATCATATAATTCATTATGAATAGTATACAATACTATTTATAATAATTTGTTATGAATAGTAGTCCAACTATTTTTCATTAACTAAAAAGTGTGCAGAAAAGGAACTGCATTTTGCATTTGAATCTTGATAAACTGAAAAATCTGGAAGAGAACATACATCGGTACATATCTATAAAAAGTACATATTTGAATGCATCAAGATCTGCTGGTTGTAACACTTCTCGCTTTTTGGCTGTGTGTTTTCCAGTGTGTAATATGTCCAAATCAGGGGTGAATTTGATCATCTTAATTATAGTAAATTTTATAATTTTCTTCTTAGAAGCCAAACAAAATTTTATGACAAAGGCATTTATCACAGATTTTTAAATACTTTCACAATAATGTCCTTTAAAGGTCTTTTAAAATTTGTAGTGTATTTCTTCCTCATATAACAAATAAAGCATTTTTTGCTTACTTCAGTTTAAATTATATAAATGACAAAATATTACAGATGTGAAAGAAATACCCAAATGCTGTAAGATTATTTAAACTGAAAAAATTAATATAAAAAGTTATTATTGATACTAAATTTCCCCATCTATTGGTAAAAGCATTAAGTAAATTCTTAGTGTCGAGAGCCAAAAGTTATCATAGTTTCTTGGATCACTATGGTACCATCATTTATCCATCTAAGTACTTCTGAAAGATTCAAGATGACAGAAACAAAGTGTGTTCTGTACACAAAGCAAAGTGCTGCTCATGTGTCCCATATGGAAAATGTTTAATCTTTTAATGGCACCAAAAGATCACGTATAGGATTTTGAAAGATTGCTATTTACTTCAGTTCTCCTTCATGAGATTTCTTTGAGCAGATGGAGTTGCAAGATATGCTGAGAACAAGCCACTGAAAGTCAACTGAGATAACGCTGTCCGAATTGGATATTCTAAGAAAAGTGATATGTCCTCACAGATTCTTGCTCCTGTGAATTTGTTCTCATCCAAATGCTAGACCTAACAAGAGCTGAAGGATTACAGTTTTATCAGTTTTCCAAGCCAAGCAAATTAGGATGTTTTTCAACAGTTTAATTTATCAGCTTCACATTATACAACAAAGACTGTCATTCCACAAGAAATATATGAGCTGCTGGCTCTGGTAAGATTCAATAAATATTAGCTCTGTAAGGCTGAACTCTGTAAATTATAAGTGCTTCTAGAAAGGACAATTCCTGGCATCTCATGAGTCACTAAGAGAATTAAAGATCCATATAAGAGCCTTGTGAAGTAAATTAAAATATTTTATTATGTGCTGAAATTTTGAATTGCATATTGTGAGGTACTATCTTTTGCTGAAAAGTTAAAGAGCAGTTTGTTAATCTCTCAGAACAAATCTTCACTCATACCATCACTGTTTATAATGTTTGTAATAGACCTGGATTAAGAATTTCTGATCTACTATTAAAGGGCCAAGGAAAAGCTATGTTGTAAAACATTGTAAGCCTACATCTAAACCTATGGCATCATGAAATGCAACTTTGAGTGCTTTAAAACATTCAGTAGTGTTATTTATTTTTCCATCTTTTCACAGTCTTAAACAGAAGTAGTGATATCAGAGTTAGGCATGTCCTGGAATGTGTGGCAGAATGAGAAACTCATGTCTTCTACATGGCTCCTAACTGGAAGTGCCTTATGTCTTTGCCATTACTGTTTCATGTCCAAGTTAATAAGGGACCATAAGTTAATGTGAAATTGGGTTTCCTACTCTCAACACGTGAAGATATAGAACTGCAATTACCAGAAATTTTGAAAAAATCCAAGGATTATATTAATTGCTATGAACTGCAGGCAGCTAAAGGAAGTTTGTTTCAGTCCTGATCCTTATTCTGAAGCTCTAGTGGGACTTACCATTCACTAAGAAAAAAACATTAAGTAATGACTGATTGGAAAAGCATTCCAGTCTTGGGAAGAAACAAAGCAGACGAGTTGACAATACTATATATTCGTGAGTGCTGTCTGATGTAAAGCAATAAGGAATCTATTTGTCTCACAAGACAAAAATGTGAGATCTGTGGGACTGTTTTTAAGAATTTCTTAAGAATAAGTTTGTTTTGATTGATTTACCTTTTGCTTTGATGAAAGTTTACCTTGTATATTTGACTAAGAGAGAATTCATAATACGAAAAATAAAATAAGCTGTTAGTCATTCCTATGTTCATTTTCAAGCATAATTGTAGAACAAATTCTTGGAGAAATTTTGAGTAGCTGCATGATGGCTTGTAAAACTAAAACTTCGCATAGGTAAGGTTTGGATCTGATTTCTGAAGTGTTGTCTGTAACAGGTAGAGGTAAATATGCTATGGACATATTGTATGCAAGGGCAGCATTTATGAAACAGACTAAACAAGAAGGGAGTTCCACTAAAATGTGTGGATTTAGCACTGGGGCTTACCTTTTATTGCACTCTTTCTGGGAATATGAATGGAACTCTAAATGCATCTTTTTACCATTTCTTTAATACAACTGCTACTTGAATTTCTCATCCACAGAATTAGAAAGCATTTGCCTATAGAAAGTAACAGCAGCAAAATAGATTATTCGATTTACTTATCGGCTGATGCATTCTGGTTGAGTTGCTCTAGAACCAAATTCCTGCTCATTCCTGTTTTGTACTTGATATAAAGCTGATTGAGAGCTTTTAAGTGAGTTATTCAAAACTTTTTTTTCTTAGATCTGATTCTGAATTTCTTTTTAGTTTGCACTACTTTACTAGTCATAAAGAAATTTCTTATTCTATTTGCCTGCTAAGGTTGAATTTCTGAAAAAAAAAAAGAGAGTGTGAGCTAATATTTTAGTTCAGGATAAGTGGAAAGAAAGAAAAAAAGAACAAAACTCAGCATCAGATGCAGTGTCATTGCATTGAGCAGTCAAGTTGTTTTCTTAGACCATGAAGCCCAAGCAAAATTAAAATTCAGTGCATTCCCAGGAGTCCTATCACTGGATACCAGGGAGAAGAACCAACACCCTATTCTGCCCTTCCCCTCTTTGGGAAGCTGGAGAGAGCCATGAGGTCATCCCTCCTGTTCTCTAAACTAGACAAACCTGAAGTCTTCATCTTCTCCTCACAGGATGTTCATTTCAGCCCTGTCATCAGCTGCTCTGCATGGCTTCTTCTGGGTGCACTGAAGGACCTTCATATTCTCAAACTGTGGGTCCCAGAACTGCACACAGTGCTCAAAGTGAGGCTGCACCATCAAGTACAGAAAAGAAAAGAAAAAAGAAAAGAAAAGAAAAGAAAAGAAAAGAAAAGAAAAGAAAAGAAAGAAAGAAAGAAAGAAAGAAAGAAAGAAAGAAAGAAAGAAAGAAAGAAAGAAAGAAAGAAAGAGAGAAAGAAAAAGAAAGAGATGGATACAGCTGGAGTAGGACTGGAATAGCTGTCAAAAGAAATTGTGGGAAACTTTGTTTTGAGAAGTTCTAAACTAAGGGGAGATAGAGGTCCTTGTGTAAGGCTCAGGCTTTATTTAAGCTGGAGTTAGCTTGAGAGAAAAAGAAAGGCCAGAATTGTGGATGGAGTGGGGCCACAAAAGCTCTGTCAAAGGAAAGAATAGATGGAGAAAGTTTTGCTGTCAGCAAAAGGCTGTGAGGGCTTTCATAAGGCTTGTCCTTCAATCATGATTTGAATTAAATTCGTAATTTCTCATATATATCCTATAATTTCCCTCTAAGGAAAAATAATTTAAATAGTCCTGTGACTGCCTAAGGTTCCTCTTGCTTCAATTAGGTCAGTGGCGAATGTTCAAATGAAAATGTGCCAGTCTTTCTTTTCAGAAATAAAGAGAGGTACATTCTAATTTCCCATGTTTCAAAAAAGGTCCAAGACATGAAACTTTACCTAATATGGGGTTTTCATGTGAATTTGTACTGTTTCCTGGAAGGTAATATGTCTTCTGGTGAAGTTAAAAACCCCATGACTTGCTGTCTTGGTAAGGAGTTCTCAAGTGCGACATGGAGTATACCAGACTTGTCAAATTTTCATTAGCTGTTTTTGTACTATTGCATCATATCAAACATGTTAGCTTGAAACTGTTATCGAAAATAAGTGCTAATAAATGCTAGTTTTGTAAACTAAATTCAGATATTGTAATGTTATCTGAATAAAGGCTAAGCAAATTGAACAAAGATATGACATGGATCAGAGGAACAGTGAAAACCAGGAGATAACTATGGGATGTTCAGGTGACAGGTTGAAAGCAGAGAAATGACTCAAGCAAGACTTGTGTGAAATTGGAAGGAATTATAATAGAATTCTGTGGCCATATACAGCTGCAGGTTGTTCAGTAGCCGTAACTGAGTCTGTGGTTTCATAATCATCACATGTTCTATACACTTATTAAATACTATTTTTGACTATCGTGTGTGGGCTCAGCCTCTCTACTAACTGGTACTGGGAACAAGGTAAAGTGGGGTAGGGACATCCACAGGGCTGGGACAGAAGAAATCCTACAGGTTCTGTAGTGAACCAAATTCAACAACCTTAGATAAGCTGAATTATATTACGTTCTTCATAAACAATCTGTTATAAGTAAATAATAGAGTGTGCTCACTGGTTTTCAGTGCTGATCATCATTTATGTGATGCTGCATATTTTAATCTTACTGTTTTCATTTGAGTCTCTGAACTACAAGGGAAAAGCACTGAAGGCATGCATCTTCATGATGGTTCTCAGGTAACTCACTGTTAATTCTAGCATGTATGTGGCAAATATTTCACTCTCTTATGTTTTGATTTGTCTCTTAAAAGATGTGCCATTTAGAGATATTCATGCCTTATGATGGTAATATGCATATCTAGCTTAAAGCAGATTTTGGAGTATGAAGAATTGAAACAGAAACAACTTGTGACTCAGTTTCTGCCCTAGAAGATTATTGTTAAATAAATGCTGAGATTAAAAAAATAAAAATAAAACCCCAGACAGGAGCTAGTTTATATTTTAATGAAATTTGATATTGCTGCTTTCTTAACTACTATGATGTAAAAGAAACAGTAATTAGGCTAGGAGTATTTGCAAATATATTCCTAAAACTAAGAAAAATATACAAAATAAATGAGGTTAACTTTATATTCTCTGAATTCTCACTTTCACTATAATTCCTGACTTCTTCATCTACTCCCAGATGGAATTCCATAATCATCCATATGGGAGCACTGGGACTGTAGAACAGTGTAAATCAGTGACTGATATTTGTGAGAGTCTTCTGGAATGTTACATAGACCTGTCCTCTTTCATAACTGTGATGCACAGCTATTTCTATAAAGCTATTTTTAAAATAAAAGTAATTTCTGTACAGAAGTAGGGGCTATATTTTCAGATGAAGAAGTTTTGAAGCAGTGCACTGGGCACTGGCTTAAAAATCCAGAATTTCATGTCCATTGTCTTTGCTCACTTGAATCTGGACATGCCTTGGCCATTTCCTCCAGGCAAATTTGATATTGTCTGGTGAAGTATGTAAACATCTTTCCAAGTGTTTTTTATTTGTTTCGTTGCCTTAATTATTCCTTATTAGAGTAACATGATAATAATTTGGCATAATTTCTCAACATGTCCTTTTTGGAGATGAGTATTTATATTAAGCCATCTTTCCCTCCCTGCTGGCTTTATTTCTTTCTCATCCATTGCAGAATTTAATGCTGCTGAGTCAAAGCATTACAACTATCCAGAATATAAAACTGCTGCAGATTTGCCTTAAATAGTCAAGATGTAATCAAATTTATTCTTTAGTATTTTCATTGCAAGCTGCATTAGTTTTTTATTTTGTGTTTTCCTAAACATAATGGAAATAAGAATTACAGTTTGATGACATAAAATGCAAGTCTAAAGTTCCTGGCCACAGACTCTTGCCACTAATTGAATTAGCCTAGATCTGCACCAGTGCAGTCTGTCTGCAGCCTTGCTGTGCTCTGTCAAGACTCTGTGCTTATTGGAAAAATGCTTGCCAAAGTAGTCATATATTGATCAGGATCAGGTTAAAAAGAAAGAATAAATTGGAATTCACTTTGTGTGAATTTGTGTGTATATATATATATACACACATATGTTTTTCCATATTTTAATATATATCCCACTTCAAATTAAATCTGACAACAGAGTCTTATCAAGAATCTTCAAAGTCTGAAATAACGCTCAGAATAATTGAGTCTTCTAATAAGTGTCACTTAATGGACAATTATTGTGTAATATATAATAGCTAATATATAGTATGTGTCTACTTTAATATTGATATTATAGAATTATATAATTTTTGGTTTGAAATACCCTCTAGGATCATCCAGTCTGATTATTAATCTAACACTACCAGGTCCACAAATAAACCATGTCCCCAAGTGCCACATCTATGCATATTTTTGGATACTTCCAGGGATGGTGATTCCACCACTTCCCTGGACAGTTCCACTGTTTAGACAACCATTTTTGTAAAGAATTTTTCCCTAATATCCAATATAAACTTCTCTGGAACAATTTGAGGCTGTTTCTTCTTATCCAATCTCTTGTTACCTCACCTTGCTAAAACCTCCTTTCAGGCAGTAGTAGAGGGTGAGAAGGTCTCCCATTAAACTCCTTTTCCCCAGGCTAAGCATCTCCAGCTCCCTCAGCTGCTCCTCATCAGACTTGTGCTTCAGACCCTTCCCCAGTTATGTTGCCCTTCTTTGTACATGCTATACCACAACACATCAAGAATGATGAGCCACTTGATTACCCTGACCTAAAAGAGGCAAAATGACATTTTTTAAAATTAGTTTCTCCAGAACTGAAGAATTTTATTCCAACAGTGAACTGAAGGCTCCTCTCATAAGCCCCTATGAAAAGCTCTAAGTATTTTTCCGTAGGATCCATAGGTATATAAATGGCCATGGATTATATGAGTTCAGGAGTCTTGTATTTCAGAGTTTTGAAAGACCTTGATTGGCCTTCACAGTATAGGTGTCTGCTAGCAGTAAATTCCAATTACACTGTTCAGAACTTAAACACTTTTTGCCAATTTATACCAAAGCAATATGCAGCCTCATAAGTGTTTACTGAGCTCTGACATTCTCAAAGCAAAGAATCTTCCACTGAAGTTTTTGATAACACTTTATACAAAAGGAAGAGTTAGATAAAAATTAGAGAAGTCTCCTTCAGAACTCTTAAAAGACTCATTCTTATTTTCTTAGCTTTAAATTTTATTCCCGCAGTGAATGTATCTCCCGTTCAGGGAAGAAGAAAGTTAAAGAAAAGATACTTGATCTTTTCATTGACTCTGTGTTCAGTCAGCATGCTGAGGCCTTCAGTACAGGCAGAGAACCATAGGTTCAAACCATCTATCCTAAGTTCATGCTCAGTAGCTTTTCGTTCTCAGTAGGAGACCAGTCATTTTTGAGAGACTGTCTTTACAATAAAATTACACAATATGTGGTTTAGCCATTGACATTCAGTTTCCTTATCCTACTTTATTTCTGCTCATTTCAAGAATCCAGAGAGCAAAACAGAATAGACAGGGATTTCAGGAGAAGCAGAACATATTATAATACACTTGGCATAAACTAAGGATAATGAAAAATAATAGAATAATTTAGGTGGCTTCACCACTTCCTTGGGCAGCCTTTTGCAATGCTTGACAACCCTTTTGATGAAGACATTTTTTTCTAATACCCCATTTTTCTAATACACCTCCTGGTGCAGCTTGAGGCCATTGCTTCTTGTCCTTTCACTAGCTGCCTGGAAGAAGAGGTTGACTCCCATCTGACTAAAAGCTCCTTCCAGGTAGTTGTAGAGAAGAAGAAGGTCTCCTTTTCTCCAAGCTGGACAACGCAGTTCCCTCAGCTGCTCCTCACAGGACTTGTGCTCCAGACCCTTCACCAGCTCTGTTGCCCTTCTCTGGACATGCTCCAGCCCCTCAATTTTTCTTGAAGTGAGGCGCGCAGGACTCGAGGTACAGCCTCACAAGGGCCAAGCAAATAAGGACCATCACTACCTTACTACTACACACTGTAGTGTTCTAGACACTTTGAAGTCACCCAGGATGCTGTTGGGCCCTCTTGGCCACCTGGGCACACTGCTGGCACCCCTAGGACCCTTTTCCCCATGCAGCTTTCTAACCTCCCTTCCCCAATCCTGCAGTACTGCATTGGGGTCATTGTGGTGCAGCTGGGGGACCTGGGACTTACATGTAGCTGCAGTCTCTTCCCAAACTCTTCCCATGAAAGATTACTGGACACATTCTTCCTCATCACAGTTTCTACTCTATGCAATAACATACATGTTTTCATAACTCCACTTTCCTCTGGTCTCTGCAAATGCTGTAGGGTTGAAAGCCAATTTCACTGGCCCTGAAAGAAGTCCCTATTATCTGCTACCTATTATATTTGTGTTACATTTGTGTGACATTACATTTGTACCAGAGTCTGGTTAATATAGGAAGAACATTTAGTGAAACAACATAAATCTATGCTAATTTTCTGTTTTATCTCACTTCTCCTGGACCTATAAGTTAAAATCACCTAATAGCTTCTTTTCAATGCGAGTTTAGTGGCAAAAAAGCTGTTTTACAGCTGGATTTAGTGTTGTCATGGTTACACAGTTGGCAGATATTATCTTTTTTTATCTCTTTAGGGATTTTTTCTGGAATGAATTATAGAAATTAAGAAACCCAAATTGTTAATTGACGTGATTTGTTAAAGAGAATTTAGGGAAAAAAGAGAAAACTTCTTCAAATCCTAATTATCACTTGAAGCTTGCCTTCTGTATTTGCCATTTAATATTCTGTGTTATTAGAGCACAGTTCAGTAAAATCACATTATTTAAATTTATTTTCTACAAAGCTAAAAGATTTTACTCTCACAGTGGGCTGATGGACTTAGAGAACTTAAGGAACACTTGGCAGCAACTGTTCCTAACAGTACATGTGGGATGAGTGTAGGGAATGCAGATGTCATGTACTCTTCGAAGGGTAACATTAAAATCATATTTGCTTTCCCAAGCATTTTAATCTTATAGAAGCAAGACAGTTGCTGTTAACTGATATAAGAAATATTCACAGTGGGGGCATTTCTGGAAGAACAACTACATAGGCTTAAACTAGTAGTTTTTATAAATTTAAACCTGAAATTGAATAATGATCATGTTACCAGCCTCCTAGCTTATTACATTGCTCAGAGAAAACACTGATATATGTTTTTGTCTTATTTCCTTTCTGAACTGCACAGTCATGCACTCCATCAAACATAAATGCAAGCCTTCTTTTAAGAGTGAAGAACGTTTGACAATGACCAACCATATGAAGTTCAGCAAGGGCAAGTGTCAGATTCTTCACCAGGGATGTTGTAACCCTGGATATATGGACAGATTGGGGAATGAGATGCTGGAAAGCAGAACTGTGGAAAGACACCTGGGGGTCCTGGTTCTGGCAAGCTGAACGTGAGCCAGCAGTGCCCTGGCAGCCAGAAGGGCCAACCCTGTCCTGGGGGGCATCAGGCACAGCATCACGAGCCGGGCAAGGGAGGGGATTGTCCCCTCTGCTCTGCACTGGAGTGGCCTCACTTGAGTGCTGGGGGCAGTTTTGGGTGTCACAATATAATACAGACATTAAGCTATTGGAGAGTGCCATGAAGGTGGTGATGGACTTAGAGGGGAAGCTACATGAGGAGGAGCTGAGGCTACTTGGGCTATTCAGCCTGGAGGAGACTGAGGGGAGACCTCACTGCAGGCTACAAATTGCTCATGGCTGATCTCTTCTCTGTGGTACCCAGTGACAGGACCTGAGGGGATGGCTTGAAGTTGTGTCAAGAGAAGTTTATGTTGGATATCAGGAAAAGATTCTTCACTCGGAGGGTGGTTGGGCACTAGAGCAGATTCCCCAGGGAAGTGGTCACAGCACCAAGCCTGACAGAGTTTGTGAAGTGTTTAGACAATGCTCTCAGGCACATGGTGTCACTTTTGAGGATGGTGCTATGCAGGGCCAGGAGTTGGACTTGATGATCCTTGCGGGTGTCTTCCAACTCAGCATATTCTGTGACTCTGTGTGTGTGTGTGTGCTATGAAACTTGAATGAGTCAGTGTTTCTTATGAATCCTGACTTCCTGGTTCAGATTACTTGATTGCCAAATATTCTTGCTATTATCCAGGAAAAAAGGAGAATATTAAAAATTCAGCTACCATTAACCTCCACTGTTATGGCTGAGATACATACTTTGAGTGAAAAAAAAATGGAAGACAGCTTTTTGTTCTTTCTTGAGTTTTCATGATATTTGTAAATGGGTTTCCATACCAAGCTGAGGGCATAGTTTTGTTTTCTTTTTACTGGTACTATTTTTATTTTCAGATCTTTTTATCTGGGGAGCTGAGATTCGAGGCAAAGTGATGAATCTCCATGAACTCATACTACATATCGTGGCAAAGTAATGCAGGACCAGACTGACATGGCCAGAGTTAAAAAATGTCTCTGTATAATGTTCTAATGTAACAACTGAGAATCATCTTGGCTGTCTTAAAGATCAGATGTAGTTATTGGTACCCTTCAGACTTTTTCACAAGCCGGCCTCATCTCCTACTGTTTATAGAAAAGGCACAGTCTTATTCATAGTCTACGTGTGTAAACATATTTGGTTGGGTGAGAATGCTGATCTTAATTTTATAGGGAGAAGCCACAATTCATTCCTATGACAAAGTAGCACGTACTGCCTTAGCACGTTATGACAAGGGTGATGAAAGCCCTGTTAACTTCCTTTAAAAAACAGGGTTAATCATCTCTATAATTATAATATTGGATTTCTTGATCATGTTTTAGCAGGACATACTTCTGAGAGCCCTCACAGCTAAGTTTTATGTGCTCCCAACCTTTTCTTGTGTGTAGCCATGAAAATTTCTGGGGATTTTTTGATACATTTGTTGTTCTTTCCTGTCTATTTCTACCCAGAAACTTTGGAAACTTTTGACCTCAGAATCTGTGGCATAATTGTAAAAAGAGTTGCTCAAATCCCTCATCTAACAAGGGCAGAAGTTCTAAAGAGAAAGAAAACATACATGAATTATAAGAAAAATAAATTCACGATCAATGTTTTTGCCACATCTACTTAAAAAATTCCTTAAAGGTTCATTACCACGGTATAATACAGGAAAAATATTCCATGGAGATATGTAAATGCCTTGACATGAGCCTTTTGTATTTTAACTAGAATATTTTTATTGTTTAATATTAAAAAATGTTGTATATAATCTATTTTTAATAGATACATCAACTTTTTGTATGTGTATGTATTTATCAATCAAGGACAAATTCTTGGAAAATTAGACACATGCATACATTTTGCAGATATTTATGTTAGTTATAAGTCAAGACTGAAATAACTTCTCCTTCAATTGTCATGCGGTGTGTTTAGAAAGTAAATTAAAACCATCCACTTGTGTCTTTCCCTTAAGTTCACCAGAAGGTTAGAAATGAAACTGTCTCTAAACAGACATGGAGTAAGAGTGTTAAACCAGATGGCTTTGTTAGTGACCATGGAAAAAATCTATTGCTGGCAAGACATTAATGTGCACACATTTGCAGTGCCTCAACAAAATTTTTCATTATATTATTCCAGAGCAGATCTTTTCTGAATTAAACTTTACATGTCTTTTTAGTTGGAAAATGATAAAGGATTGTCTGCATTTATTTGGAGACAGGAACTTTTCCTTATTCCTAATTTCACTCAGAAAGACAACTGCATCCTGGGCAGCATCAACTCATTCCTGGTATGAGTCAGAAGTTCAGGTAAGGGGAGCAGTTCTTTGTCTTATTAGGTGTTGGCAAACTTTCAGAAAACCCTAGGAAGAATGAAAGAAATAAAATAATCAGAATAAAATAATCATAGTGACTAGCAGGTTGTTCTGGTTTGGACAAATGTGGGAGACAACCTCCAAAGAGGTTCCTCCAGAAAAGCCAACTCAAGCGCCCCTCCCCCAACTGGTCTGGGAAAAAAAATTCCTCAGAGAGAAGTGGAAAAAAACCTGTTTATTCAACAGTCAAAGCACTCCCCAGCGCAAAATGAACAATACTAAACAACAAAACCTCTCACTGCTCTGAGGAGATGACAAATTCAGAAAAGTCCCTCTTGTGGGTTGCTCAGTCCCTCCAGTGCTGGAAAATGCTGCGGCCCAGGCCAGGCTAGGTCCCAGTGGGCCACAGGTGGAAACTCCTGGTCCTCTTCTGTGTTTTTCAGTCTAGAGCAGGTTCAAAACAGTTCCAAGAAGAAGAACAAAACCACAGTTCAGGGAATTCCTCTGCCTCAGCTAGCTAAACTAACGAAAAAGCAAAAGAGCTCTCTCCTGCTGTCTACTGCAGACAGACAGTCCAGCCAAAGAATGAGGGGGAGCGAGTGCAGTTTTTGATAACAAACTCCATGCTTCTTCTCACCCTCCTTCACTCTCAGAGCCAGTCTTAAAGATACAGAACTCAACACCCAGCAGAAACAGACAAATGATTGGGGATACAAGCATCACAAAGTCACTCCAGGACACAGGTCAAGGGAGATGATTCTTCCCCTCTGATCTCATGAGACGTCACCTGGGGTACTTTTTCTAGGCTGGGGCTCCCAACACAAGAAAGATATGCTCCTGTTGGAAGGAGTGTAGAACAGAACTGCTAAGTTCATCACAGATCTGGAAGACCTCTCCTATGAAGACAGATGGAGAGAATTGATGTTATTCAGTCTGGGGAAGAGGAGGCTCTGGGGACCTTACTGCACCTTCCAGTACCTAAAGGGGGCCTAACAGAGAGACAGAGAGGGACTTTTTAGAAAGGTATGTAGTGACAGGTCAAGGCGGAATGGATTTAAGTTGAAGGAGGGTAGGTTTAGATTAGATGATAGTAAGAAATTCTTTACTGTGAGGGTGGTGGGGCACTGAAACAGGTTGACCAGTGTCCTGGTTTAGGGCAAAATTTGGAGGGGAAGCTCCGAACGGGATTCCTCTAGAAAGCAGATTCAAGCAGCCCCTCCCTCAACTGGTTTGGGAAAAGATTTCCTTAGAGAAAAGTGGAAAAAATTGTTTATTCACAAGCACAAAAATGGTCTTGCCATCTCTTCTTGCTGTTCTTGCTCTTCTTGCTGTTCTGAAGAGATGGCAAATTCAGAAAGTCCTTTCCGTGGGGTGTAGCTCAGCTCACTCAGTCTCTTATCAGTCCCTCTGGCACTGGAAATGCCACATCCCGGCCCCGGTAGGCCACAGGTGTGAGCTCCCAGTGATCTTCTGGATTTTCAGTCCAGAGCAGTTCCAAGAAAAAGAAAAGCGACAGTCCAGGGAATTTCTCTGCCTCAGCTAGCCAAAACCAAACTAAAAAGCAAAGGAGAACTCTCTCCTGCTGTCCACAGTAGACAATACAGTCCAGGAGAAGGATGTGGGGGAGCGAGTGCAGTTTCTGATAACGAACTCTGTGCTTCTTCTCTCCCTCTTTGCTCTCAGAACCAGTCTTAAAGGTGCAGAACTCAATATTCAGCACAAACAGAACAGACCACTGGGGATACAGGCATCATAAAGTCACCCCGGGACAACCAGAGGGGCTGTGGACTACCCATCCTGGGATGTGTTCAAGACCAGGCTGGATGGGGCTCTAAGGAACTAGGTCTAGTGGAAGGTTTCCTGCCAGTGGCAGGGTGTTTGGAGCTGGATAACGTGTAAGATCCTTTTCAGCCTAACCATTGTATAATTCTGTGACTGTGAATATCCAGGTGCTCTCTCCATGTACTTGAAGGAAGAAAACCACTCTGATTCCATTAGGTTTGCCCTGGTGGAAAGCATGGTCTGCAACCTCCAGCAGCAGAGAACCAATACTCTTTTGTGCTTGTCCCTGACATTGCAGCTGTGACTGTGTCCAGGATTGCCTGGGCTTTTACCTCAGATTCAAGGAAATACTGGTCACTTTTTGCCTGTTAGTTATGCTCAGATTAACAGGGCTTTCAAATAGCAGACACCAATATTGGTCTTGATGCAACAGAGGAAGGAGTCACGGAAGACCCTTGTATTACCTCAGGTGTTCTATGGGAAAATGGAAGGAGTGAAAATCTAAAAAAATCTATCTCTTTCCAGTACTTATTCTGATATTCTAAGGAATTCTTTATTCTTTTCTGTTAACTTAATTTATCTTTGCAAGTTTACAAGTATGATTGGAAAATGCTTTGGAAAAGAATACAAAGTCCTGAAGAAGAGAATTAATCTATACCTTGAATTCCTGGTATGAGTCAGAAGTTCAGGTAAGGGGAGCAGTTCTTTGTCTTATTAGGTGTTGGCAAACTTTCAGAAAACCCTAGGAAGAATGAAAGAAATAAAATAATCAGAATTTTTTTGAGAATAACAGCGTGTGGGGAAAACCCTGGCAAAGCCCAAACCAACATAAAAAAGGAATATGCTTTCCAGGGCTTTGAGAGGCATGCAATTGGTATATGAAAGCTGTTTTCTCCTTTGAAGCCTATAATGATATTAAAATGCTTCAGAGAAGTTTTTTGGCTTGGTAACAGTGACATTATATTTCCTTGTGAATATCATAAACACAATTAGGAGTAATGGAGAAATGCAAAGGTTGTTCCTACTATGGTTAGAGTACAGTCCTCAGGAACTGCTTTTCTCTGTAGGGATGGCAGACTCTCTTTGAAAGAAATGCTTCAACTTCTCCCAGTGTACATATGTAATGGGAGAAACTACTTCCTTCATTCATCCATGTGTCTTTCTGTCTATTTGTACATATCATATATATCTCAAGTGTGTAGAGACTTATCTACCTATAGTTTCTATCTGTGGTTCAGTCTGCACACACAGGATATATACATATACACACAGAAACAATTATATAGATATTTTACTGCATCCAATGTCTTGAATTTGGAAATGCTTTTAATAATTGAATTACAATTTTTATTTAAAATCCCTTAAAAATATACATAGGTGATGGATCAATACTAAGAAAATTGAAATTTAATTATGTGTGACTAAAGTATCATCTAGCAGTTTCAGAGAAATGAAATAAAAAAACTTGCTACTACAGCAATTAATACATCGTTTCAGATATGTTTTACCAGAGAAATAAGCCTAGACTGTCAGGTTGCTTAAGCAACTATTTCTTCCTTGTGAAAATGTGAGATCTAAGAAGATTTCCTAAAACAGAGACTGAGTAAATGCTCTAAAAAATAAAATATGCACAAATGAAAAAAATATGCACAAATGTAAGAGAAAGTGCAAATTAATGGCAACATTAAAATTGGGTTACAAACATATTACCTCACTATAATACAGTTTTGAATTCAAAACAGTGGTATTCTGGAAATCCCCATGGAAGTCTTCACTTACACCACCAGATATCATACAAAAACAAAAAGGAAAAAACCCCAAAACAAACAAAAAGTTCTGCATTTTTTTCTCCTTTATCTTTCCGTTCTCCTTTACACAGGTAAGATCTAAGGATCTTGAATCTTCTACTGCATTTGTCTCAACTACTTACCCAAACAGAGAGAAAGGCTAGAGAAAGCTCTCTGTTAAGGACTGTATAGCTATAAAGATAAGTAAAAGGAAAAGATAGGTACTGTTAGTTTTTACATTTTATGGTTATTGTATCTCCATTAACAATTTATCTTGTAAAATTCAAAGAAAAAATGAAGTTTCTCATAGCTTGTCTTGAGATGCCACATGTTAATTTTCTGGTTTCTGGCCTGCAAGTAAGACTTGGACAACTAAATGTCTTACCCTACAATCAGGTCCACAAGAATGAAGTCCTGCACTTACACTTTAACAGTGGTGGGACATCATATGGGCAAAATTTTTTTCATAACCACAGCCAAGTCATCCATACTTCAGTCTTTGTTTATGAATACTTTTTTCATACTTGATAAGTGAGCATATTCTAGACAGTGCAATGTGTTTATAGTTCTTAAAATCTGCCCTTTAGCTTAAAATGATGGGAACACAAACATCACTGAATTTAAAAGATAGAATTGTCCTTATTCTTCCTCAAAATCACTGCTTAATTGAATGCTCCATTTGGAATAATTTTCTTTCTATGAGACATGATATGTGGTTCTAAAATGCTGAAGGAAAAAAGGGTTGTCTTCTAATTTCAATACAGGACTCACCACCCTCAGAAATGTTATTAGTGACTGTATTTGCATTAAAACTACTGTGTAAAAAGCTTAGAATGTGCAGTAGATGGTGAAAACATGAACCATATTTTAAAACTGATCTGTAAAAAAAATCCATCTAAATCCAGCACTTTCTCAAATCCCAGAGCTTTTTTAAAAATTATATTTTTCCAAATTATGAAAAAAATAATCTGATATCATCCAAGAATGCTATTTAGTAGATATCTGAGACAACTGTGACTCAAAATGAGAATAAAGAGCAGCTGCCGGTCTGAATAGTTAACTGACTTGATCTTATAAATCACAAAATAAATAAAATATATGCTTTAAGGTTCTTGAAGAATGCACCCATCATCATTAAAAATAATACAAAGTTTGAACTTTCCAGTCTCTTTATTGGTCCTGCATTACAAAACCAAATTGAGCAAACATGACTCCCGAGTTAAGAGAGCTCTCTATCAGCTGATGCTTTTTCTTCTTAAATTAAATAATTTCAGCTTGAATGCTTTTGATTGCTGCCACTGAGGGCTATTACACAGGGGACAGAGGTTGCAACTATAAGGCAAGCTCTGGGATATCAAATTCTGCTTTCTCTCCCTCTGCATTTTTGAGGATTTGCCATTTAGAAATATGAGATATTCAGAAGCAACTCTAGCAACCCAAGTTATGGATAGTTCCTTTTCTTGCTAAAAAATTACTCTCAAGAATACATACGAAATTCATTAACTAGAAAACATTGTTAATTGTATTTAATTTGAAACTTCAGAGAGGTTTCCATGTAAGGGACTTGGTCCATCTTTATTATCAATGGTAGATGCAATGTTCTTCCAGAAGGCAATTTTTGACTCCAAATTAAAGAGGATGTGGAAGAAATTTTTATGAAAGTAGACTCTACTGGAAAGTTTCTAATATTTTCATCCCAAGGAATTCCATTTTCCTGGTTTTCTTATCTCTGTAGTTGTCCTTCTTATACGCAAATTCAGTCATGTTAAACCTTACATATTTTTTTCAATTTTGGCCTGAGTATAACTGTGTGATTAAGTCTGTAAAACCTGCAGTGAAAGTATGATCATGATGTTCTTAGGGTGCTGCTGCATCAAGTTCTACTGTGGATAATGATCTATGCAATATATGGTGCTGGTGTACTGAGAGTGATGAAATTGTATTAACCAATGTGTGGACCGGGGAAAGCTGTGTCCTTCTACATCTGGTGCATATTATATTAGTTACTCTGTGTTTGGGGAATTTTATCAGAGCCAGATTTAAGAATGGGTCAATGTACTGTTAACATATACATCTCTCTGACATTTAAACAATTCCATAATATTTTAGGGAATTTTTCTTTGATATTTTTAATATTTTTTTTTATTTCCCTATCTGTGATTGTTTCACTCATGTGATTAGATGATATTTGTTGTCAAATGCAGATGATGCATGAGCTGAGGAGAGATACAAGTCAGATAATACACAGGGCAGACTCAGTTTTATCATAAGGTAAGAAAAAATTTTTCCCCAGTAGTGGCACAGCAAAATCAGTTTTGCAATTATTGCAATCATAGATAACTTTAATAAGCTGAGATCATCTTAAGAAGTTGAAAGACATCATGAATCCAGGGAGAGTATGTTTTGTGGGATTGTAGAGAAGTTTTGTTGTCTTCTTAGTTTGGGTGCTTGAAGTGGGAATAATTTAAATCAGTAATGGCTGGGGAGAGCAGCAAAAGACATAAGCATTTGCACACTCACTCAGCCCACAAAAATGCAAAGGGAAAAAAGTTACTCCAAACCTAGAATAGTATCACAGAAATTAAAAGGAAAAATTTGAGGCTGCCAAAGTGGCAAAGGGGAGATTTCTGTAGGGAGGAGTTCCTCCTGGCTTATGGGAACACTGAACTAGACAGGATTCTCCTCAACACAGCCCCAACCAACACAGTGGTCCTGCATTACGAAACCAAACTGAGCAAACATGGCTCCAGAGTGAAGAAAGCTCTCTATTAGCAGATGCTTTTTCTTCTTAAATTAAATTATTTCAGCTTGATTCTTTTGATCACTTCCACTGAGGGCTACTACAAAGGGGACAGAGGTTGCAAATATAAGGCAAGTCCTGGGATATCAAATTCTGCTTTGATATCCCAACACAGCCTCAACAACTATATCAGGCAATCCTATTCACACATTTTACAAGCTCTACCTTTAGACTACTGAGCTTTGTTGCACTTTTTAACTAGTGGAAAAACTTTTCATATACCTGAACTTATCTTGTACTCTTAAGAGAGAATAAGGCCGTGGTATCACTTTCCATTCTGTTTCCTGCTTCTAAGATAGATGTAAAGATCACAAGGCACAATCTACTTCCCTGTTATTAGAGGCTGAGCTTATTTAAAAGAATAATGGGCAAGAAAGTGAAATATTTAAGTGTATTCTTGACACAAGAATTGCTTGAAGCTTGTAACTGAAAAATATGAAATTTAGATATGTATGGTTAATTTAGGAAACCAATCCACCCAACTGGCTGATTAGGACAGCCTCTCTCTGGAAATGACAAAGCTCAATACTAATATACTAAGAAAAAGAAAGCAACTCAGCTTTATGTTTTCCATTTAGTTTTTTTTTTAGTGGTATTATAATTCTGTAAATACAAATTCCTGCCTCCTTTCCTCTGGTGAAAGCACAATTGTACATTACAAAATAAAAGACTTAGGGATTAAATGGAAACTAAGATAACTGTTCAAGAAAGTTTACAGTGCCTCTAGCACATCTTAGCAAAAGATTCTCAATTATTTCTGAAAAGTGAGTGCTAGACAGTGTTAAAGAGCATCCTGTGACAGAGCTACATTTCTAAAATTAATGTTTCTCTTTCCTATGTTACAATAGAAAAAGATCATTTCTACAAAATAAAAATGAATACATTTATCAAAAAAGTTGATATATTCTTCATTCAAAAGGGGGACCAAACATACAGGTTCATAAATATGCATAACTTTAGTATGTTAATTTTTACATAAGCAATTGTAGGTGTTAGAAAAACAGTACACAATTGTTGAAAATTGCTGTAATAGGGTTGAAATAGTGATAGCTCACAACATAGTCCCTATTAAGAATAAGCTATTTCAATACTCTGTTGCAAACTCCTATGTAAAGAAGGCTCTGTGAACTAGAACAAGTAGGTTGCCAGGACAACCATAAAGACATGGCTGAAATGCAGAGTAAATTTATTTAGTTACCTGGCTGGTTGGAGGATCTTAAAGCAAAGCCCAAGCAGAGCCACAAGCAGGAACAGCAGGGGCTGTTAGGCTTAGTTGATCCTAGCCCATGGCAGGCCTCTTGTTTCCACCAATTTAACAAAAGACAAGCACACACTGAGTTTACCGATATGCTGTGTGCTTTTTGTGATCTCTGAGCTTTTTGATCTCTCTCTTCCCCCAGCAGGAGGCTCAAGCATGTCTGTGTGAGAGTGTGTTATCTCTGCACAGGAATTCTACTTCTCAAGACAGGCAGAGGATAAAGCAAGAGAAGGTGTAATAAATGGAGTTTTTCCACTCTGGTATTCCCAGCTGCAAGGTCACTTAAGCAAAACCACTCCCTCTTTTCCAAATCTGCTTTGAACCCTTTCCTCTAATTAATAATGTTTTTTACCAGCCTAACTTCTATCATAGTGAACAAGTTGTGATCATAATCTGAAAGAGGATTCTGATGTCTAAAGTGATTGCAAAGGAATTACCCAGATACAAATTCTTAAAGTTATATAGATGTTGTTTGCATCCCACAAAGGGTAAAATGTAAATACTAAAAGGACAGACATGGATCTATATGGACTGTGGTCTTACCCAGTACATTTGTGCTTCAACCGTGTAATATTTCCAGAGCTTTACTTATCCTTCCATAGCTGTATCTGTAATTTAGAAATAATCAAATTTTTATCTTTTTAATTTGGATGGCTGGTTTGTGATATTCTGGAATCTCTACCTGGTGGGCTTGATAATTAGATCCTGAATGAATTCATCAGTAGGTTATTAAAGCAAGTTGCTTGAAATTTCTGTGCTCTTTTCCTCTGCCTGCACTTCTACAATTTCCATGCCTAGCTACACCGTATTTTAGCTCAAACAAAAGAGCTGGGAAGAGTATTATACTCTACCCAGCCTAGTGTGTAGTCTGTTGGTTTCAATAATTTCTTCAAAGACTGATGCAATAGGTTAAAAGACCAAAAAAACCCACAACAAAATCTCATGAGGAATGTCAATGGACATTCAGGATGTCAAAAACTTCTGCAAGTAAAAAGGGCGCCTTTCTAAACGTCAGGTTTTCCATGGTATTATTATTATTATGTTTTAAGGAGTCTCCACGATGAGAAGAAAGTGAGCTTCTACGATGAATTATCATAGAAGGGTAAGTGTGGTAAAGATGCAGTTTCATGCTTTTCTCTGGCATTTGACATATTACACAAAGCAGGATATAGATAAATTGGGAGTCAGTATAAATGCTTTCAACTGAATAAATTGTCCATAGGTTTAAGAAGGAAAGACAGGAGGATTGTATTTTCACCATGGTCACAAGGATGATACAGACTGAGAGCATTCAGAAAGGCAAAGCAAGACTCCTGAATTAGCCCACTGCCTCAATGTTAAAGGATGAATCTTGCTCCTAGTAATATTTATCATCACATTTCATCTGTATATTTGCTTTTTTACTACATTCTTATTTTCCTATTATTAGAATTATACCTTTCCTTTTCTGAAAATAGGAAAAAGGTATCTTTAAGTATAATTGGCTCTTAAAGTGAACTTTGGTGATTACAAAGATGTAATGGATATTTTTCCTTGGGTATAAAAAATTCAGTAATTTAAGAAAGCCTGCCTTCTGATGCCTGTTACTTGGAATGTTTTAGCCTGTAAAATAACCTAAGTTATTCTGAAGGGAGCTATTGTCATATGCTAGTATGTAGTAGTTAGAGGTTTCCAGTAAAGTCTCCAGTGAAGTAGCATCCCCCTAATAAAGCAATAGCCCTGCAGGGGCAGCTAATAACTCCAGGACCTATTTTCACAGACATCAACATGTATTTGAATAAATGATTTTCTGCTCAGTACTGTGCATCTATTTCAGAGATATGCAAAATGCATCAAAGGATTTAGGATATTTAAGGCACTTAGATTTAAGAATACTTAATTGTTGAATTTCCAACAGGCCTGGATATTACACAGATAGAGTTGCTCTGCTCAATCAAGACAGGAGGAGATCTTGATAAACCCAGCCACAAAATTTCAGTTTCTTAAATAAGTGTAATTTTCAAATTTAAATTTCATGGTAGTGTGATATGTCTCTCTAAATTTTTATTACTAAAAGAACCCTAAACCATTTTCAGTTTGCTTAAGTTTGCTATCCACACACCTTTTTCACTTGGTCCATTGCACCCTAGTAGTGAGCATGACACTTTTTTGATGTGCCTTTTGGTATAATGCTAAAGGTTGTCTCTGCTTGAACCTCACCTTTGAACACTATGAATAGCTATGAATAGGTGTAGGCTGTTTGTGGACCCAAAGGTATCATTTTGACCTCTTTAGTCATGCAAGCAAATATAGGTGAGTTTTTTTCTGGAAATCAGTCTGAAAATTATTAGTAGAACCAAGGATATAACTGATGAATCTTTCCTGGGTGTTAACCTGATTAATGCTGACCTTTTAAAATAGGAGACAACTGTGATGACATATCAAAACCATTTGATGTTAGC
Organism: Phainopepla nitens; assembly: GCA_013400175.1. Lineage (NCBI taxonomy): Eukaryota > Metazoa > Chordata > Aves > Passeriformes > Bombycillidae > Phainopepla > Phainopepla nitens. Next base: position 25,800 of record VXBQ01002194.1, read on the forward strand.
TGCTGAAATCTTTGAGTTGGCTGTATATGTTTTAAAGCAGAAAACGAAAGAGAATTTTATTAAAAATTTAGATGGACTTGATAGATAAGGATTGTTTGGCCCATTCATTATGTTCCTGAAAGTTCCCTTTGAAGCAACTGTCTCCTTCCTGTCTGTTAGACATAACCCATGCAATGAAAATAATTATGACAACTGAGAAACTTCACATAGTCCTGACATAAGTCTTGGAGACTGTATCCTTAAGTTTATTGTAGTTATTTTTTTTACCTCTCAAATTTTGATATAGCAGTCCTGAACACATTAGACAGAAATACTGTGGCTACTACCATTTAACGGTTTCCATTTCTTGTGGGTCACCTCAGAGTTATCTGAGCCTTCTGCCATCTCAAGACATAAAATACTGCTTTCTCTTCTTTTATGCATGGATCACAAATGTGACCTAGAAAAACATATATATTGTACCTGTTGTATTTTTTCTATCTTTTACCCAAGAGTCCATTACACTCTGAAATAACCTGGCAATGGCGTACTTGGATCACTGATCTACCACTTTTCAGTGTTGAAGGAAGCTTATCTATTTTCTATTCCTTCATATATTTGTAAATTTTATAGTTGATTAGTTGAATGTTTCCAAGTCTTCCAGTTAATTCTTGTAAAAGAACTCCTTTATTAGCATGATAAATGAAATTTGCAAATTTTTTCTTCATGTAGTTGAATCATTTGCTTGTCAGCTGTCATACACAGGTGACACATGCAGAGAAACATCTTTCTTACCATGACAAGTTAGATTGCCTGTGCGATGCCAGATGTGTAAAGCAGACAATATGCTTCCAGGTTAGTGATGATTCATTTTGGAAATGCTGGCTTTTTGCAAAAATTTATTAATAACAGAGGTAAACATTTAAAAAATATCCTAATTGTTATATTTTAAAAATTGGTTGTACATCAAAATCACTCTTTTTTCAAACCTCTATAAGGAAGCTAGAATTTGCTGAGTGTCTTGCAGGTTGAATGAGCTGTACAATTTTAGTACAAGTAGGAATTCATTGAACTGAATCTGAGTTCACTAATGAAAGATTACATACATTTTTATTTCTAAGTGCAACCTTGTTTGAAATGGGTGCTTGGAGCATTATATATATAAACATCTCCTTTAGTTTTGCAATATCTCGACTGTAAAAAACATTTATAAGCATAATTTCAAAGGGGATTTGAAAATTTCTGTTGCTAGATCAACAGCAGTTGCAAGCACACAACAGTAACTATTCTCATTTGGAAAAAAAACCTCCTCTAATTTAAATATCTTTGCCCTTCCTGTGCATGTGGGAAATGTCAGTGACATAGGCAAATACATCAGGATTTTTCAGTTCATGTTAATTTTTGTGAAAGGTGTTGCAGCACATGTACATACCCACCATTCCCACCACTGTTAAAAGTAGCTCATATATTTAAAAATTAGGTAGACACACAGGAAGAGAGCACAATGCAAATATCTGAATGAAAATATTTTCAAATTTTGGCCCAATCCTCAAAGTGACTTCATGAACTTGAAATGAATAACGCTGAGATATTACTATTAAAGTAGGTTCATAACTATCCTGGCTTTTCATTTCTCTGGACTTTCTCCTTATAGAATTGAAACGATAGCTGGAAGAAAATTTCTGTCTGGGTGCAGTAGATGCCTTTGTAAAAAAATCCACAAAATTAATTACTCACACTTCCCTTTTAAATTCTATGCTTAAAAAAAAATCAAAAATATTTCAATATGTAGTTGGAGAGTCATGTTACCTTCACAGAAATCAAAAAGCAATTTGTAAAGAAGGTTTTCTGAATCCTAGTAAATATAAAGCAGAGCACTGGGAAAATGCGAGAAAACATTATTCAATCTCATGCTGCCAGTAAAAAGTTTTCTTTAAAATACTATTTTGTTATGAACATTCTAATATGTTTCCATAGTACTGAATGCCCTATTTAACTTAAATGTTTTGATTAAAATTTAGTTGTAAGAATACATAGTTACTTTGTGACCAAAACTGTTTAAGACTTGATCTAACCACTTATCCAAGAGGAACAGACCTAAAATAAGGCTAAGGCTAACTCTATATGGACGCCTTCATTCTTCCTTGAACTCTCTGAAATCTGTTAATTTTACTTTCATCCATGTGCAGACTCTAACTTGGGTAGGAACTGAAATTCATAGCTGAAAATCTGTAACAAGCAGCTACAACCCTCAAAGTGCTGCCTTTTCATACAAAGTTGGTATTGGAATCCAAATTTTGGACAAAACCACATGCTCTATCAACTCTTATTTTTTTCACCACCTTTGTAGAGCATCCAAGGAAAGGCTGCATACTTCAGAGTGTAGTCACTCAGCCTTTAGGCTAAGAAAGGCTCTGGTATTATGGTGCTCAGACCACAGTTTCCTACCTGCCACTATCCCGTCCTATCTGTTGGTATAAGTATTTATAAAGACACACAACTGAACACATTTTGGGAAATAATCTGAATTCAAATTTTCTTGATGAACAAAAAGTAATAGTTTAAAAAGCATTCAGAAAAAGATGCTTGTATTACTACATGGAAGGCAAGAGTGAGCATTTTATAGCCATTTTGCCTTAATGCTGATTTATGCCACTTTAAAGAGATGGGAAGGCCATATTTTAAATGCAGTTTCATTAAGTGGAAGGAAAACAAAAATGTCATTTAGCCAGGTATTCATTTCCTGTTTCATAGATGAGACAACACTCTTGACTCAAGACCATTATGCATAATGACAAGGTCAAAACTTAGTGTTAAGTACCACAAAACCACAGGCCTGTGAAGAAGCCTAACATAAAAAACCAACCAACCAACAGAACAAAAAAGGCCACAAATCCCAACACTCTACTTTTAGCCCTAATTGATTGAAGCTGTAGCTCTGCATCATGAAGCAGCACGAATGAGCTGGTAAACTATGGCAAGGATAATGACTACTTACACTGAATCTGCTGCCCAGAGAGACAATGGGTGAAACAGTCAAAGCCTTTGGGTGCAAAAAAGGAAACCGTTGTCAAGAACATTAAAGCTTTCTTCAGATCAGAGCTTTAAATTTCAAAGCTTAATCTAAAATAATACTCATTATTCATCTCTTCTGGCAGCTGTATATTTCTTTGAGTAGCAGTCCCAATCCCAAACTCCACTGCCTTTAGGCTTTCTCCTCAGGTACTGCATTGTCTTTTTCTCATTTATTGGTAAATACAAATATCAAAAACCACAGCTCTGTTGTCATGTGAAAATAGGAATGATAAATCTTTTGAAATAGGTTGGGTCAGCATCTCTGTGGCAGGTACACTGTGCTAATCTTTTCGTTCTCTGGCAAACCTGTTAGCTGGGTCTGAAGCTATCTTAATGCATCTGAAAGGAGGTGCGTATGATCTTTGCTTGTCTAAGGAAAGCAGCCGTAATGTCACCAATATTTCCAAAGGGTATACTTCTGGGTCACTTCACTGAAGACCAATTTTACCATTTAAGATGTCCCTAGCAGCACTTCACAGCCATGCTGTTATCAAAGCTGGAAGGCTTGAATTAAGGTGTCATCACTGCTGCTTCTTCTGAGAGCTGGTTTGGTCAAGTACAGCACCCATGCTGTTATACTCTTGATAATATTTTACCACAGCCTAATGAAAGACATCATTGCTCTAAGATTATGTAATCTTTTCTCTGGGTTGGAATTTTGGTACAGAAGAGCCTGGCCACATTATTACCAACATATGTATGTCAGTGTAATGGCTTATTTGGATCCACCTTGAAAACATTATCCTGCATAAGAAAGTATATACATGCTGGGAAAACAGTATGCTGGCTTTACCTGGAGGTATTTGATGCATCATATATTTTTGCATGAGTTTAACAGCTTCATTCTGTTCCTTGAACTCCGCTCTCTTTGAGAACTTAATCTAAAACTCACGGAAGCCTTTAGAAATAGGTGTCATTAATCAAAGCATATTGTAGATCATATTCTTACTTGAAATTTGTGCAAGATTCAAGATTTTACTCATATGAAACACATAGTTGATTAGCATGCACTCTTGTCCTATTTTCATATAACTGGAACAGCAGTAAATAAAGCAAAATGTAGTAAAAAATCTACTGCATTTGTTTTCAGATGTCCAGGATGCTGTGAGTAAGCATCATCCAGATAAATTACTGTTAAATTCTTCCTTTGCAGCTCAGCTCAAAAAAATTATGTGTCACTGGCAGAAGATAACAGCAATTTTCAGTTATATTTCTAGATCAATTTTGATAGCTTGTGTTATATTGTCCTCTTTATCTATTACTTACATTCCATAGATAGTCTGACACATATTTAACTATACAGCTACAACTCATGACCCGTTTATATAAATGAGTATGAAAATGTAAAATAAACTATTCATAAGTAAAAAACCTGGAATCAGCACATGAAGGCTGCAGAAGTTATCCCTGAAACCTAAGATTATAATATGTTTTAATAAAAATAATATTCCCTCTAATGTCAAAATAAGTCTCTTGGAGGTTCAACAGAAGAGAAAAATGCTCCATGGGAGCAGACTGAGTAAATTGGCAGAACTTGGGAAACATCACAAAGCACATGTTAGTGAGTGAATGAGAAACTTCCTGTTGCATTACTATATGACATATGGACCGTATAGATGCCTTATGGATATTCCAAGAGGCATATTTCAGGCATGCCACATGGACTTTACTTCTCAGAAGTTCTTGACAGAGAAGGATGAAATATTTACAGTTTTCCTGCAAAAATTACATGCTTAGACCAGTTTTTTAATATAATCTCTTGTTTGTTTCAGAAATAGCAAAAATTTTTGAAAAACATTTCAAAATAATTCATACTGTTTTCTTCAATATCTTTTCAATTTAAAGTAACCTTATTCTTTACATCAGCTTTGTGTTTTAAAAAAGAAGTTGCTTTTTCAGGCTCACTCTTTCCTACTTGTTCTGCAATGAAAGTGAGACACCAGCTATGGTTAAGAGATGTAATTCATAGCATATAGGTGATCTATAATCAGTAAAAACTCATCTGAAACTTAGTTTGTAGGATTGTGGACAAGTATGTACTCCATTTTGCATCCTTCAAAAATAAGGGGGAGGTGATTTAAAAGAAGTGTGACTTTTCTGTTTTCTGTTTATCCATTTACATATGTAAATGAAATCTGAAGCCGGAAAATATGAACTAAGCAACAACAAACACATGGCTCCCCAGAAAACTTTCATTGTTAACAGGAAAGGTAGTCTAGGAACTTGTTTATGATCAAACTTCAGATGTGGACTGTGAATGGTAATACAGGTCACTGTCAAATTTCTTGACATTTGAAAGGTACAGCATTCGGTCTATTCTCCTCTTCCCCTTCTTTCTAAATTAACTTGCTCTCATAAATTTCCCTAACACTGAAGCATAATGCTAATATGGCTTCAGAACACTTATTTTTTTTTAAAGTGGAAATTAAGTACTCAAGACTCTGGAATTTTTCAGTTTTCTTGAAAGAAAGCATAACATTTTTTGCAAGCATAAACCATGACAAGGCTATCTGAACTATAAACTTACAAAATTTTAATCACCTGTATCTCACTTGCTTCAATTCAATAAATATTGGGATCTGTCAAATGTTTAACAGTTTCAGAGCTTGGCTGGTGTTAGATATCTTCTATCACGCTTGAAAACAAAGCTTTTTAATTGTTTTTTCTTTTATTAACCAGCTGACTGAAAGTACATATAAAACATGGTTTCCTTCTGTAACCGTTTACCAGTTTGCAAAATTATTCATGCTTTTTATAGCAAATGTGGTAGGAAAACATGTAAGGTAAGTAGCTGGGTAGTGTCAGTTGTACTGTAGCAATTCTTTGTGGTTTATTTATTACTACAAATAACAAGATAGAGATAATTTACTTGTTTGAAAAGGAAAGTGTGTAGGGGGAATAATTCCCACACAGTTCCTTGCTTTTGCATTTTTAAATTTTAATATTACCTTAAGAAATTGAGCTGAGTATATTGATATGAAAAAATAAAAATTAATGTTCCCCAGAGTTTCAGGTTTGTTTCAAGTATATATTTCCTGGAGGCTTTTCTTGATCTCAGAGGGCTTTAGTGAATCAGAATGAATACAACAGGATCTAAGAAGAAATGTGTTTAATGAACTGCATCACAAAAAGAAAAAACAGAAGATAAAATGCTATAATGTAGTGTCCACAAAACCACTAACATAAAATTAATGACAGTCCTACAGTATATTTTATTGGAACTTTTCCCACATTAATTGAAGAAATGTTTGTGGAGCTAGTCATGGTTCTCTGTTACTCTAGAGAGAAGCCTGAAACATAAAGCAGTTTAAGCCATGTTAAAGTACATGTGCTATCAGTTGTATCCTACAAATTTAATTTTGTGCATACAGCTGAGAGTTACCTGGTTACCTAATATGTGCTTAATAAATGCAGTACTATGAACGTATGCCTGAATCATAGGTGGGCCTATATCTGTAGCAATGCATGAGTTTCTCCAGAACATCTTCAGGAATACATAGAGTTCCCTATGAGTAATTTGAGCTTGCCCACAGTCCTCTGTGCTGAGAGAGACTTCAGAGTTACAGACCCCCAAATTCATATGCTAGGATGTTCATAGCTTGTGGACTTGAATGATGTTATTTTTTGTGAGGTATGTAGAGACTTGGTTTGAATGTTTGCAGTATCAAGAGGTCTTTTGATTCTCCCTTCACAGAATTACAGAAAATTTGAATTTGGAAAGGAACTCTAGATGTGATCTGGTCCAAATTCCTGCTTAACCAGTCACCTAGAGCTTATTGCCCAGGACCACGGCCAGACAGCTTTTGAATATCTCCAAGCAACAAATTAGAGCTCTGCACTTAGTGAAAGTGAGAGAGGGAAGCAGGCAGTGCTGCAATGTACACACCAAGGTTATGCTCTGACAAGTGGCACTAGCCAGGATTCCCATCAGTCCCATCAATCATTCATCAACACAAAACTCATTTTGTGATCACTATTCACTAGCCAGCAGAATGGAATTCTCATTTGTTTTCAGACAGCAACTCACCTGACCTTTGAACCTAAAACTGCTGCTTTTAATAACACTTGCTATTCTACTCCACTAATGCCCAATTGTAGCAGACCCGTGTGAAGTCCATGCTCTGCAAATACCCTGCTGAAGTAACCTTTGCCCAAAATAGCCTGCAGCCTAATTTGAAATTAATTCAATCAGTGTGTAAGATAAATGAGTGAGGAAGAGACATCGTAAATGTTGCTGTGAAATAACACAGTATTCAAAGCAGTTGAAAGTTAAAGGAGAAGTCACTTTAATCTATAAACTTGTTTTGAATAATAGTTACTGAAAGAAAATGTGCAATGGGGTCAGAAAAGTTACACAAGTTAAACTCATAATGAACTGAAAAAAAGCACTTTTGATTGGAAACTTTCAGTGAGGTTGGGAAGTTGCAGAAACCACCATAAACTTAATAGAAAAGTTTTAAGGTGACTAAAAGAATGTCTTGTATAATGAACCCACAATTTGATTTGGTACCTGTGTGGACATTGCTTCTCTGGGGGGCATTTTGTTCAGTCTTTGCTTTTGCAATTCTTCCTGAAATGCTTCTGCATAGCCCTTTAAATTGCCTTGGAATCTGAAGAGTTGTAGATCAGCATTTGAGTCTGTACTGTGTAAGAGTTGCAATGCTCTGACCCTCTGGGAATTTTTTGAGGTTATGCAGTAAGTTTTTAATGTCTTTTTTTTTTTTTTTGGTTGGTTGGATTTTTTGTTTGTGTGTTTATTTTGTTTTGCTGGTCTGGGGTTTTTTTGTTGCCAAAGACACTTAGATACCACAAGTTTGGTTTTTAACACCAGACACGATGTATTAAAAGTATGTACACATATATATATGTATATATATATATTCATATTTGTATAAAGAATAATGGCAGTTTTAAAGACATTTTTATAGATCTTGTGTCTCCTGCTAACATGAAATGAAAAAGTAAGAATTGCTTCTTGCAGATTTCTCCAAACTATTTCTTCTTTCTGCTCTCTATCTTTAAATTTCCTGTGAAATTTAGTTCAAATTAGAGCATCTCCATTCTCCTCAGGCTAATTGTCTTCCTAGCTGTTTAGTAAGTAATATCTTAGGAGAGGATAGCAGCTGGGAGAATGGTTAGGAGTTGTCTTATCACCAGACAAAAATCCATCTCTTCTAGCTTTGATGCCTGTGGGGAACTGTGAGCTATTTTATTTACACTAAATTTGCCTGACTTTCTACTACCTTTTGCAAGCCCTTTCTTCTTGCAGCCTTTGCTTCTGCTTTCCTCCCAAATTTTCTTATTTACCATAAGATTTTGACTGTATTAATTGTATTCTTGTCACTTACGAGTTCAGCCATATCTGGATAGTGCAGGGAAACTTGAATTATTACTAATGGTAGAGAAAGAGCAATGTGAAGATTTTTTGTAAGCTAAGTTAATGGCAAAATTAAAACTAACAGCTTACAAAACAGAGTTGAAGAAAATGAGTGAGTTTTCCTACAGAAATATCTGAGACCTTTTTCCTTCATCTACACAGTCTTTCCTTCTCACTGCTTGTAGAAAATCTGACGCAGGATACAGAGAATGCTGTTCAAACTGGTAGTATACACAGGAAGCAATAGAATTACTAATACCCCATTGTTTTACCACAAGTTGAAAAAAACAGTCTGGTATTTGGTTCCATGATTCATTTTGCAAACACTGAGGCAGACAGACAGAGAGGTAAACCACTTCAAAGTCAGAGCTTGGCAGGGCATAATGGCACAGGAATTGACACTCTGAGTATTTGGTTTGACTAAGTCCTGTACCCCTAGGTGAATGGGGAGGGATTTCTGCTCTACTCCCACCTCAAGATGTCTCACATGCTATTGTTTCTTTCAAGACCCATACGTACTAAAGACACACTCATTGTAATTTTTTGAATGCCCTCTTGGTAAATGACCTTTGCAGTATGGCATATATCCCACTTTTCTGATGTCTATTTTCTAACTAAATTGTTTTGTTCTGCACAGGCTATTGTTTCCTTCTTTTCTTTAATCTTCAAACCAAATAATAATGCACATAGAAAAGCAGTATTTTTGAACTGCAAAACAATTAACCTCATATGGGCTTTAGTGCTCAGAGGATAGCAGACATCTCGCTGTGTGTCTACGGATGGCTCTCATTTGGATTCATATACAGCATGCTGGATTTGGATGTCCTGTACCCTTTGTTACTGGCCCTGGTAAAATTAAAATGTTTGTCTTTTGTGCTGGCACTGGTTAAAACTGATGATGGTCAGTGTGTTGAACAGATTAATGAGAAAAGAACAGAAGAACTGTAAATTTAGAAAACCTACACAGTCAAACTTGATACCTAGATTGTCCTGGACTCCCTCTTCAGGACAAAAGAAGGGGCTTAGACATCTTCTTGCATGGGTGATGTGATCTGTACACACAGCCAGCCACAATGAATTCAGAAGGATTGCTCAGAATGAATGCCACACCTCCATACAACAAAAGCTGCAAAGATGCTACAAAGCTAACACTACCTCGTTACCATTGTGCTAGTTTGAAAGCAAAACCAGTGAAACTCCAAGTCAGAAATGCAATTTAATAGAAAAAGGTAAAGTACATGCAATAATACAAAAGAAAAACCTCTGACAGAGTCAGAATACAACCTGACACCCCGCTTGTTAGGGTGATGGTAGTAGTCCAGATGAAGTGATCTTGCTGAAGTGGCGATCCTGTAGAAAAGGTCTAGTAGTCCTTGTCCTCTAGAAACCAGTGGAAAAGGACTGCTGTTCTGGTTGAAATCCCAGATTATATCCAGGTGGGAATGCTTGGCTCCTCCCCCTGGCAGAGCATCTCACAATGGGATGATGTCATTTTATCAGTCATGTGGTGGGTCCTTGATTGCCCATTAAACAGAAATAGCTCCCCGAGGGAGTTATCTGTGACTCATGGGGCAGGGCACTGATGGCCCATTAACAGGAGATAGTCTGGGGGACAAGACAAGAAAAGCACAGCTCCTCCTGGTTTCAAGAGTTCATGGAGATGGTGATTGAATACATACCTTTGGGCACATATTTACATTGTAACCTAGGACAACCATGCAGGAAAAGACTGTACATCAAATCTCTTCAGAGAGTGGCAAACCTGCCATTCTAATTTACATTTCTGGCCTTTCCATGTTTCTGCTATAGTATAGTCCACTTCTCATTACACAGTGCAAGCCAAGGCTAGAAGTGACAACCGTGAACATTGGCATGCCTCAGAGAGGGGGAGTGAAGCATGAAAGACAATTAAAATAACTCTTGCATTTAGAGTGGAACAATTAGTACACAGCACCAAGGGAAAATGCTGTAACTGGACACTAAAATGATACTCCCTGCCTCTTCCCTCCATATCAACATGAAGGCAAAACAGCAGTTAAGGCTTGTGAGGTCCTACCTTTCAAGCATCTGTTATTAAGCTGGGAACAAACAGGGCTATTTTCTATTCACCTAGCAATTGCAGGCAGCAGTCAGGGTTCATACTATTAGATCAATTGCCTGCAGCTTGTCACCTGCTTAGAGTTTAAATGAGCACAGCTGTCTGAAGGATCTTACGGAAATTTTGCTAGCCTCTTTTTTTGATAAGCCACTATTTTTCTCCTATTTTTTTTCTCATGGCAGAGCGCTTGACCAATTAATTTTCTCCTATCTTTTCTCCGGCCTTTGCAAAATTAGTCTGCAGTCTTTCTAGAAACATGTTGGTCAGAAACTGAGGAACAAGAACTCAATATTCATTCAGCTATCAGATTCCGACTTGCCCTTTCTATCACGTTTTATCATGCTTCAGCTTATGCACTGAGACAAAATAGTATATAGCAGATACACTGAGGCATGCGCATAACACCACGCAGAAGATGGTGCTCTATCTTCCCCCACCACTTCATCTTCATTTTGGCCCTATGCACATTCCCAGCACACTCCCCCACCCCAAAACAAAGCCTTCTCAGTTAGGTTTAGCTGCAGCTCTGTTAAACTATATCAGCCATTGCTGCCTTCTCTTGAACTTTGGAGGCTATTCTATTAAAAGGGGAATCTGAAAAAAAACCGTGAGGTTTTACAGAAGTATAAAATGTTTGCCAAATCATGCCATATAAAGTTCTTTGAAAAACCCTTTGCTTATCCACAGACTCCTGGCTATTTCTCAGCTTTTGTTTATGTGTTTTATTGTAAAATTAATGGTAACACTTTTTGAAAAAATACATAGCAATGCTGTTTATTGAAATTACTATCACAAGATAAATATATTTTTTTTTTACAAACTTATTTTCACTTTTTTATTCCTATACAGTATTCTCCACTACACAATTATTTCCTTTTTATTCCTTTTAGTATTCCCATAAACCAAATGCTTTATAGCATAATAGCTTTTTCCATATTCCTCCTTGCAAAATGAAATATATATAAATTACTGCCACTATAAGTTAAATCATATCTCAGCATGTTTTTGACCTCTTTCTTTTTTCCTGTAATATTTTGATTGATAAAGAGCATTTCTCAGTTTATGTGATGTCTTCTATTCCCATCCTTTGAGTCAGACCAAGATGTAAGTGGAAGTGCTCCAGTTAATAGCAGTATACTCTCCTTATGAGGCAGATGCAAACACAATGACATCTTTGAGGATATAAGTAAAAAAAAAAACAACCCTCAAGACATTTGTCTTTTTTGAGCATCTGATACAAAAAATATATGTAGCAGACTTAAAGTCCTTCAGAGTTCTAATCTGAATGCAGATATGTTGAGCTCCTTCCTACATTCAGGCTCTTAGCTGAACTAAATACAGCTTAGTCCGGAGGTGGATAGACATTGCCTATTTCTACAGCTCTCCAACCTTTGGCTAAAACAGCACTTTTATTTTTACTTTTACAACAATTCTTTTATAATTTTGTTTTATATAACTTTGTCCAATACTACATGGAAGATGTAATGCCCTCCAATTTTATGTGATGATGGTGAGTCTTTCCTCAAAACCAAATTGATTTCCATTTTTGACTAGTCCTTTTGGATTTTTTGCCATTACTGGTACTGTTTTATTTTTTCCTTAGCATTGTGATCTAATAGAGCTCACCTGTATTGTATTTTGTTCCAAAATACTTTTTCATTCAATAAGACTGTGTTTCTAGCATCTCCCTTTGCACTGCTTACCTTAAAAACAGCAATTAATTTGAAGAAATTATATAATTATATTTTCTAAGAATCTGCAGCAATCTAAACCAGTATTTTTGATAAGTGTGAACAATCTTCACGGGAATTACTAAGCTTATAATTGTTTTTAATTGTTAATTATAATGTTTGCTGTAAGAACAAGCAGCCATGTATGCTTACTTCCTGATGTTTTTGTGTGACAAGTCTATGATATAATATAGTCATCAGTACAAAAATGTGTAACTTGATGGAGGCCATAAAGATAAACTCCTATTGCTGCAATGTATTTTATTAGACAAATGTATTAGAGGAACTAGTACATTAGTCATTGTTAGTCTTTATATTTAAAAAAATTGTCAAACATTTTTATGGTATCACTAAAATTAAAAAAAGGCATTGACACTGACACTTCCCATGTGTGTTTGACTTCTGCCTGCTGCAGTGTATGAAATTTCTTAAGTTAGCAGCAGAATAGTTCATAGTCAGCTTTTGAACCTTATTTCATTTTTTATTTAATGCAAAGAACCTAACACTGTAAAAAATTGTCCTAGGAAAGAGATTTGATGATTCCTTTTCTTATGCCATGGTGTTCATAGGATATTTGCTTGCACTGTGGTTTCCTTTTACATTGTCAAAGATAAAATGATATTTAAATGTGCATACGATCCACAGATCTTGATTCAATTTCAGACATAAACCTACATTTCACGGTATCTTTTTCTTTCTTAGAATAACAATAACATTACACCAAGATATTTTTTTGTTTGTATGAGATGTGTAGTCTGTCTCAGAAAAGACATGGGATATGGGAATGCTGACTTTACATCATGGCTTTTCTTTCTCAAATGATAAAAACACTGATGTTAGCATCACTCCTTCTGAGATCTGTGCAGGTTTGATTCTTGTAATTTCTGAAGTGAACCTGCTGGAAAAATCCCTGCCTGTATCCATATTCCCAGCCAGGCAAAATGAATGTACTTTTCCTTAGAGGAAGGACTACCTCAGGCATTTTGAACAATTTTGAAGTGTAGATTTTGCTTACATTATGTAAAGTCTGAATTCAATGCAACTTTCATTGGTTTTAGTCATACCTTATTTTGACTGAAATCCTTTTAGACATTATGGGTTTTTGCAATGGCTGTGTTTTTATTTAAGGGATGCCATGGATCCTCCAATTTCTTTCAGTAAAGTGTCTACATGTAAATAGAACATTTTTAAAGAAAAGTAAACTGTAGCTTTATGGTGCTTATTATCTGAGAAGTTTCTCTCTTTTTTATACTTTATTGGTTTTATTGATATGAAAGAAAGTAGTTTTTAATGTTACTCTTCATATTGAAGAAAACAAACACAGGCTGTGGATGTGTTTATTGTAATTTCTTTTAAAATTTCTTTCTCCTGCATATTTTTATCCCCAAGGCTACAAAATATAATCATAACAAGTTTCTGGCACAATTCCATCCTTGTGATAGAAAACATATTTTCATACAAACAGCAGATTCTTAGAATACACCTTCCTTTTGGTGTTTCTAGTTAAGTAGACTTTGGTGTTTCTAGTTAAGTAGGTGGTTTTTTTTGCTTTCGTTTTTGTTTGTTTGTTTGTTTGTAGTTGGATGTAGCTTTCCAAACTAAACAGATCATAAAATGGTAACTAGTACTTTGAGTTTCCTTTTTTTGAATTCTGTCAGTTGTATGCTAAGCCCATGTCTTTGATGGAAAGACAGACAGACAGGCTCAGGGACTTGCATTTTTTTAATAACTGAAAAGAAATACTCTCTTGCTTTAAATTGTGCGATATGAAGGGCTACAAAGATATATAACATGTCAGTACCTCTTTCATGCACCTACTATAAGCTTTTCATTCTTTTACTGTGTCCTAATCTAATCAGGTCAAAAACAATTTTATACCTTTTGCTTTGGTGTATATCAGGGACATGCTAGGTCATTTCCACTGCAAAGATAGGAGTCTTTTGGTAAATGCTCTATGCTCAGAGCCAGTGATTGTTTTCAATCTCTTCTACTTATAGGACACAAACCCCAAAACTTCTTTCTTTCTGAACTTGAATTCTCATCATGCTTTGGAAATGTATCTCCTCTTAGCTGAAACACCACTTGACACAGATGTGAATCTGTAGGTGAAAAATAAAATCATATTAACAGAGAAACTTTATACATCCGCCCAAACAAAGGAAGGACTGTGAAGAGAAGAAGGAGGTTTAGAAATCTATCTGCACAAATATCATGACCAAATGTTTACTTAGATTTTGGAAAAGGCATGTATAAATGGTGACGTTAGATGAATGAGCAGAAAATCTGGATAACTGAGGAACTGTAAATGTCCTATGAAGGTGCAGAGTAGAAACACGAGGTGGTCTTTCTGCCCATCACCTCTGTGGATGACACTTCGTGCTCCTCTGAATGCTCATGACAGACCATCACAGAGCTGTCCAGAGAGCCACACTATTGTTGCGGCCCCTAATTTTATTTTGTCCCTTTGTTATACGAGTCAGCCNTAACCAATAAACTGTTTGGATTGTTTCCCATAAAGAAGATCTCCTCTCACTCTTTCGTCGTTCACTCATCAGCGGCTTTCTTCCCCCAAGTGNCGAGTCAGCCTTGCTCCCCTGTAGTATTACCTAAGTTGGTTTCTCCTCCTGGTTACTCCTCCCCACTCTTCCCTGTCACTCCCCGCATGGGCCAATCAGTGGGGCGTCCATCCCTTTGGAAATCCCCTAATCCTCGACACCCCATTGGCTCATGTGACCCCTTTTGCTCCTCCCCCTATTGTGATTTGCCCGACACCAATGTTGTAACCCCTTTATCCCGCATTGCCTCCTCCCCTCCAGCCTTCCCATTGGCTACCCAGTTATATCCACCCCCTGTTCTGCACCCCCATATAAGCCCCTGCACAGCTTTGTCCCCTGTCTTTTTGCCCTGGACCCCTCTAACCAATAAACTGTTTGGATTGTTTCCCATAAAGAAGATCTCCTCTCACTCTTTCGTCGTTCACTCATCAGCGGCTTTCTTCCCCCAAGTGAGCGGAGGCTCTCTAGGTCGGGTGCTTAGCACACTCTGCACTGACACCCTTCCCCACACTTGTCGCGCGCTCCCTCTGGGACGCTTGTGTGGGAGACCTACATGAAACATTGAGCTAGCCGAGGTCAGGAGGGGCCGTGACACACTATGGTGAATAAAATTTGTATATCCTTTCTTTCTTCTTTGTCCCTCTTTGAACAGGTGCCAGAGGTCACGTGTTTTCCCCTCTCTAAAACATAGAGGTGTAGACACACTGGGTTTTTTCCAATTATATTATTTTCTAAAAGGAAAAAAAATCATTATAGAAAATAAATTACTTTTTAAGCAGGTCACTTTTATAAACAATATGCATTGGCAGAATGAAGCAAAATACTTCCTATGTTCTACATAAGTCTGAACAGAAGCAATCCTAATTGCATATGTGCAAAATACTTCGTTTCTACTAAAATAGCAGTAATGCACATAAAATCAGCAAAATGCCAAATTTAATACCAAAAGCAATTGTTCAGAGGCTACCCACATCCCAAAGCTGGAAATTAGTGATGGGAAGCTGAGAAAAGCCTCTAAAATCTAGGAGGAAATGGTTAGTGACCTGCTATGCCAATTAGACACCTACAAGTCTATGCACCCCGATGGGATACACTGAAGGGTCATGAGGGAGCTGTGAAAGTCCTTGCCAAGCCACTCTCAATCATTTCCCAGCAGTCCTGGTTAACCAGAGAAGTGCCAGTTGACTGGAAATTATCAGATGTGATGCCCATGTACAAGAAGGGTCAGAAAGATAATGTGGGGAACTGCAGGACTGTCAGCCTCTCCTCAGTATACCCAGGAAAGTCATGGAGCAGATCACCCTGTGTGTGATCACACAGTGTATGCAGGCCAACCAGGGGATCAGGCCCAGCCAGTATAGGTTTATGCAAGGCAGGTCCTGCTTGGCACATGTTATTTCCTTTCCTGACCAAATGACATGCTAAGTAGGTGAAGGAAAGGCTGAGGATGTCATTTACCTAGAATTCAGTAAACCGTTTGACACTATCTCTCCCAGCATTCTCCTAGAAAAACTAGATGCTTATGGTATGGGTGGATGTACTCTTCACCAGATGAAAAACTGGCTGGATGGCTGGGACAGAGAGTCGTAGTGAATGGAACTGCATCCATTGGTGTCCAGTCACTAGTGGTGTTACCAAGGCTCAGTGTTGGGGCTGGTACTGTTTAGCATCTTTACCAATGCTTTGGATGCAGGGATTGAGGGCATCCTCAGCAGATTCTTAGATAACACCAGGTAGGGCTGTTGGAGGGCAGGAAGGCTCTGCAGAGGGATCCAGACAGGCTGGATTGATGGGTCTGGGCCAAACTGTATGAGGTTCAACAAGGCCAAATGCTGGGTCCTACACTTGGGTCACAACAACTCCAGGTAATACTGCAGGCTGGGAGAGCAGCGGCTGGAAAATTGTCCAAAAGAAAGGGATCAGGGGCTGCTGGTTGGCAGCCAGCTGAACATGAGCCAAAGTGTGCCCAGGTGGCTGAGAAGGCCAATGGCATCCTGGCTTGTATCAGCATTAGTGTGGCCAGCAGGAGCAGGGCAGGGATTGTCCCCCTGTACTTGGCACTGGTGAGGCCACACCTTGAGTCCTGTGTCCAGTTTTGGGCCCCTCATTTGAAAACAGATGTTGAGGTATTGGAGTGTCTCCAGAGAAGGGCAACAGAGCTGGTGAAGGATCTGGAGCACAAATTCTATGAGAATTGAGCTGAAGGAGCTGGAATCGTTTAGTCTGGAGAAAAGGAGGCTCAGGGGAAACCTTTTCACTTTTTAAAATGACCTGAAAGGAGATTGTAACCAGGTGGGAGTCAGTCTCTTCTGTCTTGTCTGAAGTGATGAGATGAGATGGACTTAAACTCATCATTCAAGAAAAATATTTTTCTTATATCGGATCTGAACCAGAGCATGTTCAGAGTAGATATAAGAAAAATATTTTTCATTAAAAAGCATAGTTAGGCACTGGAATAAGTTGTCCAGAGGTGGTGGAGTCTCTGGAAGTGTTCTCTGGATGTGGCACCTAGGTATATGGTTTAGGAGTGATTTTGGTGGTTCTAGATTGAACTTGGAGTAGATTATCTTGATGATCTTTTCCAGCTTGATGATTCTGTGATTCTGTTTACCCTGCAGAGATCATTCAGAGAAAAGGAAAAGAAAAAAAAAAAAAAAGGAAGAAAAAGTTTTACAAGCAGTCTGGTAACCTGCCTGACAGATTATCTACTTTTATATGAGTAAAAAGTAAACTGGACATGAAATGTAAATACAGGACTTTGGAGACACAGTTCATGGCTTTAAATAATAGTGCAGTGAACTGCCAGGTTGCTCAGGACTGGCTCAAGTACAATCCTCAAGTTTGAATATATTAAGTAATCAGTCACAAGAACCTGTGTGACTAGTATTTTCTCCTATAAAATTTAGGAGCACAAATCTTACTTGTAATGAAATGTGATGAAGTGGGACTTTCTTGGAACTTCATTTTGTGCCTGGATAGATCAACAGTAGACAGGAAATTAGATGTCTCTGATTAAAAGGAAAACCAGCTTGATGACCATAACTACAAAAATCCCTGTCATATCTATTCTGTGCATATTAAAGGGACTCCTGATTAAAAAAAAATTTAAAAAATTCTAATTTGCTTTCTAAATATTAACTTTCAGAAGAGAGGTAGGGGAAATACTGACTAGAAAAGATGAGACCAAGTGATTACCATAAGTATCTTGGGCCTTAGTCCCTGACTATGACAGATTTCCTCAGATTTCTGCTGATAAACCTAACAGACTATTTTTCTTTGTTTGAAAAAATTACCTCTTGAGCTGGCAAGTGTGTTTCTAATAATGTCCTTAAATTTAGTTTCTGCTAGATATGCAAATATAGGCACACTTTCAAAGAGTTGAAACTTACGTCTCAACATGGTGATTCTGACCTTTGATTTTTTAGCAGTGTTAATACTACATTATTAATTAAGCTTTTTTGACTTTGAAATTGAGGAATCTAATGGGTATTTAAGCTATGACTTCTTGCCTTTCATAAGCAGGCTTGCTTTCTACTTCTGGAACATGAGTTTGTTTCAAGGCAAGGACACCTTTTTCTAATATTGAAAAAACAAAATAAATCTGAAGTACTGAAGATGTAGGGAAGAGCTTTCATAAGGAAGGAAGGGAAATAGGCTGGTTTAAATAGGTCATGGTAGTAGTGAGAGCTTCTGCTCTATGGTAGTTACCAGAAGAGTTGTTGCACTTCATCTTACTCAAGTTCAGATGAATAGTACTTTTATAATGTTTCAGGATTCCAAAAGTAAAAGTAAAAGCAAAATGTAATTACTTTTCATTCAGTTAAATCTTCAGAAAAATAAAGACGAGAGTAAATGTCAGATAAGAATCTTCCATCTTCCCAATTTTTCTGACTTTTATTAAAATAAATGTTAGTTTAATGAATTTATTTTGAGCATTACTCACTTCTACGTAAACTCACTCTTTCTAGCAGTTTTCAGTAGGTGTCCTGTCTGACATTTCTGTATAATGTCTCCCAGGAATAATAAAAATCTCCTCCTGTAGGCTCCATTATCTACCTTACTTTTCCCTTCACTTGGAATAACTACCTTGGGTGACTCAATGAGGTCTTAATAACACTGAAAGTTAAGAGAGCCTGTATTAAAATGTAGTGACCCTCAACTTCTCTGCTTGGCCAAGTGACAGCAATAATAAAAATAAAATATGGAAAGCATTATTACTGATTTTCATCTCCTGCTAGCTCAGATTTGATTTCAGAAAGGGTGAAAAATTAGGGCCAATCCCAGACCTTGGCTCATATCCTCTCCTGACATGATACTTCACTTGAGGATAAAGAGTAGTCCTGTTCAAATCAGAGCCAAATTCAGCTGGTCTTTACAGCAAATCCTGAGCAGATTCCCAGGTCATTGGTAGGGAAGGACACCTGACTGTTGGAGAATTGCACCCAAGCAGGTGTTGGGTGGCAACATGCCCAGGAAGCAAATATCACATTGGCGTGGTAGGTGCCTCCAGCAGGCAGCAGCAGTGAGGGATAGCCATGGTTTACTGATATGCAGTGTGATGGTATGGATGCACCCTACTGGGAACCACTAACACAGATCTCTGCATGCCCAAGTTTGGGAATCTATTTATGCCTGATCTCCTTGAAATAGCGGTGAGGATCGATCTTCTATCTCCTTAACATGTCTTGTGCACCAGAGAGAACAGAAGTGCTAGCTTCAGATAGTGTCCTTGTTTCAGATGGGATAAAGTTAATTTTCTTCCTAGTACCTAATAAGTTTTTTCCTACTTCCTTGTACATGGTACAGTGCTGTGTTTTGAAATTAGTCAAGAATAATGTTGATAGCTCAGTGATGCTTCGGTTGTTGCTAAGTAGTGCTTACTCCAAGCCAAGGACTTTTCAGTTTCTCATGCTTTGCCAGTGAGAAGGTGCACAAGAAACTGGGAGGGAGTATGACGAGGACAGCTGACCTGAGCTGAACAAAGGGATATTTAAGACCAAAGATCACCATTCTCATTATATAAATTGGAGAAGCTGTCTGGCAAGGGCTAGTTGCTGCTCAGGACTGGCTGAGTCAGTGGGTGGTGAGCATTTGTACTGTGCATCACCAGTCCCCCTCTGTCTCTCCCTCTGTCT